>CAHIKZ030001779.1:105000-205000 GCA_903632075.3 Acanthosepion pharaonis | reverse complement strand
ACATGCTGGTGTGTGTATGTGTACAGAACATATATATACATCATATTCTCTTTGAGACGATATTTTTAATACAGTGGGAGAACTTCAGCAATATTTTAATTTTAAAATTTACAAATTTTAGAATTACAAACAATATATAAAGACAAATTTAAATGAACTGAAAAAATTATTCATAAATATCTCAAGTATAAATACTATATTTATGTGAATAGAAATCAAAAAGAGAATTAATTTATAAATTTGCTCAGTATGAAAACAAGGAAAGAGTTACTAGAAATATAATGTTACTAGGAATTTAAATGTAGTTTGAAATATTTGGTGGAATGGACCGATGACTTATTCATTTGATTTTTATTTGTGTGGGAACACTCAATGAGAAAATGTTCTGAAAGATTTTGTCTCATGATTGGTGGAACAAGTAAAGACATTTGTACGAGATAAAAACCATGCCATACACATTGTAATGAACCACCCTTATTCCCTTTATATTCCATTTGTGAGATGTAGATTCTGCTTGAACAGCTTCTTTTCATAAACTATTACTTAGTAGAACCAACTCCCAAGAGGATGCTTCCCCAATCATTACAATTTTACAATCTGTTCAAGTCTAGATTTAACTGTTATCTTCTCTACATATCTCCATAAACAGTGCCTCTTACTCTGTAACCTTCTCCCTCGAGTAACTCTTGAGCAATGTACAGCATGAACATTATTGTAAAAAAAAAAGAAAGAAGAGGAATATAGCCTTTCTTTCTTACTGGATTTGTTATAAATTAGTAACAGTAGTACACTAGATAGAAACACCCTCTCCACTCACAGAAATTAACCCAACTAGATAAAATATGACATGTAATTTTTTTAAAATCATTTTACCCCAAGCAAGGTGGGAATGCCACTAGTGTGCAGAGGGTTATAGAGAGTGAAAATGATAAGAAAGATTGTGTAGAGGGGGAATTGAGGAACGGATAAAAGATGAACAGGTTTCAAAACAACAGAAGATGGTGATTGACATAACATTTAGATTTTTGAAGATTATAGTTATCAGGGAAGCAAGTAAGTGGAAGGGAGTTCCACTGTTGGGAAGTGTGAGAAAAGAAACTGTTGGAGTAGAAGTGGCAGTTATATTTAACAATTTCAACAGAAAAAAGGTGGGACCTATATGCCAATCTAGTAGCATGCTTAAATTCATGTAGTTGAAACACCAGAGAAAAAAAGTTTATCAGAGCAGTTGCCATGAAAATATTTGTAGAAAAGACAGTAGGAAGCCACATCACATCTGTGTGAAAGTGACTGAAGTCGAGATGCCAAGTCAGGATTGATTACATCGCAGATCTTTCTTTGGATTTTGTCAAGAACCTTGAGATGAATAGCAGGAGCACCAGACTAGATCTGGCAACAGTTTTCAATGCATGGTCAAATGGTAGATTTGTAAATGTACAAGATGGGCTCTGATGAGAAAGACCTTCTGGCACAACACAATGAACTAACTTTCCTTGCAGTAGGTGCAGCTATTGATTCAATGTAGTTGTCCCACTTAAAGTCAGTTGAAAATGTGAGGCCAAGAAGGTGCAGTGAGATGCTCTCCAGTAGTTGAGCATCAGCCATGCTGATGATGGACATGGAAGTTTCTCTATGGTGGTTAAATAAGAGCAGTTTAGTTTTGGAGGTATTAAAATTTACAAGCCATTTCCTGACCCAATTGACCACTGATTGAAGGTCTTTTTCAAGAGCAGCCGCTAAGTTAACTTTGTCAGCTCTGACAGATTCACTATTGAGACAGGAGTAAATTGACCCAATAAAAGAAAACATTGCATCAAAGCATGTCTTAATTCAGTACTGATGCTGAGCAACCCATCAGTCATGGGGCATCAGTATTGTTGACTAATAAGAGTATCACTATGAACAACATGATATTGATTATTGCGCCTCAGCCTGGACATGAAGATAAACTACATCCAGTACAAAAACCTCTGATCAGGTTTTGAGGAGTGTGGAACAACTTTTTAATATTCCCTGTTCCATCCTTGTTAGGGTCCCAACTATGAGCAAATGTTTAAACCACAAATTGGGATCAAAACACTATGAAAGTAGAGAAATAGATTTTTATAGTAAAAATACCAGCAATACATTTTTGAAAAAAAATTACTGATGTATCCAAGAAAATTAAATTTTGGCTTTAAATGACCCATAAGGAGTTGATATGCTGCTAAGCAAACAAAAAAAATGAACAAATCTAGTCTAAAAATATTGTCAGCATGAAACAAATCAAAGAGATTGATATGCTGTAAAATCAAATAAACCCCAATTCAGCTTGGGCCAGAGAACATCGCTATTACAGTATTGAATACTAACACTGTCTTATCTGCTCAGCATTGCCAGATTTATATATGGGATAGTATGGCCTGCATCCCAGGGGCCCCTGATGAAAAAAAAATAAAGATATAAAGAGGAGATTTTGTTTATTTTCAGATTTAAAGAGCTCTTTTGAATTAATTTGAAATAATTTAGAGTATTCAAACCCCTCTAGTTGGAGTGGGCTTTAAAATTTGACAGGTCCCCATTTAAATTTTTTTTTATAGACAAATGGATACATAATGAAAAGCCTCCAAAATTCTATTAGCCCAGGGATCTCTTAAGGTCTAAATCCAGCCCAGCTGCTCAGATGAATCAAGTTCCCATCTCCAAGCAGACCTTACATTATTGTCCATTGCAAAGTATTGGTCTTCTCTCAAATAAACCCCCTGCATTGAATGCCTATTGGGACTTAAGTGCAACCAAGATCTCCAGCTGAACATATATATATGATCCAACATTAAAGATACTGGAAAAATGGTGGGTTCCTTGTATTGCTTCAGTAACTACCAGACTCCTCCCGCTATGCTCTACCTTTACAAGAGTCAGATCAGACTAAAAATGGAGTACTGCTGATGTTAATCTCCATGAGTGTGATTCATTGCACTTTCATGGACTAACATTTTCAGCTGATATCAATTGGAAAGAGTATATTGAATCAATTGCTAAGTTTGTACTGAAGAAAAGTTGGTTCATTATGTCATGCTAGACAAATTTTCTTGCCAGAATCTATCTTACATATTTACAAGTTGATCATTCATCCTTGCTTTGAATATTGCTGCCACATGTGGTCTGGTGCTCCTACTATGTATTTAGAGATTCTTGATAAAATCCAAACAAGAATCTGCAATGTTATTGGTCCTGACCTCGCATCTCAGCTTCAGTCCCTGTCTTATCATCATAACATATCTTCCCTGTGACTTTTCTATATATATTTTCATGTTCAGATTAGCTTTTCACTATGGCATCTAGACTTTATGAATTTAAGCACTGTATTAGATTGGTAGCAAGCTCTTATCATTTTACAGTCGAAATGGCTTGATGTAACCACAAGTTCTTTGCTAACAGTTTCTTCTATTGCTTGTGAAACTCTCTTTCGGCTTTTTGTTTCCCAATCAATTTTGATCTTAAAAAATTAAAATGTAATGTCAATTGTTATCTTCTGTCTTCTTAATTCTTGTTCTTTTATTGATCTCTCTTTTTAATAGTAGTTTTTCTCATATTCTCAGTAACCCCTTGAATCCTAGTGGCTTTATTGCCTTGCTTGGGGAGAAATTATTAAAAAAAAATATATTTATATCTAAGCTGGTGCTGCTGTCTTCTCTTTCTAGTCTTGGTAGAATCCAAAAGTGTCTATGCAGCCTTGTGGGTGATGAATTATTTTCCACCTTATAAACCTTTTCTCATGAACCATTATTTTGTGAAACAGCCTTCTAAGTCGATGCTTTCCCAACCACTACAATTTTAACATGTTCAAGTCTAGGGTTAGCTATTACATTTTCCACATATTCTCATAAACTGCGCTTTATTTTTTATTCTTAACACTGACATAACAAATTTCTTTACTAAGCCTGAGTAGCTCTCAGTGTTGGGTGAATAGTATTAAAAGAAATTCAAACTCAGCAGAATTTTGTGTAAACTGATAATAGCTCCATAATGATGTAAGCTATGTTCTTTGGCATTCACAGTGGACACGAATGAAACTGAAGGCTGTTTGGACAGGGGGGGGTGAAGATATTGTTGCAGACCATTTACATCTCTTTATGATTGTTTTATCTCCTAGTGGTAATAATTCGTTCCAGGGGGAATAATGCACCCTCACTCATGTGTGGGTAACATGAAACTAATTATAGGCTGATTTTTAGGTATTCCATTAGCTCCTACACTTGCCAGATTTAAATTCCTCTGAGCATGTATGGGACAGATCACAGACCTCAGAAAATTCCCAGCAGCTTTTCCATGAGCCTGCATATAGATATAACAGCACAATTATTCCAATACCTTGTAGATTCCTTACCACTTTGTGTAGCTCCAAGGGAAAGAAAGTGCTATGTGTTATCAAGCTATCTGTCTATAATTATTTGGCACTTTATTTTATATATGAATCTCTCCCATTTTTGCACTTTGAAACAAATAAAACAATTTTGACATTCAAATTACATTCATATTATTTCTTCATGTTTTTGGTTTGTTTCCTTAATTCCATGCTTATGACTTAATGTTATTAAACATGTACACACATACACATACACACAAATGATACTAAACATGCATGAAAAAACAATGAATGACAAATGTTATTGCAAAAATAAAAGTAAGATACTGAATTTAAAAATGTATATTTTTAAAATTACTTAAACATTAATTAAAGACTGCCTAATTTTATTATTATCTCCAATTTTCCTGTTTTTATTTTTGATACAATCCTTTGCAAAGTCTTTTAACTAAAATCTGATGTTCTGATGAGCTTTTCTCTTTGATAGTAGAATTTATGAATTAAACTTCACTACTAGATTTGGTGGCAAAGTTCCATCATTTTACAATTGAAATGGATAAATCTAACCATAAGTTCTATGCTAACAATTTCATCTTTTGCACTTCTTACTTGTGGAACTCTTTTCTGGCTTTTTGCTTCCCAGTTAAAGTCAACTTTGTCAATCATTATCTTCTGCTTTTATTTTCTCTCTTCTTAATAATGTTTTCTCTTTCTCATATTCTCTTACACTCAGTAACTCCCTTGTGTCACAGTGGCTTTATTGCCTTGCTTGGGATAAAATGATTACAAAATGTTCCCTTAGAAAGTTATTGAAAATATGAAATTGAGAGAGTTTTTCTGAGTATATAAGCAGTTCTTATGAGTACAATGTCTGGTATCTCAGATTGTGAGGGGTGGGGGTGGGATTTTGTGAAATTTTCTCAATGTCTATATCAGCATTCTTTTTTTATTATTATTCCTAGTAATCCTGTTATTATTGGAATAATGGTTATATCACATTTTTGTAATTTCTATTTCAAGGTTCATATAGTTTGTAAAATTATTTTGTTGAGATATTTTTTTTATTAGATGGGACGCCTTTGAGATAATACTTACAGTTTCTGAATTTGGTTTTTGTTCAGTATCATCCTTTATTGAGTCATTATCCCAGACTTAGGGTAAGGTAAGTTTGTAAATTATATGATTTCCTGTTTTCATAAATTCAGATGTTAAGTGTTACTTAACATGTACAGTATTTATATTTTCTTTTCATACACTCCTGAGTAGATAGGCAGTTCCACAAATGCAATATTATGAATCACTTGTGAACAGTGGTTAGTAGGGATCTTGTTAAGAATTTTGCTGTACTGTTTTTTATTGCACCCAGTATTCTAGTTATTATAGGTATCACAGTATTTTTAAGATACCACATGTTTTTCAATTTCAAGATCATTATATTTTTTTTGTTATATTTAACAGATATAAATATTTCTTATCAGATGGCAATATCATATATATGAGAAGCTCTTTTTTTATTTGAAGTCTTTAATCACTATGTATAATTTAAAATTCCATAGAATAGAAACATCATGGCTTTCTACTACCAGTTCAGGATTGTTTTTATATCATTTTCAGCATGTGGTACACTGTAATACTAAATTATCTCTTAATGATTATACTTCCCAGTCTTATCATCTCCATATTTGTATTCCTTTGGTGTGATGCTTGGACAACTTTTTTGGCTATGTTCATTATGTTTTGTCTTTACTTTGTGTACTACAATTTGCCTCTCAGCCATAGACTTAAAGAGATAACAAGTTTTTTGTATAAGAAGATGCAAAGAGTTGAGGTGCCATACAATCATTGAGAAAAATATAATTGTGGTCATTACATTGAGAGAAATCTATGCAAGAGTTGAGAAGTACATGTAAGATTTTTTCAATTCCCATATTTTAGGATTACCAGGAATTTAATCCATATATTTGTTTGCTCTTTTTTATATCGTTTCCAAATCCCCAATAATGGCAGGTAAATGATAATAATGATATTATTAATATCAATCATGATTTTTTTTTATTTTCAATGTAAACAGAGTTATGTCAATTAGAAAGAACTTATATGGTTAGAAAATATTCAGATGATATTGATATTGTATTTTTCAGAAAGAAAGATCAATACAGAAATTTACTGAAGAAGACAAGATACAGAAAAACAAATACAGAAAGAAGCAAAACATTTACAACTTAGAAAACCAGCAAACATATACATGCATACACGTACATGTACATATATGAGTATGTGCATGTCTATGCAGATGAATATGATTGCACATCAATGTGTATTCATGCATATATAATGTGTGTATTGAATGTTTTACTAAAAAATGAATGAAACAATATTAGTTTAAATTAAAAGTGTAATAATAAATTTAAATTAATTTGTCTGATTTAAAAAGAGCCTCTAAAAATAAGCAACAGATCTTTTTAAAAAGATGAAGAAATAAATAGCAATAAATAAATAGCTTAGCTTGTCCTTGATGACAAACACCAGTACAATTCTGTGCATTTTACCTGCTTTTTATTTGTCTTGCTTGCTAATTAAAATTTATTAAACAATATGACAATCTTGTGAATATTTACAAGCCAAAATCTAATCTGTAAGCCAAAGTGTTATATTCAGAAAAAGTTTGATGAAATTGTTTCCAATCTGATATACATGACTGCACAAAAGGAAATATTTGGGAAAGCTTTTAGAAACATTTCTTGAAGTGAATTTTATGGTGAAAAAATCATCAGTTTAAAGAAAAAGAAACAAACAAAATAATCTATCTGAGCTTTTGATTCTACAATTTTGAGAACTTAAATTCTTTCTTTCAAAGATTAAAATAAACCCCTACTCTGCTTAGCTTTTGGAATGCATCTTTCGCTATCCTAATTCACCTTGGGATTTCAGTGTCACACTTTCCATCCTCTGTTAAAACACTTCCTAGATATTTAAATTGTTGTGCTTGCTTGATTTTGGTATTTTCAATTTGTAATTTGCATAATGGGATTGTTTTTTTTGCTGACAACCAGGCATTCTGTCTTCTTGCACTTGCAATGTTTAATCTTTTTTTTTCTCTTCCTTACCTTCATTACCTTCTATAGGAATTTTTGTAGCTTCCTTTCCATGTCTGCTATCAACATTGTGTCATTTTCATATAATTGTGTATTTTAATAATGTTTGATTGACATTATATAAAATAAAACATTACACACACACACACACACATGCGCACACACACACACACACACACACACACACACACACACACACACACACACACACATATATATATATATATATGCCACAACTCTAACTGTAGAAGTCATAACATAATTTACCTATTAGAATGCATACTATGCCAGAAACAATATGTAGGAAAATCTGAATGGCTCTTCCACTACAGAATTAATGATTATCAGACGAAAGATAATTACCTGTAGAACAACATTTCTGCCTAGCAAAACATGATTCACTATAATTGAAAAAATAGAAATAGACAGAAAAGATAACCTTTGAAATATATTAGAGGAACATGAAGACAAATGGATTTTGGCCTCAAAACACTTCATCCAGATGGGCTTAACCACAAATTTAACAACATAGATAGAATTAATATATAACCCCATAAATTAAGCCTTATCCACATTTCTCACCCATACAAGACAGACATGCTTGCAGAGGTGCTGAAGTCTCACATTTATACATACACACACACACTCCCAAAGAACCAAAAGATAACATACACTTAACACACACATCCCATTCCCAGCAACCAATAAAACTGTCAAAATAACCAAGGAGGGTATTCTTAAAATTAGGAATCTCCCATCCTCTATCTTAAAAACAACTTAAAAGAGGCCGTTTGACCAACACAAGGACTGACCAAAATTAATAATAAAAAAAAAATGAAAACTACAAATAAAGTTCACCTTCTTCAGAAAAAGTCATTCACACCTGTATTTTACTGCTACTAACAAGCAGGGATTATTTTCCTGATGATGACCATGCTGGCCAAAACTAGTTGATGAACCTAATTGAAATAATAAAAAAGGTATTAATATACAACCTAGTGTGTCTGAAAATTTTAATTTTTTAATATTTTTTATTGTTCAAAATATATATATATATATATATATATATATATATATATATACACAGTTGAAGTCAGATGTTTATAAACCATAACCAAATATATTGAGACTCTGTTTCAAGTAAAGAATTCCTATAATGATTATTTACAGTTAGTATCATTATTCATTTTAAGAATGTGAAATACCCAAATAATAGTAGAAGTAATGATTTATTTCAGCTTTTATTTCTTTCATTATATTCTCAGTGGGTCAGGAAATTACACTACACTATGGAGACACTCTATTTAAACAGCTTGGAATATTCCAGAAAATGATGTCATTACTATAGAAGCTTCTGATAGGCTAACTGATATCATATGGGTCAAATGAAGGTGTATTTGTGGATGTAGTTTAGTATCTCTTTACTTGACATGGGAAACTCAAAATAAATCACCTAAGACCTAAGAAAAAGTTTTGACCTTTCACAAATTTGGTTCATTAATTAAATAGTCATCAAATATTTTCCATTTTAAATGTTTATTACTTGTCACCTTTAATATGAACATTTGTTTTAAAAAAGAATTCTATGTTAATAGAATTAATTTCTTAAAAACATGGACTGGACATGTGAGCAATGATGAAATTTTAGAAAAAATGAAAACAAACACTGATACAGAAAGAGATAGTTGTAATTTCTAGGATACATAAGGAGTAAAAAAGGGATTGCAAAATTTGACACTCACAAGACATTACTAGAAAACAAAAAAAATGCTGACACATTATTAGAAAACAAAAAAAATGCTGACACATTATTAAAAAACAAAAAAAATGCTGACACATTATTAGAAAACAAAAAAATAGGCAGCACAAAATTCATACTTATTTTCAGAGAAGGAATTTTTTTTTTTTTGCTTTTACAAAACAAACATTTCATTTCATATTATTATTTAGTTACGATAATAATGTTGTAATTTCTTTAAAACATTTTTATATGGTTTAATTTTTGGTGGACATTTTATGTATATATTAAGAAAATGAGTGATAAAATGAGACAGTGAAAACAGACATTGCAGTCTTCCAAATTATCATAATCAGACAAAATAGGAGGAAAAAGGAAAATTCTTACATCAACTAAATATTTAGTCTTTTAACAATTTTAAAAAATGGCTTTTCATAGTCAGACATACTTTTAAGAAAATATTAACTCTTCTCCACAAAAATAAAAAGTATAAATTTTTATGAGTAAACTTCTGACTAATATCTAAGATCTTTTTCTGGAAGGAAGTCAGATATTAGTCAAGTGAAAACCATTAATAATGACGCACAAAATTGAATTATCTTCTCTCGTCAGAATATTTGTGGTTCTGCCACTTGATGTCTCTAACAAGTTTAACACAGTACTACAAAAATAAATTTTGCAAATAACTGCATGTAAGAAAAACATGTTTAACAGATAATTACTAGAAGCAACTGTTTTCATTAAGATCAAAGAAGTTGGTCAACATAAAATGCCTCACTTACAAAGTTTCTTCTTTTTTTATCCTTACAAGTGAATATTTTATTTAGTAAAAAAATCAGCATGCTATTTTAAGAGATATTTCTTCAGTTTGATTTTCTTTTTTATGGTTTATATAACTTTGGATTAAGAACCTTATCCTAAAAAAAATTTCTCTTATAATTCTGATCAATTGATCTCTTTATTTCCTTCTATCTTTCTCAATATAAATAAAAAGATGATAAAAAATCAAAGGAGATGTAAAAATGTTTTTAAACAATTTACAAATAATTATTATAATAGACTAATAATGTCTAGTGAAATGTTTATTTGTATAAAAAATTTTACCAAGAACTTTAAGAAAACAATTCTTTGAAGTCAAATAGCATTATTATTTGAACTGCGAAATTTGTGTTATGGTTATATACTCATGTGTATATATATATATATATATATATATATATATATATATATTTGCAAGAGGATAAAATCTAGGTAGAGCTCAATATACAGTACAGAGCAAGAATATAATATAAAATATAATATAAAATTTTATTCCCCACCTTCACCTTGTTTCTCACTCTTGCGCATACTCACATTGAAGTTTTGTTTTTGAATCCGGAGTAATGTTTTCTGTTTCCTTTTGTATTTGTAGGTCTGATGAATTGGATTGTGATTACAATTCCAATGTAATAAATTATTAACATGGAATATTAGTGTTTGAGACATTTTTATACATATGTATATATATATATATATATATATATATATATATATATATATATATATATATATATATATATATAATTGTGTATTTAGGGCAGCAATCCCTCTTTTATACAAGTTTCAATAAAAACAACTGACAAGGTACAGTGGTTAAATATTTTATTTAATTTTTCTTGTGTTCTTATAAGAACACAAAAAAATTAAATAAAAAGACTTGACCACAATAACTTGTCAGTCGTTTTTAAAGAAACACACCCACACATGCACACACACACACACACACACACATATATATATATATATATATATATGTAATGTAATAAAGTGTAATGATTAACAAGCTTTTATCCTTAGCACTGAGGTGTGAGTTTCACCTTAACGAGGTTCCCTATATTTTTTACCTTGGGCCAAAATAATTTGGTAAATTTAGGCTGAGATATGTTTTATTTTATCTTTTGTGTTCCCATAATATGAGCAAGATACTGGCACCTGGAAACACTTAGTGATCTGCAAAGAAATTAACCCTATCCTAGTTGTTCAAACAATGTGGCAACTCCTCCTTCAATGGACCAATAAATGTGGTTTGGGAAGATTCCAGTGCCAGTATGACAATTGTTGTATGCACTAAGCAATTTTTCTCTATGGCCAATATATATGTGTAAGGGCACTCTTCGGAAACACAGTAATATCATATCCTACATAACAATGAGAAAATAATGATATAATCAAGATGTTGTTACTTCACACTACTTCAAATAAAAGTTTAGGATATAATCCCACATCAATACTTAAAACAATGTTAATAGATACTGTACTTATACATATAAATATAAATTTTAAGCAAAAGTAGTGCTGGCTACTCAGTCAATAAACACCAAATGTTACTTTATAAGAAAATGGATAATATTACTATTAGTGAGTTAGGAAAATATCTACTAGTATAGTACCTACAAACCAGGATTATTCATATCAATACTTTTACCTAAATATTTCTTTAACCTTATCAACCAAAGCAGCAGAACCACTAAGACTCAAGAGTTTACTGAGTGTAAAAAAAAAACGAGAAACATTATTAAGGAGTGTGAACAATAGAAGAGTAATCAAGAATAGATAACAATTGTCATTGCATTTAAATTTTTGAAGATCAAAGTTGGCTAAAAAGCAAGAAGCCAGAACAGAATTCCACAAACAAGATGTGTGAGAAAAGAAACTGTTAGAATAGAACTTATGGTTATATCTAGCCAATTCAACTGTGAATTGATGAAACCTTGCTGCCAATCTAGTATTGTACTTAAATTTATAAAGTCTAGGTACCATGCTGAAGAGTTCATCTGAACAATTGCCATGAAAATATTTATAGAAAAGGCACAGGAAATCTACATTATGGTGGTGAGAAAGCAATTGAAGCTGAGATGCTAGGTCAGGACCATTAATGTTGCTGATTCTTCTTTGAATTTTATCAAGAATTTCTAGATATACAGCAGGGGTAACGGATCATATACAGCAGGGGTAACAGATCATATGTGGCAGCAATATTCAAGGTATGGATGAATGGTAAACTTATAGATATGTAAGATTGATTCAGGAGAGGAAAACTGTCTAGCAAGACACAGTGGACAAAGTCTCTTAGCAGCAGACCTAGCAATGGATTCAATATAATCTTTCCAGTTCATGTCAGCTGTGAATGTAAACTTGTGATAGTAAAATGAGTCACATAGAGGTTAGTTAAGAAGGTATGATGGGGATCTTTCAAGTGATTGATAGAGAGAAGCTTCTTTTTGGAGGTGTTAAAATTAACAAGCCATTGTTTGCTCCAGTTAACAACAGACCATAGGTCATTCTTGAAATCAACTGCCAATATGACCTTATTGAACTGATCAGGCTTACTATTGAGACAGGAGTAAATAGTTGTATCAGCACAGATATCAAGTTGAGAACTGATATCTAATATTAGTGGTAACTTCAACAATACTAAATACTGTGAGGATATCAACATTCACCAGTGTGTTGCCAAAAAATTCTAGTTTTTTAAAAATTCTGAACTATGCTGTTTAATAAAACTGTATTTTTCTGTTTGCCATCAAGAAGTTTAAAAATAATATCACAAATAATTTAATTTATTCAAAATTTAGATCCAGAGAATGCAGTTACCAGTCTTTTAATAAAGTACAGCATACACAGGTTGATTTTAAATTATGCTTCATAATCTGTTAAAAAGTAGACATCAGCAAGTAAAACCTGAATTATTACCTATCATGATTTACAGGTGTTCCCCCAGGGAGGCCCATACCTTGAGCACCTTTGGGGACTTAAACTCAACCCAGACCTCAAGTGGAATGCATACATATGATCCATCACTAAAGATACTGGAAAAATGGTTGGTTCCTGTACTGTTCAAGTAAGCACCTGACTCTTCCAATATCCTCTACCTTTACAGATTGAAATGGTATACTGCTGCCATATATGGGCAAGCGCTGCCTTGTCTCAATTTTTCAGTCTTGATAGAGTCCAAAAGTGTCTTTGTGGGTAATGCATTATTTTCCACCCTGCAACCTCTTTCTCATAGACAAGATGTGACAAACCACTCAATGCTCTATCACTATTTCCATGAAAAGTGTTAAGATGAACTACATTTCTTAGTTCCACTAGTTCTAACCTTTGCAGCAAAGACCTGCCTGCCATACCATACACACATTGTAGGTAACCATCCAACTCCCTTCATACTCCATTCATTAGATTTAAGTTCTACTCAAGCAACTTCCCATGAACTGCTTTGTGGAACTGACTCCTAAGAGGATGCTTTCCCAATCACTGCAATCTTAACCTGGTCAAGTCTAGGGTTAATCATTATCTTCCCCACATATTTGCATAAACTGTGCCTTTTACTCTGTAACCCTCTAACTCAAGTGCCTCTTGAGCCTTGTACAGAGTGAATATCATTGTAAAAAAAAACAGTTATAGAAATGGCAACCTACTGCAGGAAAATTCTGCCTCGTCAGTCATGTATTGAAAGATACATGATCGCCTAAGCATGTATCATGCATGGCACATAACTGACTGAATGTTTTTTCATTGAGTATTTTAGTGTGAAAATTGAACAACCTAAATTGGAGTAGACCATTTGAATTTTTTGAAGAAAAAAAAATGGTCAATGGGCTGAAAAAGGTTGAGAAGCACTGATCTATAACATGCAACCTTAAAACACATAACTAAAATGCACACATGAGTACACAAATAAATAAAATTATATAATTTTAATTTACAATTTGACATTCTTTTAGTCAGTGTTATTTCCTAGTATGCTTTTATTCCTGTGAACACAAGGCTATTCCTGCTGATATGAGTGTCTCCACAGTTTCTTTTTTTTTTTTAAGTGTTTCACCCCAAGCAAGGCGGGAAGACACTAGAACGCAAGGGGTTACAGAAGATTTGGAGCAAGATCAGATAGGAGTGATAGAGAAAAGGACGAGTAGAAGGATAGTAGCTAGATCAAGGCAACTGGAGATGTTGATTGACATTACATTTGAATAGTTGGAGATTATAGCTCTCAGGGAAACTGGAATAGGGAAGGGAGTTCCACAGGCGAGAGGTGCGAGACATGAAGCTATTAGAGTAGAAGAGACGGCTACATTTAAGAGTTTTGACGGTGAAAGGGTGAGAGCGGGATGCCAGCCTCATAGGGCACTTGAATTCATGAAGTTTGGGAACCAGCAAATGCAGCTCCTCAGAGCAATTACCATGAAAGTATTTGTAAAAAAGACAGAGAGAGGCAACGGTGCGTCTGTGAGAGAGCGACTGTAGACGAGATGCCAGAACAAGGCCAATTATATCTGCCTCTGGAGCTTATCAAGAACCCTGAGGCAAACAGAAGGGACTCCAGACCATATATGGCAGCAATACTCCATGCAAGGGCGAATTCTTACCAAAGTTACTGGCAGTTAGATAGAAATGTATAACTGGTGATAAATTAAATAATTTTGATGAATATGAAATTCAAGAAACCAGCCAGAAAAATAAGTGGAAATAATTTTAAAGTATTTGGCAACAAGTTTTATTTTCATTTCAGCCCTTAAATAAAAATTTATATTTTCATTTAAAAATATCTCACAGTTATCAATAGTTTTTCATGAAAAGCTTTCACAGAATTAAGTACAAGGTATTGTATTTAATGGCTCATAAAATACACACTTTTTTCCCCGCAAAATGGACTAAAAAATATATCTCCCAGGTTTTATATACAAAGTTTGTGTCTGGTAGGCTAATGCTTACTCACATACCATAAGCTATCAGTACTTATATCTAGCCTAACATAATAAATTTTGTTATTATATACAATCAGATATAGTAATTCCCTTTTCTATATAAACATATTTCTGAAAAACGAAAGGAGGTAAATCTGAGTAAATCTACAACTTATATATAAAATAAATCATATTTAATACAGTGGTACCTCGGTTCTCAAATATCTCGCATGTTGAACAAATCAGTTTTTGAACTGAAAATGTGAGATGAAAATGCCTTGGTTATCAAAACAAAATTCAGTTATTGAACAACATAGCCAAACCGAGTTAACATGAACATATTATTTCTGAATTGACCACTATGTTGTATACATTTGTGGAATCTTCCACATTAGCCAGTCACCCCTGCATGGGTAAATAAACTATTCCCTGTAAGTGAATATTTGACAAGCATTCATTGGTTAATCTACTTCAAAACTAGCTCATTGATTGGTCCAATCAAACCGCCTGCACATGACAAATCTGTTTTCCCACGTTCTCCATCTGAGCAGGTCATGTGATACCCAATCATATATAAACAAAAACACGAGTGATTCTCTCTCTTCAACTTCTTACACTCTCTTGCGTCTCATTCCTTGCTGCCAAGATGTAATCTTCAAGAACTCCCGTCTTCACTATGCAGTCAGACGTTAAAGATCATTACCATTTCATGCAAGTACGAACTCTAAAATCTCTTCTGAACTCTTAACAACTTTACCAATCCACAATTCCAAACATGCTAAAGGAACTTTATTCTTCTAAACTACAGTATAATAATCAATTTATTCTTTATGAGCTCAGGTACAAATATTTCCAAGTCTAAGAGATATAACTCTAACCTTTCAGTTCACATGCATGTATATCAAATACTTAATAAATTCAATTGTTACATTTTGAAACAATACGTCATGATTTGTTTCTAATATTTTTTCTTTAATTTTTGTGGACGAATGTTTTTAGAACACCAACACTAAAAATCCTTCTGATCACTCAAAATACATTCGCCAGTCCGCAACACATTCATATGTTGTGCCATGATTTTCTTTTCCAATTTCATTGTACTGTGACTTTTTTTCGCTACATTTATTCCTATTGGAAAAATAGTTTCAGTTTACAAACATTTTGCATTACAATAGTCTTCAAGAATGAATTAAATTCATGAACTGTAATTGTATTGAAAAAGACCTTTGATTTACTTTCTTATGGTCAGATTAGGAAGCATTATCTGCTTCATAATATTATAATTTATATATTGAACACAATAAACAAAAGTAACAAAATATTTCCTTGTATGATTATTAATTAGAATTGTGATCATAGTCCTGTAAACCATTATTGAGTTACCACATGTACTGCAGCTGTAGCAGCAGTAGGTGTGTCTAGGGCAAGATTGCCTGATAGAGCCTATTTCTCTTAAGGATGGATTTGGCAAATCTAAGAGAAGGAAAAGCATGAATTCAAACATGAAGAGAGCTGTTTGGAAGCTTTGTGGCACACTCTGGACCATTTTTCTGTTATCAGTTCTTCCAAAATCTGTGGCTGGTTCTACACAAGCCTTCACCACTATAGCTAAATCATGTCTGGTTAATCTGGTGGTTCAGTTCTAAAAAAAACGGAACTGAACTGTTATGTCATTACATGTCAAATCCAAGAGAGTTGATCCAATGGCTTAGTGGTAGAATCTCCAACTCACACAAATTAAGCTGGGTTTTGATCCTAGCTAGAGGCAACAAAATGACTAGTCACACTGATGATCTGTGATACAGTGAAACAGTCTCTCTGTAGATGACCATATATATATATATATATATATATATATATATTAATAGATCCTATTAATATAAAATATTAAAATTGATCCACAAAAGAGAGCTCAATATAATTTTTATTATAGACCCTATAAGTGAATTATAATTAATTGTTTGGATCTCATTAATTTTAATTCACACACACACATATATATATATATATATATATATATACTTATATTTATTTTTAAAATAACAGAGCACATTCTTTTGCTTTAAGAGGAACCTTTTTTGTTCAACACTTCTTTAGAAAAAGTTGCTGTAAAAAAACAAATATACAAAAAAATAATCATAAATGGTTCTACTGTAAAAGTGTAAATAAGGAGTGATGACTAAATTAAATTTATTACTAAAACAATAAATTGATGCAAATAAGCTCTTAGTGTGTACAAAACAGAAAAAACTTTGTACTTATGACCACCCCCATGAGACACAGAAAATGATAAAAAGTTCTTCTGTCTGCACAACGTCGGTTGATGAAGCTTGATATGATTTGCTTTGATGATGCAAAATGGTGGTATAAAATTTTGTTCAAATATATATATATATATATATATATATATATATATATATATATATATATATATATATATATACATTGTATTTTATATATATGTAGATTTTTTAATCAATATATTTTCATCTTATTTTTTGTTGTTATCTCAACTCTCACAACAATGGTGTAGTGGATATAGTTATTGGCTAATTAAATGTTGCTTTCAACTTTGAATAAAATGAATAATTTAAAGTATAATAACAATTCCTCAGAAAAATCAGAACTGAATTTTTTCTAAAAAATCAAAACTGCAATTTTCAAAATTCTCAGGTTGTTTTTATATTTAAGCAAATAATATGGAATTTAAATAAAAAAATAAACTTCCAGTGAGATTTGAAATAATACTCCTTATTCTTGGAAGATTGTTTGATCTGTGAGCTAATTTGAGCTGTAATTTAGCTATGAAAGCAAATTAGGCTATGTTTTTGTCAGGAAGCAATGTGGCCTTCTTTATTTATATGAAAAGTACTAGTTGGAATAATCTGAACTTGTCACAATTTGAATTTGATAAGGAATAGTTGTCAAAAATCATCAGACATCATAAAATGCTAATCCTTCTCTTTCTGGTTGACAAAAAAAATGAAATTATCAAATAAAGAAATGATAACTGTAATATTAGATGGAATAATTATAATTTCTCAAACTTTCATTGTTTATCTTAAGTAACCAAAGGAATATGATAAAAGAAATACTTTTCAAAAATAAATAATGAATGTTTCATCTAAAAAAAAATCAGAAAATTTAAGACTATTTCATTTCCTTGTTTCAAAATTTCTACTGGAATGTATTTTTATGTCTACCTAAAAGTACTAACCCTCAAAAAACTAACATGTTTCTGAAATGAATAACCATTTGAAAAATGTACTTTTATATGTTTGAAAGTGTTGGATTACTGCTCTCAGATGATAATCACAGGCAATGAGATTTTGAATTACTGCCTCCTGATGATAATTGAAGGTAACACAAGATTTGAAAGAAGCCATATCTTTCTCAGTGACTTTTTATAGTGAAGACACAAAAATGTGAATACCCAACTACAGACACTGGAGTTGCTTTGAACTCTTTACATTTCATTTAATTTCTCATTCTTCCTTTTTTAAAATGTCCTATCAATATATTTTTTAAAGATTCTTTGTTTAAATTCCATGTCTTATTTTTCCTTTGGGCTCACACATCCTTCAAACATTGTTTATGGGCCAAGAAGAATAAAAATTTCATCAAAAGTCTTGAAGCCTGCAAGGAAAGTGAAGCTATTTTAAAGTTTTAAACTGGAAAATTTTCTTACAAATGATGAGGCAACTTGAGGCAACAGAGATGTAGTTCTACAGAAGGATATTGAGAATACTATGGTCAGAGCATTGCAAGCAATGAGAATGTTTTAAGAAAAATGAAAACAAAAAGACACTTGTATTTAGAATCAGAAAGATAGTTGAAATTTCTGGAACACATAATTAGGAAAGAGTTCCTGGTGAATTTGACACTCACAGGGCAAAAGAGGCAGAGGGAAACAGCAATAATGGATGACAAAACAGGGGCTTGGAGGGTTTAAGATGAAATATTACTTTAGAGTTACAAAGGATAGGAAGTTGTGGAGGGAAATGATTGTCTATGGCACAGGGCACATAAATGAAACAGTTTATGAAATTATAAAAAATATTTCAAATGATAACATTTGCAGTTATTGTAACAAAGGTTTGAGGACATTTTACCTGGAAAACAAGTTAATTCTTTTTCTGATTTCGTAATTTGAAAAATGTTTTTAAAGAAAATTACTTAACACTTGTATATGTAGACCATTATTTTCATTTAGGCAAAATTTGATTTTATTTATTAAGAATGCAGCTCATGATTCAATCAAACAGTCATATGTACAAAATAATAGTTAAGCATACAAAGAATCACATTGATATGCTAAAGATTTCTCGGGAGTCAGAATAAAGGAGAGGCAACTATGCTCAGACAGCCAAGTTTCCCAGATAAATACAAAGGAATTTATAATTTACCAATTTTATTTATAGCTGCTTAATATTCACTGAAACAGAAAATATTCCTTTCTTTTCAAAACAATTCTTTCATCTTTCTATGAAAACAATCCTCTGTTAACCATCATCATCTTCCTTTGTGCAGGAACACAAATAAGAAAATTATTTCCTTCCTATATTTTTACATCTGCTTGGAAGAGTAGCATTCTCTGTACATGTTTATTAATAAACATTCATTATTTCTTATACTGGTTGATCAAAAAGTTTATTTTTCATTCAATTTTTGAGCAAAGACTTTTATTTGTGTCTATATAAGAGAAGGATGATACTAAACTGGATCCCACATGTCCGATTTTTGAAGTTGAATTTTTCCAAATTAATAAGAAATTAATTAATACTGTAGAAATCATCATCATCATCATCATCATCATTGGTTGGCTTTGTGAATGAAGATTTTAAAAGGATTTCCTTCTTCACTACATGCCTGCTTGTTGATGACTGGTAAGGTTGACAAGGGACAGGCAAACTTTTTCTACAGTAGCTCATTAGTAGAAATCATGTGAGACTAAAATATTTTCTATTATTAAAATGTTTACTTTTGAATGAGGATTGACAGTCTTTTTAATTGACCTGTGATAGGTGAAATACATGCAGATTTCCAAAATAAAGTCAATATCATTAGAACAGACATCATAAAATGCTGACCTTTCTAGTTGGCTGATTGACAAAAAAGATAAAATTATCAAATAAAGAAATCATAACCATAATATTAGATAGAATAAATTTTCATTAGTCAATCAGAGCAACAAAATAAAATGAAAGAAATACTGGTCAAAAACTAATAATAATAAATATATTTCACCTTTGAAATACAAAAAATTTACAATGATTATGTTTCCTTTTATTGAAATTTCTACTGAGATGTATTTTTATAGAGACATTTGTTTTTTAATTTTATAATAATTATTATAAGTGGTTGTTTTAAACAGATATAAGCATGCTTGATAATCAGGCTTTTCACCAGAATGATTTAGGGTGTGGCTTTTAAGCTAGAGGAGTGCAAGTAAGAATTTACATACTAAAATTAATTCACATCATTTTCAGGGGATCAGGATGAAAATATTTTCATGGTGGTTAGAAAAAGATAACAAAATATGATTGCTAGAAAAGATAACAAAAACATTTTCTCAATTACATATATCAGACATTAAGAGAAATACATAGAAAAGAAAATATACTCAGTTAATCACTGGTATTATTTATTTACAATAGGCCCCTTTTTATGTGGAGAATATGTTTCAAGGTATTCAGCAGATTAAACATAGTAGCAGTCTTAAATAAACTTTGTATCAGCAGCAGCTCGAATATAAAAACCACATGAACCCTAATGTAACTCTCTCTTCCTGGTTTTCCTCTTTCAAACTGGTGACATGAAATTTCCACTTAAATGCTTCACACTAAAACACACCAAACAAAGTAAGTCCCACTCAAATATATTCATGAACATTTTGCTGTGTATGAAATTTATGTCTAATAAAAGAAAGTCTTGTTTTAAACTTTTGTTTTATTAATCTTGTTTTAATAAATGTTATCTTGCATTGCAAATCAGTAGGTCAGTTGTTTTGTGCATGCACTCTTTTTCACCACCATTATTTCATGTACTATAAAATGTTCCTGTAAGAAACCTTACACATTTAATTATTGAAGTAGCTAAACACCAAAATAACAATCACAACATACATTTTTTTTCTTTCTTTATTAAGTCAAGAACTTTCACTTCTTCACCTAATGGAAGCACTTTAACAGCTTCTGAATTTCCAGCATCACTATTCTTGGATTTTGAATTATTATAAAGTCTAACTGAAATGAAAAATTCATAAAAAGCATGAATCAAGCTTAAGTTTTTTAGGTATCATTTGGTAGATGTATGGCAAATCAGTATTAGCACTACTTGTTAACATGCATAATTAAAACTTGATTTCAGATGCTGCATCCCAGCTATATCAAGTCTTTGTTCCAGAATTATGTCCTTGCATGGAGTAGCTTGGACTAAAATGGAGTCACAAAATCAATCTCAGATAAAGTAAGAAGGACACAATTATGCATTTTCCCTAATACAAGAGGGAGATGTTTTGGGTACAGGTTGGATTTTTAAGTGCTGTTTGTCAGGTCTTCCTTCCCCAAATATTAGCACAACAGTGTCTCTACACCATTTCCTTCAATTGGTCTAATGTAAAGCCAAGATTTACTCCTGGCCAAACTGCTAAGTATGGTAAGCCTATGTATAATTTGGATATTCATATAGTGTAGTGGTTATTGACATGGACAGTGGGTGTGGTATATCAGGTTCAAATTCTGGCCTCTTAGAAAGGCATGAGACCATCTCTTCTTCCTCTCCACATCTAGGTGGCAGACTGAGTTGTCTCTAGCTTTGATTGGTAACTAGCCTAGGAGAGGGACGAATTCAAAACAGGTTGGATGTGGAGCTAGCAACTTCACACTGTAAAAAAAATTATGAAAACCACGGCAATAACACCTAGTGTAGTGAGGTTAAAATAAATTTTTAAAAAAGCAGTAATACGCCTTTATGTTTAATATAAAATAATAAATTAATTTTTTCTTTTCATATAGTTTTAGGTCTGTCTGTTTTAATATTTATCTTAATAAATACCATTAATCGCTGTCTAGTTTAAATATAAAATAAAATATTTATCCCTATTTATTTTGTATATATATATATATATATATAATATAAAAATTCTATCTATTTTAAATGCAACTTAAAATAAAAACTTATAATCCCTGGACTGCTCTAGAATAGCATTAATCAGATAGTTTTAGTAAAATTTAAATTATGTAATGGTCAATCTGTACCCAACACCTGAAAATTGTGTTGTGCATGAAACTCTGAGTCATACTACCAGTGTGGGATAATATGTATATTTATTAGTATATACTTAATATTACAGTGAACATTATTTTATAAATACCAACAGAATGTGTGGTATCTTATATATTTATATATATATCTATATATTTATATCTATATCTATATCTATATCCATATATATATAAGTTATGAAAAAATTGGTAATCTGTATGGGTAGTCCCAAGGAGGATGAAATCCTGAGAGCTCAGTATAAATCCAGAGCTAATATTTTAAAGAAAAACAGACCTCTTTAAGGTTCCATTATAAAAGTGGTCTGTTTTTCTTTTAATATATATATATATATATATATATATATATATATATCTTAATTCTATCATTTTTTATCATTTCTATCTTGATCTCTGATGAAGCTTTAATAAATTGAAACATATTAGATTAAGAATTGTTTCCTGCTTGTTCTTTATCCTATAATATATATATATATATATATATATATATATATATATATATATATATATATATATATTTACCCAGTTTTATTTAAGTTATACTTATCTCTTTGTCTAAAGTTCATCTTTAGCATTTTTAGAATTGTAATCAGCTGAGATGAAAAGTTAGATTAAATAGTGATAAGCAAATATGATTGTATTCAAATGACAATAAATAGTTACAGGTTATCAGTAAATAAATGAAATCATATTATTATATTAGTATATGAAAATATAAATAATATCTTTATTGATATTATAAATAAATAACATTGATAAATAAATGAAATTTAAGAACAAGCAGACATGAAGATGAGGAGAGCCAAAATGAGAAATATATTTAAATATTAAATTTAATTATAGTTAAACTTCCTGAAATTTTAATTAAAGGAAGGATTTCACATTTGTGCCTGAAGAATTTATAAAAACCTTAATACCAATTCTTGCTTATTTTTTTGTAAAAAGATAAGGAATAATTGAAATAAAAATGAGACAAAATTTGAGAACAGGCAACAGAAGGAATGGAGGATAGAAAAATATTAACAATCATTTAATGGATAAATATAAAGTAAAGTGAATACATCAATTAATATATTCGTCATGAAAATACCTCAAATGATTCAAGATACTTCCATTAAGTCAAAACAATGAAATCCACAAAATGATAAATAACAAATCTGACTTTTTTTTCACCAGTTTCTTTGATTCTTGAAGAAAGCGGTAAACCAAAAATTAAAATAACTAACAGCATCTTTGAAAATTTCATGGTTTTCTTATTTAAATTTTTGATGCATCATAATTCTTAATTTAATGATTAAATAAGTTCCTTTCGAATTCCACGACTATAAAATACCTATGGAGATTCCCCTATTGCTTTATTAAATATTTGAGCTTAACAACTTTAAGAAAATATTGCAATAACAATCATAAGCATGAATGCCAGTCATTATTTAAAAGAAGTAAGAGGGTACAACTGGAAAGATTCAAAGCTGACAATGTTTTCCATTTCAATGAAGCAGGTGTTAAATGCCTGAGAGTATTACCAATTTCTCTACTTTCCACTTCCCTTCCCTAAAACCAAACATCATCTTTAATAGATCTTTTTCTTCTGTCTTACTGTGCAAACAAAATGGAATAGTCTATTATTTATCTGAGTTAATGGCAATGTGTAACACATGTGCTAACAAACAAGCAGGATTATATGATACTTAGTAAACCAGTTTTGTATTATAATGATATACCTGTTGTTGTAAGTATAATTCTTTTTAAATACCTTAACCACTTATATATCTAATTTTGTTCAATTTAATATAAATGTTTTGTTCTAATTTTCTTCTAAAACTACATGATCACAGATATAAAATGAGTCCAATTAATTCAGTTTTTAAGGGAAAATGATGTTGAATTTTATTTCATTTTAAAACAAAGGAAGTAGTTCAGAGAAAGATTTAATTTTTTCATCAATTCATACAAAATCATAAACAACAATTGTTTTAAAAGAACAGAATGTTGAAAACTTAGCCTTTTGTAGGGAAAGTGTATAACACAAAAAACATTATTATACTCTTATTTTTCTGCCTATAAAAAAAATTAAAGCTTGCTTGTTATATGACAGTAAACATTTATATATTTGATAAATTAATGTAATTTATACAGTGCAGATATATTTTGAAAATGATACCATAAATTTTCTTAGAAGCCAGATGTATTTTTCCTTGTTGAATTTAAGCCATATTTTGCTGTATTGCTGTCATCTAAAG
The DNA here is from genome assembly GCA_903632075.3 of Acanthosepion pharaonis. Lineage (NCBI taxonomy): Eukaryota > Metazoa > Mollusca > Cephalopoda > Sepiida > Sepiidae > Acanthosepion > Acanthosepion pharaonis. The sequence continues at coordinate 180,573 of CAHIKZ030001779.1, read as the reverse complement.
CACTGTTAAAGAATTGAGTTTGGAAAAAGTAATAAGACACGAACATATCAGTCTTTAATCACAGTTAAAATTCTGAGATTCTTTGGTTAATAATATTAGTATTATAGTTTAATTTAGACATAAAGTGAAAATGTGAAGAATATGATAATAATTGAAATAAAATTAATCTTTTCAAAATTAAAACTTTTTCCTATCAATTAGCCTAACATTTGAAATATCAGTTCATTTATTCACTGAAGAAAGCTAAAAATATTCATTATTCAAGTTATAATTGCTGATTTTGTCAAAAGCTTATAAATTCAGTAAGTGCTTATTTCAAAAACTAATTCATATTTTCAGGTGGTTATTTGAAACTATGTTCCAAAGTTGAACTACTTAGATTCAAATCATCAATTTTGATCTTAGGTAGTAAAAGAGCTGAAGATCACAGAAAAGAATGTATCTGGTCTGTTGCCTAATTAAGATGCATGTCTATATTCTTGTTTAATATTTTCTATTATTTGGAGATTTTATTTGATAAAATTTATAAATATCCTCCAAATTAGTCAAGTAAATTAAAAGAAATAATTTTGATCCTTGGAATTCCTACTAATATTATCTAAGAATATTTTGGTTCTCAAAGAATGTAATGTTTTCAAAATTAATGTTTTTGGAATGTCTTAGCTTTTTTCTAACATACTAGTGAATTTAATGAAGTGAAATAATCTTAAAAAATCAGAATATATTTCTTTAATGTATTCAATTAGTTTTCTCATCTACATGTGTTAACGTGAGAATAAAATAAAAATGGTAGTGAGATTCATTTGGAAATAATTAGCAAGCAGAAATCTTTATGTATATTGAAATTTCTGAAATTATTATTTTATAAAATTGTTTTTTTAGTTCAATTTTTTTGCTAAATTTCTCTTTTCTAAAACCTTATTAATTTAATCATGAATAAAAACTTTATTTTCAATCAGTTAATCTGTAAAAAGTATTTTGTTTTAAAACACCATTTTCTTTTCAAAAGAAAAAAACCTTACAAATAGCAAATAAATTATACATTGACACCATTTCCTAAGTTGGCTTTTCTATGTCCAAATATGGTAAAGATTATTTTCCTTTTTATTTATTATTTTTACAATTACTTCACTTTTATCTGGTTATATTTTTTTAGCAGAATGCCATATTCTAAAAGAGCAAATTAAAGTTACCTCCTTTTAAAAATGTACCAGTTTAATGCAATGATTTACATGAGACATTAAAATATTATTTTCTTGAGTAATAATAGCTGGGCACTTGTATTTGAGGATACTTTATTAGGGTAGCTAGCCAATCCCTATTGCAGACGCTCACTCAGGCACATTTGTGTTTGTTCAACATGCACAAAGCCAACCTGTGGTTTATACTGCAACTATGCTGAGCAGACCGTAGTTACAGTTTCTGGAAGAGAGTGTGTTATCTAGTGTGATCAACAATCTAAACAAGACCAAGACACTCAATGACTTGTGACTTTGTGCTAGCACAGCTATTGACGGCCACAAAGGTTTCCGTCTACCCAATTTCACTCACAAGGCTTGGGTCAAACCATGGTATGGTTTTTCGGCACTTTCCAAAGATGCTGCATGCTGGGATCAACCTCAATCCAGTCTGAAAAGATCAGGAATCTACTTCCTGACAAATCAACTATGGTGAGATTTGAACCCGGGTCTCATGGTCAAAAGTCACCATGGTCGATTTTGTTGAGTAATATTAATATTAAAGCTAAAGTTTCCAGAATTTTATCAGAGACATTGTTATAATGTCTAAATTTTAAAGTACACAAAATTAATGTAGAGATTAGAATTCAGAAGTTTTAAGTCAGAAAATCCAATATAATAAAGAAATGTAAATGATTTATTTTTTTAAATAAAGTTGGTGCAAAAGAAAATACAATATGGTCAATTTTCATTAATGTTATCTTTGTCCAAGTTCTGAAAAAATATTTGGTCTGATTTATACTCTGACATTTAGACAGAAATAAGCAATTTTTTTTTTCTTGCAGAGCAAAATAGATGATGATTGAAAAGCTGAAACTGACCCAAATCTAAATGAATATCACTAACTTGAAAACATAGGCAATACCAATATATCTTTAATTCTGAAGGGGGAAAAATAATGTGTGTACTCAGATGAAAACATGTTTAGGTGGTAGAGAATAAAATGGTGATTATTAGACTCAGTTTTTCTGTTCATCATGTGAGTAGTGAAACATTAATGAAGAAGGATTGGAAAGGACAATTTAAACACAGATGATCTTTTTTATAGTCTCTTACCAGCCATAGGTGAACAAAATGGGAACCAATTCATGGGTGATTGAACTGTCAATACAAATTTGATTAAAGTAATGAATAATAGAGAATGATAATTATAAAGAACAAATTAAAAAGTCACAATCTGTACAAAAGATGATTGTTTACATGCAGTCAAAGAAGATGAAATGCTTATATAAATATGCATTGTGATGTCACCACATGTTAAACAAGCAATACTGTTGACTTTTCATTAGAAGTGCTTAAAGCATATTTAAGATGAACAGATCAATGGTTGATAAACTCAGCACTTATCCTGAATTTATGAGAATTTATAATGAGTAAATGCATATATACTAAACAATTTAGATTTCTTTTGTTGATTACTTGATTCTTATTTTAACCAAACCCACTTAAAGGCCACTATCAGCAGCTATTAAGCTTGATATGAAGTCACTTTGTATTTATAGAATTTATATTATAATTATTTGCAAATAAACAAATAAAACTAAAACTATTCTATAAATAGCATTTAAGATACCTGGAATTATCTCCATTATGAAACTGGATCATTTGGGATGAGTGCAAATGCTGTCCACACACTATTAAGTTTCAAATTAGACAGGATCATTCTTTATACTCTAAGCTATAACATTATAATGGTTTTTGCACTAATAAAAATCTTGCTATGATGTGCTATTTTTTCTGTGTTATACTATAAACAGAAATGAAATTATTCTAATAAAGATAGTTAAGTAGAAATGTATAAGGTGAAGAACATTTACCAAAACAAAATGATATTGTGTGTGCATTGCTTAGCCCACCACTTAACTAAATGTTTACAGATGGACAAGCAAATGGAAAGTTACCAGAAGTGCCATCTTTCAGGATAAATATTTCTTGGATCCCTTCTTCACTTTTCAAATAAGGAATGTCTGGGTTTGTGTTATTTCTCATATATATCTTACTTATTATTTCCTGTGGAATGCAGGAACATCTCAATTCTTTGACAGAATAAATTTCTTTTTTTTATTTGATCATATTACATTAATAAATATACAAGTAGGATTATTTCTTGACAACTTGATATTTATTTTCAATGTTTTGATGTACATTAAGTATATAAACAAATACCAAATAAATAAGTTACTGGTGAGATTTGAAACCACGACATGATCATTGCACCCAAGGCTTCATTCAGTTATTTATATGTTACTGGTTTGAATTTTAATTGTCATCTATTTTATAATAGGCATTTTTGACTTTACAGTAGTGGGCTTAGCTTCTCAAGACCAACTTCGTACACTTGGAACCACCGACTGGAAGCCAGAATTGTCTAACACTGTTTACAAGATATAATCAGTTATTTGTTTTTGTTAGTAATGTTATCAAATATATAAATATAACTCTTTTTGAAAAAAACTTGAATTTTAATTCCAATGCGTGTGTATACATGTGTATATATATATATATATATATATATATATATATATATATATATATATGTAAGCAAATATATGGATATAGATCCGACAGTATGAAGAAAATATACAGAAAAAACAAACAAAAATTTTAATTTTAATTGCATATTAAAATTTTTGTTTGTTTTTTCTGTATATTTTTCATATATATATATATATATATATATATATATATTAAATATATAAGTAAATATCAAATATGAAGCTAAACCTGTGAAGCTTAAGCCATTGTGGTCATGCAGCCTACATCTTCTTAAAGGGTAGGGTAATATGTTGACCTGGATACTGTGATCTGGTCGTAGGTTCAGTCTCTAGTCCAGGTTACTGAATATTTGAATCATTTTTATTACTAACTTATCTTTTAACTGAAATTGGACTGAATTTGTTTTACATACCTGTGGATATTAGAAGCAAAAAATTGAAAACAACAAAAACAGTGATGAATACACCTTAAAACATTCGGATAATGACAATAATGGTAATATTAATAGCAATAATAATAATAGTGATAATAATAAAAATAATGATAAGAGTAATAATAGTGATAATGATAATAATGATAATAATAATAATAGTAATAATAAGTGGTAATAGTAGTAGTAGCAAGACAATGATTATAATACAAACTGTAAATCATCCACACTAGCTGAATAGATAAAGTACCACAGTAATGCTTGTAAAATCATGAAAGAAATTCCACTGTCTGACCTTGATGAGTTGTGTGATAGAATAAGGTTGGAAAACTTGCTAAAGAAGCATGTGTATTTGAGTTAAAAAGAGGAAACATTTGTTTTTGTTTTGGTTCAGAATTTGTTAAGCTGAGGTATATTGAGAATGTACTCAAAAATATCCTCACTATTTTTTATTGTTTATTTGTATTTTTTTGTTAAATGATTTAATTTCTCTGATCATCTTCAGGTGGCATGTTGACATTATCTGAAAAATAGGTCACTCACCTGTAACATGTCAACTAGAGATGATCAGTGAAGGTCATCATTGAAACGCTCCAAGAAAAAGTTTATTCAGACCAATAACCTCATCTTAGAAGCATATATTTTATAGAAGCTAGTCACTGTTTTAACTGGAACATTCTCTGATCATATGTAGTTGATAAAAATGGCTTTCTGAATTAATAATGTTACACGGAATGACCAGTGAATGTTCACATTGAAACAGTGACAAAAGCATTAAAGCTGATAATATTTGTCCAAATAAACTTCTGGATATATATATATATATATATATATATATATATATATATATATATATATATATTTTTGTTCATTTGTTTTTTGTTTGTTTTTTTAGACAAAATTAAAATTTATATTTACATGGAACTGTAGGAATTGTTTTTTTTTTTTTTTTTTTTTTTTTTTTTCAAATGAAATATCCCAGCTTTTTTGGCCTTGAACTGCTTTTGGAAGAAGAAAGAGAAAATAAAAAATGTTGGGAACCACTTTGTAAAGATTAGAAAAAAAAATAAACCCAAAACTTTTTTACTTTTTCCCCTTGCTCAAAAGTAAAAAATAATTGCCAATAAATGTAATAATTCCAAGAAAAGTAAATGGCATTGATTTATAATGGAAAGAAAAAGAAAAAAAAAACAAACAAACAAAAAACAATGACAAACATCAAAATCTTACAGGTGTTACATTCAAGTATTTTTGGTTTGGAATTTTTTCAGAGTTGATGTTACCAGTTTCAAAAGCAATAGCAAGACTCAACATTTATTTAAACAAAGTAAACAAAAAGAAAAAGTGATCATAAAAAATGGTGAAATGAAGACAAAAGAAACATTTTGTTAGATATTGTCAGTCTATATTCTTATAGAGATCGGGGAACTCCCTTCATTATTGAAAGATAATATGGTTTCACTCATGTCCAAAGATTATTATACAGCTATCTTGAGACATGGCTTGTTTTTGTTTTAAGTTTTCTTTCCCCATAAAGTTTAAAATTATAACATATTTTCAATTTTAATTATTGCAACATATTTATAATTAGTATACTGATCATATAATTAGAAATATTATGATTTTTTCAATAAATAACTCTTTTAAGTAACTGTATTGATTTATTTCAATAATTATTTATTTAGTGCAAATCTTCAAAATAACTTTCACTCTTGTTAAACTTTTATAAAAAAAAAGCTGTGAAAAAGAATCATGTTTTTTTTTTGTATAACAAGGTGTATCTCTGAGAGAAAAGCACTAGAGCTTATAAAGTTTTAGGATTAATCCCAAGGGCAGTCAAGTAAGTATATAAAAGTTTCAGAGTTAAAATTACAAAATGCCAATATAAGTCAGACATTCTTCTATGTAGGCTATTACCAGTCATAACTCAGCATAGCAAGAACCAGTCACTAGAATGCTGAACTACGAATTAATTTTGATCAATTCCGTGATTAAATCTAGAAGGAATTGATAATGATCAAGATACAAAAAGAGTTAAAAGTTACAATCTTTAAAATATAATGATTGTTTGTAAGCAGGATGAAACTTACATTCACTCAGCAGAAGGCAATGGTAGATTAGAGATGTCGGACTTAGAAACAATTGTCATATAAACAAGATCAAAAGAGGCTATTTATGAGACATTTATGATGAATCTCTTAGGTCACTTGACTGTTTAGAATTCAGCAGTTAAGACCAAAAGATGAAGATGCTGTTTGGAATATTGCTTCTCAAAGACATAAGTGACAATAAAAGAAAAAATTATCCTTTTCCAATGCTAATCAGTGGAAAAAACTGCAGGATTCACATTTAGTTTGAAAAAAAATCAACTATTTTTGAATAAGACAAAAATTTAGAACTTTTTTCATTCGGATTATTAAATGATATATAATTTAGTTTTGTGTCACATCACTTCTTTAAAAAAATTTACAAACCCTGATTTGATTGAAAATGTTTGCTATACTGAAAACAAGATTATTTCAAATCTTTGAGAAAAACTTTTTTATTTGTTGCTGTCTTTAAAATTCATTGTGAAACCTAATTACACATAAGTTAATTTTTTCTTTTTTTTTAAAAATATTAAAATTTGAGAGTCACAATCAGAAATTTAGAAGCCTTGACACCATGATTAAATATTTCAATAAGAGCTGTCATATTACGACATTTCCTTAACAAGTATCATTTTGAGCTGTTTCTGGACAAAGAAAATTTATTTTGGATTTGACATTTATATACAGAATATATTTCTTATTTATAATTAAAGATAAAATTTGCCAATCCTCAGAATTTTAAGTGTTTTACTGTTGATTATTTCAATGGTGTTAAAAAGTTGTTTTTATCCATGTTTTTCTTATTGATTTTAGTAGTTATTCCTTCTGTGGTGAGTGTTTTCTGAGCATCATAAGGTAATTTGATATACATAATTTGCACACCTTCTATTTCCAATTTGTAAAACAGACTGAAGAAGTGGTTGATGATGAGAAGGTGAAACAATGTAACAGAAGGATAAATGCAGAAATTATAGTCAGAAGGAAATAAAAGACATCATTCATTACTCTTGTGGCAAAATCTTGAATCCTTTAAAAATCAAAATTTCTTTTGAAATATTTAGCTTATCAATTATTCAAGAAGAAGAATGATCTGACTGCATGAGGCATAGACAGAATAAATACCCAATGTCCTGATGGCCATTCCTAAACTGGAATATAAACTGACCAGGCATACATATGCCACCCATAGAAGAAACAGCAACTGTTAATCCGATTTATTATACAGATTAGATTATATTTTCACCACTTGCCTGTTGCTGATTTTAGAGAGGAATAAATGAATAGCCCACAATTGTCATGGATTGATGAAGATGTGGCTCTGTTTCTTATGTGGAAATGAGCCAATGATATATGGATCAAAATATGACTGAACTGACTTACACAAAAGTAAAACTTTAAAACATTGCTCAAGTTTTTTTATAGACTGGCTTTTGAAAGTTGAGGATAAAATAATTAACTTCAGATTTTGTATTCTGTCTGAGCCTTGAAAGCATGTTAACTGTAGAACCTTTCTTAATTGGAAAACAATATTTTCACTAGGTACTGATATAAAAGATTTAAATATCTGCTAATTATTCCTAATCCTAATTCTTGCTATTTCTATATTTTTACTTTTATTGATTAACTATGGTAATTTTACTGATTATATTTGGTAATTACTTCATTCTTTTTTCTATCATATATATATATATATATATATATATATATATATATATATATATATATATACAATGGGTAGGAAAATTGTCTGACTTGGTGAGGATGGCACTGACTGAAACCTCTGCCCAAATTCTTATTAGCTAATCTGAAGCAATCGTAGACTTTAATACCAATATCAATATGGCTTTCTAAATCATTAGGAAATGAATGGTGTTTAGTAGATTATATTGATTGAAAACAGAAGATAAACATAATGAAGACATATGCCGGATTGATTTACATGATTTCCAAAAGAATGTCTTTGGTAGCACTATAGTGTCGGACGGAGCCACCAACTCTGGCCGCAGGCTAACTTTTGTTTCAGAAATTCTAATAATCTTTCCTTTCACCAATTTCGGAGAGCTAAGTTATAAAGTGATTAACAGGGAGCATAAAAGAAAGCAACCATCTTATCTTCGCAGTTAAAGAAGTTTTTGTCTGTTTTCAGTCAGAAAAGTTAATTTAAAATCTTATCCCAAATATCTCAACCAATTTATTTTCTCAGAAATAACAAAAGCAATTTCATACATGTACACTTTCATATTAAACACACAGACATAGACAAACACACACACACACACACGCAAATAACACACACATATATATGTATGCATGTATCTATATACATACGCATGTACATATACATATATATATATATATATATACATATAAATATATATATATACATATATATATGTATACATATATGTATAATATATATATATATACATACATATGTATACATATATATATGTATGTGTGTGTGTATGTGTATGTACATGTGTGTATGTATGTATTATTGGGGAATTCTGAGGAGAAGGGCAATGCCCATGACTTGGTTCACTCTTTTCAGGATTTGGTGAAATATGCATTAGAGACATTTCGTCTTCATTTTTTTTTTTTTTTTTGCAATATGTTTTTCCAAAGAATTTATTTTTCATTTTTGTTTGAAATTCTTCAAAATTCCTTCTCTCCTTATTCTCACCAGCTTGAGTCAATGCAAAATGTGAAACCTCTATGATAGAAAATATGCATGGCAGTTTAAATGGAGGGACATTTTTGCACATTTGGATATCTATTGGATTGATCCGACTGTCGCACAATGTCCTGAACATTAAGCACTGACTTGTTAATTGCCAATGGTTGCATGACACTGAGTGCTCAAGTGTGAAATTTTTATTTAGTCTTTCTATCAAATTTTCATATGAAATGCGAACCATAGTTATAGGTTTTGCAACAACAAAAAAAAATGAAAGAGAAATTCCCACTTTACCCACTTCTTTTACAATTCTTACTCAGCTTTTAAAAACATTCCCAAAATTTTAGCAATATTACATGGACCCATGATCAAAATAAAACCAAGTGAACAATAAGTACTTTTTTAACATGCTTCTGTTAAATAAAAGTTTTCAAAAGAAATTATTATCAGGAAAATAAAATAAAATAATTTCCTCGTTCCTTCATTCAAATAATTTCCCATCTTCTTTATTTAATCAAATAATTTCGTCTTTAAATAAACCAAATAATTTTTCTCCTTCATTCAAGTAATTTCCTCTCACATTCATTCCATAAAATAACTGTCTCTCTCCTTTATCATTTAAATAATTACATCTTGCCTTCATTTAATCACTCTCTTTCTATCAAATAATTTCCTCTCTTCATCATTCAAATAATTTCCTCACTCCTTCATTCAAATAAATTCTTTTCTTTTTCATTCAATCAGTCCCCTACACTGCTTTAATCATATCAACATTATCAATTATAATGTGATTTATCTTGAATTAAAATAATGGAGAAAGGAAAGTTAATAACTAATTAATAGCAGTAATTTTATATGCAGTAAAAATTCAAACACTATTAGATAAATTTATAATTTAGGAAATCACAGATGATCTTCAAGTTATGACATAGAAATTGTCAAAGATCAAATTATAATGCAAGGGAATATTGTTGAGCGATATTTTATAAAAGTTTCTACATTTGAGTATGAGAAGACAATTCAAATGACTATATGTAATATGACTTAATTTAAATATTGTTTTCTCACAACAGTGATAAATATAATACTATTAAAACAAAATTCTCTTACTAAAAGAAATTATTTATACAAAGTAATATTCCATGTTATTTTCTTTCTGTTTTTTGTTCTTAAAAAAAGCACCATTATTTCTCTCACATGATTCTTTTTTTTTACTTGGAACTCTTTACCAAATTTTAGAGACCAAAAATGCACACAATAAAAAAAACCAAACATGTAACTCAAATTGAGTGGCTACAGCTATAGTCTTTTTATTTGCATCTTCTAACCATCACAGTTCGAGATGTCAGATGTTGATGTACTATACAGTGATAGACAAAGGTGATTCTTCAAGACGTTTTTTTTTGCAATTTTATTCATAAAAAAAATTAAAAGTAGTTTCCATCTTTTTTCTTCTAGGGCAGTTGTTTTTCCATTTTTTTTTGTAAACCTCCAGATGATAAAAAAAATAAAAATAACAACAAAAATTTAACAGAAAAATGTTTAGCAAATATGGAAATTAATAGGCTTTGTGAGTAACATCAAAGGAAAATTCTTCACAAAGTGAAAAAAAAATAATAAAATAATATTAAAAAAATGCATTTCTCTGGATATTATTGATTTTTTGTGTGCAGGAGATTATAGTTAGATATTATTGAACTTTCCAGAAATAGAACATTTGAATGCTATAAATATTTCTTAACTGTAAGCAAAGACTCCTGGAAAAAGTTACCTTTAACCACTCATAATAATAAAAAATAATATTAAGTTAAAAAGAAAAAAGTATGATTGAAAATTCAATATTATCCTTTTAAATAGTATTAATCATCATTAACATTATTATTGGGTGCATGTGCAATCATTATTTTTAGTTGTTTTGTATAAATACAAAGGTATGAAAAGATAAAAGTCATATGGTAACAGTAAAGCAACAAAGCATTAAATAACTATTGGGAATTTTGATCATTTTTAGCAAAAGAATTTTCTTTCGCTTACGTTATATTCTATTTCATAAAGCAAATTTAAAAACAAAAATATCTTTTAACTATTCTTCAGTGAATGCTATTGCTATAATTTATTAATATTTTACTTAAAACCTTTTTGATGGAATGGTGTTTAAAAACAGACTTGTTCATATATTTTGTTGTCTATGAAAGAAAGAAAGGTAATAAGAAAAAGGTAAAATTAAAGAGATGGAAATTATTCATAAACAAACAAATAAAACAAAACATTTTTCAAGAGTACAAACAAATGTGTTATATATATATATATATATATATATATATATATACATACATGATATTTTTAGTAAAGAACATATATTTCTGCTCTAAATTTTAATACACATTCATAGGCTAATTTGCATATATATATATATATATATATATATATATATATATATATAATGTGACGGAATTCATTCTTGTTTGTTCTACATAAAAAGAAAACCTTGTCCAATTTCATAAATTATAAAAACCTGAAGTATCAGTTAGTAATTATCTCCCTTTCTAATTAAATATCTGGTCTTTAGTGACTTAAGAATTAATGTTCTGTTTCTCTTAGTTTAATTCTCTTTTTGAAATCTTTTGTATATCTTTTTCAATACATGTAAAGATGAATGAGTGGTGGTCTGTTTTCCTTTTCTTTTTTGTTTTCTTTGTTTTTATTGATTTTTTTCAAAAATTTAAACAAACTAGAAAGAAAACTTAACAACAAATTGTAAAGAAATAAATGAAAAATTATAAAAATGATAAAGTACAAACAAAAGGAAAAATATTTTTGTGTATATGTTTTTTTTCTTCTTTAAGTATGAATGTTTACCAATGAACAAAAAAAATCCTGTATCAGTCAGGAAAGAAAAAAAAAACATCTTTCAGGGTAGAAGAGGCTGGGAATTTTTTTTTTCTTGCTTGTTGTCCCAGTGTCTTATGAGTAAAAAGATGAGATATGCTGTCAGTGCATTTCTTTCTTTTCATTTCTGAGTGGTGTGGGGATATAAATAATGCAGTTCTTTTGTTTTCTTTTTTTTATTTTTAAATTTTAATACATTGCCCATTTTTTCTGATTTGTTAAAGTTTGAACCAAAATCATTTTCCTCTTTAAGTGCTTTTTATTTTTATCTTGTATATCTTTTTTTCGAAAGACTGTAATGCATATCACTTCATCATGCATCATATCTTTGGTACTGATAATATCTTTTGTTATGTGATATTTGAATATAACTATTATTATAATATTCTGAGAAATTGTTTTAGAGAATTTTTTTAAAATCAAATACTTTGTTTCCATTTTTGATTCAGCATGTTGAAAAGAATTTCATTACACTTCATTTACTGACATTTTATGATTATTAAAATTGATTTTTTTTAACAATATTTAAAAAGATTATTGTCACCAAGGTTTGTTCTGTATTATATTCATTTTTGGGGATCTTTATCATCATCATCCATCATCACCATATCCATTTCAAATTTCTTTTCCACTGTATGTATTTTATTGAAACATAACATGAAGGAAAATGTTCCTCACTTATATTTCTTTTGTGTATTATGAATATATTTGATTTCTTTATAATTTAATTCAGCAGCCCACATTTGAATTTATTTCTTCCGCATCTAATGTTCTAATTAAGTGATATCCATTTACCACTTTTTCTTTCATTTTATTTGTCATTTCCCCATACATTATATATGTTTATTTAAACTGTTTGTCATTTTTTTAAATAAGCAGGTTTAGAAGCTCCAAGACAAGAACAGATTTTGGTTTAAGAGGAGTTGATTTTTAGCTAGGAAAAAAAACCCCCAAAAACAGACATGTTTTCTCCAAAAGGAATTCATTATAATTGATATCATTGCAAATCATTTACAAAATATTTTATTCTTAGTCAGCAGTTTATGAATGTAAATTTGACAATTTTCCCCAATAAATATGTTTTCTTGAATACCATAGTATTTTTGCATTTAAATGCATATTATTCTTATTACATAAAATAGTTTTTCATTATTAAGAAATTTCTTTCCCCATTGATTTCTGCTGAATGACATTAATTTCACTGGCATAATTAATTCTCATTTCTTTATTTTATCTTTTGGGAAGTAGGCGGCAAATTCTGCCATGTGCAGTGATTTTGTTTTTCTCTCTTTTTTTTTTATTCCAGTTTTCTCCTATACCGGTGATATATAAGGAAAAACTTATTTAGATCAGCTTTCCAACTCGCTGGATCAGAAACAAATCTTGTAACATTGGCTTATATTTACTTCATTCTTTTCTCATCAGAAGATATTCTCCGCATGCACATAAATGCAAGCCCCTTTTCATATATCTGATACAAACCAATTTCTAATTTCATGTTTCCCCCATCGTGTATTTACATATATAAATGTATGTATGCATTTATACATACATACATGCATATGCATATATATATATATATATATATATATATATATATATATATATATATATATATGCATGCACATATGTATGTATATGTATCATTAATATATATATGTATGCTTGAGTATTTGATATAAATATATTTCTCATGTTTCAGGTTTTGGAAGCTGTTCAACTCGTCTTAGGCATCATCATTTTACTCTTGTCATAATTCCATTTTAATGTTAAATTTGCTTTCAGTTATTTAAAAGTGTTTTTGGAAATTATTTTTGTGATTGAGGAGAAGTATTGGTTTCTCTTGTCTTGGGCAATAATAAAATTGTCACTTTGGACTCATTTCAAATCAATTCTTTTTCTTTCATTAGGTTTTTTGGAATTTTTTAAACATATTTGTTAATTCTTGGGAAAAATTGAAATTATGTTAAACTGGATTCATATTTTTTTGTTTAATTTTTTTTTCTTTGTGGTTAATAATGATAGGAACATTTTTACCAAAACAAATTCATTTGAACTTAAAGAAACATTCCCCCAAAACTATTCTTTTTAGTGTAAATTCAGTTTTTGGTTATAAAAAAAGTGTTTAAATGTACAAACCATGATACAAGTTCGGTGGTAGTGGTTGTGGTGGGTAGTTCTTTTTTTTCTTTGTAAACTTCATTTAAACATAATTATCAATTAATGATTTCTGTTTTCTTTTTTTTTTTAAACTTTAATGTCTTTCAGTGGAGGGCATACTGAGGTAATAACTTGTTACCACAGATAAAGGGTTCTGCTCAATTCATTTTAATGTTAGATTTTCAAGGAATCTTTTACAATCATATTTTAACCAGTTCTTTCAAATATGTCATCATAGTATATCAGGGTTTTTGGAAAAACTGGTGTTTCAGATGTAAAATTCAATTTTTAACTGGTGAGCAACACTGTATGACCCACATATTAAGAGCTCTGATTGTACCTTAATACATTTTTAGTGGGTGTCATGGTCATGTGTTAGCATGTACAGATGGTTACACACACCATTTTTGATTTTTGCACATATCTATCCATGTTACATATATATTTTTTATATATATATATATATATATATATATATATATATATATATATATACTGCTCTGCTTACAAACCATCATGTTTGTATTAGAGTATACTTTAGTAAAACAAGTACAGATGCATTAAAGTTGCTTATATATATATATATATATATATATATATATATATATATATATATATATATATATATATATACATACATACATATATATATAAAATAAATATGTTTATATAAATTGTAGATTAATGAATACCTAAGGTTAATATATTTGTATATAACTGATGTATATAAGCATACTAAGGTAATTATATAAAAAAATGCAGTAATATATAAACATTTTTCTATAGAATTCCATATTTTACAGATGTTTGAAGAAGTTTACACTGCAATTGCTGCCTTTTTACAAATATTTCATAAGTTCAACAAGGAATGGAAGTATATATTTTTTTTTCTTTTCTTTTTTGGCATATTGTCATTATTTAATTGTGGAGATTGGTTGCTTACATGATAGTGCACCAAATTTGCTTCCAGAAAGCAACAATGTTCATATATCTCTTTAGTTGGAATGAGCCTTCTATTTTTTACAAGCTGGTAAAATAAATTTACCAGAGATAGGCAGAAAAAAAAAAAACAAAAAAAAAAAAACCCCAAAAAAACAAAAACCGAAGCAACAAGACAAACACTGATTGGTTTTATATGGGAGTGAAATTAAATCTGCTTCTTGAGTTAACCACTAAAAAAGGCAGATAACTTATTCTCTCCCTGGTTAGGAAGTCAGCCACTTGGGTCATTTCTGAAAATTGACCACTGTGATTTTGTTTTATTCAGCTCATATGGACATATTGAGCATATTGGTCATTGATGGTTTGCTAAGTCTTAGCAAATGGACATTTGTCATAAAAAGAGAACATGATCTTGGACATTTCATTCAGTATTTATGTCATTGTGACATTTATGAATATGTCATTGTGACATTTATGAATATGTCATTGTGACATTTCTAAATATATTTGTTGGCAGAAGAATGTTTAAACATTGCAGTATATTTCTGTAATTTCTCACATCATTTTACATTTTATTATTCACTAAAAATACCAAAATTAGATTTATTAATTTTACTAATTAGAAGAGTAATTAGAATATAAATATAATCACTAATCGTTATTTTCTTTTTTATTAAGAATTGGTTTAACTAGATCAGGATTATTTCATCTAAAAGTCATTTTAGGTGAAAGGGTTAACTTTTAAATAAGCTTTTAGTCTAAAATTCATTTCAAGTGAAAGGGTTAACTTAATTTTCTAAATATTTAGTATTTAAAAAATTTTTAAATTTAAAAAAAAAAAAATTTTAAATTTAGTTTGAAGAAAAGTTTTCCAACAAGTTTTTGAAAAAAAGTTTTTTAAGCAACTTTTGTTCTGATGTTTTAATACATGTTGTTGTTTCATCAAGCTGTTGCCCCTATATAAGTTGCTATATACTGCAACTACTGCTGCTACTGCAGCTATGATGACGACTGTCGACTGATGCCTGTCTTGCATTATATCCCGAAGCATGAGTAGGCGGCTGCATGGATAGATTTGCAGGTTTCTCATGTGTAGGTGACCTCTCCTGACTCCCACTGGCACTGCGTGCCTGTGGGTCATTCTCGTGTTGTCATCTATCATGTGTTGGCGTTCCTATCAATACTTGTTGTTGATGTTCATTAGGAGACCTTCCTGTTTGGTGCAACATCACCCCAGGCAGAGCAGAAGATGGTAAAGTGGACAGGGAAAGGAAAAAAAAAAAAAAAGAAAGAGAAAAAGAAAGAAAAAATTATATTAGATCAAAGTCAATACAAACAAACCAAAAAGAATTATGCATTATTAAGAATATGCAAATTTATGCAAATATCAATGAAATGAAGAAAAACAACATAAATATATAATTTTTGATTGATAAAACATTAATTTGTAAAAAGTATTCAACACTCAGTTATATTGTCAATATCTGATGTAGACAAGCATATTTAATAATAAATCTAAATTAATAATAATGATGTATACAAGCATATTTAATAATAATCTGTTTGCATGTTCAAATAAATAAGTATTGTATTATTCAATTAAGTATTTTTTGTACATTTAATAAGAGAAAATTATTATATTTGGTTAAAGAAAGTGAGATTTTTTTATTAGAAATATTATTATGACAAAATGATAAAATAGCATTTATGATTAAATTTTGCTCTCATCAAAATATCCTCCATTATCCTTGATTACTGCAGCAAAGATTTTTGGTATTCATTGCAAAAGTTTCTCAAAGGCATAAGTTTGATAATTGATTCCATTCTTTTTTCAGTGACTCTAAGACTTCCACTTTTCATTTTTTTTTTTTTCTCTTTTATCAAGTCTATCCCATGTTAATTCTGGGGTAGCTTCAAACTTTTGAACTGTAGTGTATATATATATATATATATATATATATATATATATATATATATATATATATATATATATATATATATATATATATATATATATATATTTATAAGTAGTTCTCAAGTCAACACCATATATTATATATATATATATATATATATATATATACATACAGGGTTGGAAATGAGTATAAGACACCCCATGAAATTGTTAATAATTACTTTATTTTACTGCACAAATTCCTCTGAAAATTTGTGTGGTACTTAGATCCGATGGGTATTAGTATACATATTCGATTTTATAACAACTTTCCACCAAAAAAAGTTATTAAGAAAAATACGTTTTTGAGGGTGAAAATAAGCATAAGACAGTTTTGAAAATTTGTATTTAACAGCAAAATTCAATATTTACATTTATTCCCTTTCAATTGTAATACTTCAACACCCCTGTTTTGCATTGAATCAATAAGTTTTCTGAGTTTCAGATTTCATTCCAATACTGTTTAATGCAAGATTTTAAAGTTTCTCTATCTTCAAATTGTTTTTATTTTTGTATACTCTTCTTGACAAAATTCCCCCAAATTTTCTGTTGGGTTTAAATCTGAAGACTTAGTGGGCCAGTCCAAAACTTCAATATTTTTTGTTTTAAACCAATCTTTTGTGAGCTTAGAAGTGTGTATGGCTGCGTTGTTCAGTTGAAAAATGGCATTATTGGTGTCTAGATGATTCATAAATGGGACAAGACTTTTTTCCAACACATTGATATATCGAGCAGAGTTTTGTTTCCCTTCCATTACTAATAAATCAGATTTTTCCAGACACAGAAAAAGCTCCCCAAACCATAACAGATCATCCTCCAAATGGTCTTTTTGAAAACAGCTGCTTCTCCTTTCTTAAATCATGCCAATAACACTGGTAGCTGTCAGGCCCATCCAAATTAAACTTTTTCTCATCAGAAAACACCTTTTCCCATTTCTCCTTTGTCCATGTTATTTTTTTTCTTTACCCAATCTATGCTCATCTTCTTATGTTTAGCAGTTAAAGGAGGGGCTGTCTCGATACATGAGATTTGGCGATTTATGGAGAAGTTGATGAATTCTTGGAGTGATGGGTAAATTCTGAGATTTTTGCAGATCTCTTGAGCTTGATCATCATTTAAAAGCTTCTTGAAAAAAAAGTCGACATCTGGCTGCATTTGTAATTTTAGGTGAACGACCTGGAGGTTTTCTGGTGCCATACAATTCAGGGTCCTTTATATAATTTCTTACAACTGTTCGGGACCTCGACAGTTCTCTTGCAATGAAACTTATAGATTTTCCTTCCAGTTTATAGGAAGAAATTTTGCCTTTTTCATTTTCATTAAGTGGGGAGTTCCTAGGCATTTTGCAGTAACTGTATTCAATTATGAAATGTTCAAATAGGACTCACTTGGCTTAAAATCATGATTAGAGTCTCTTTTATAATCTGCGCATGCACTTATTCTTACTTTGGCATTCTGAAGTAAACCAGATATGCAAATTTTCAAAACTGTCTTATAATTAGTTCCACCCTCGAAAACAAAGTTTTGTTACTAATTTTTTTGGTGGAAAGTTGTTATAAAATTGAATATGTATACTAATACCAATCGGATTTAGGTACCACGCACAAATTTTCAGTGTAAAGTGTATATTTTAAAGAGAAGAGAGAAACAGCAAACATTTTTGGTTTTAATGTGGATTTTTTTAAATATATATTGTACTTTATTTTACATATTTTTACTACACATGTTTCAGGTCTTGCAGCCTTCATCAGGCTAAGAGTGGCTATTTCCACATATTAAAAGGAATTAATTTTCCTTATGTTTTCCAATATATATGTATATATGTATGAGGAAAATATATGTTTATGGGAAAAAGTACTCGGTATCAGGGATAGTGCATTTGTAAATATAAGAAATTTAAGAGAAAACACTTAAGTCAATGCTAAGTAATGCCAGTTTGTTTCATGCTTGAATGCAATCTCTAGGCCATGTCTCTTATATATATATATATATATATATATATATATATATATATATATATATAATAAAAATTTAACTTTTCTCTGATGTTTTGCAGAATCTATAAAACTCAGTGTATAGATTAGTAAGCTTTTCATTATTATCATTATTATTATTCCAACTATTCCAATATTGAGGTGTGAAAATGACAGTCACCATGCAATGTTCATTCTTATGTCTATATGTTACATATATACAAGATGGTGCACTGAGAAATTCTTGGCTCACCCAAATTGCCCCAAATTTAACCAATTATCAATTTCTTTCTTTTTAAAATACTTCTTTGTTGTGCCAGGTTGAGAACTTTTCAGTACTCCCTGATAAGCTCTATATAGAAGGGCTTACATTGAAACATCTGTTCTTGTATGATCACCAAAGTTAAGTAATGCTGATCCTGGTCAGTATCTAAATGGGTAACTGCTAGGGAATACCAGGTGTTGTAAGTTTGGATGTATGGATGGTGTAATGTCTAATGACTCAGAATTGTTAATCAGAGAGCTGAGTTCCAATTCTGATTAGATTTGTTATATTCACTTATGTGCAAATATTCTTGAGGAAGGTATGAATCTACCTCTTCTCTCCCCTGCTATGGGTTAATTATTTTAATTGTGTCATTAAAAATTATATTTGCCAAAAATAAAATAAAATTGTGTACAAAATAGTTAAATTTTGGCATTAAATAACTTGCAAATGGTTGATATATCACTAAACAAAACCAACCAACAACTTACAAGGTCAAGGTATACAAGTTATGAGTAATTTCTCTTCTTTTACTTAATAGAAATGGGTGAAATCTTCAGGGAAATTACAGAAGTATTGGGTAACTTGAGAGAGGAATTGTTTGAATTCCCTAAACCTTTTGGTAGAACTATATATATATATATATATCTATATATATATCTATATATATAGCCACATGAAATTCAATGTTGTACCAAACAGTGAGGGACATTATATATATATATATATATATATATATATATATATAAAAAATGAGGGTTGGTAATAATAAAAGAGGATTTAATATATATTAACAGAGCTAAAATTTATACTTCTAATAAATATACATTTTGTTTATTACTGTTTAGCACAATTCTCAGAGTGTATATATATATACACACACATACAAACGCACACACACACACACATATATATATATATATATATATATATATATATATATATATATATATAAAGAAAGAGAGAGAGAGAGAGAGAGAGAGAATATGTTAAGTGAGTAGAATAATCTACTCAATATCTTATGTAAGTTCACAAAATTTGGCCTTCATATTGAACGTGTTTAATTCAATAGCCATTTGTGAAAGATGGAATGAGAGCAGTGATGAGAAAATTTACTTAAGTAAATGAATGGTTATTAGAGAAATTGCCCTTGTAAGAATTTCTCAAGATTCTTCTTATCCAGTTTCATTCTCTGAAAGTGTTCTGGTTGCTGAGCTATTCCACTCTCGAATGATAGAATACTGTATTTTTGCAATCTTACATTTTTCTTGTGACATTGATATGCTTGTGTACACAGATTTTATGCTTATCTTTTTGACGTTTTATTTCCATTGATTTTTTAACACAACTCTCAGACTGTCATTCTCCAAATGCAGCATCAATTGGAAAGAAAAAAAAAATTTCAATTTCTCAGCTCAGATTATAGAATGATCGTCTGAGACTTCTGATTAAAAAAATGCAATTGAAATAAGTTAAAAGTAATAGCAATCAAAAAGATGAAGATAACTGACAGTGTTACATTTAGGAATTTGAATAATATTACAATTAATGTTACACAAACATTTCATATATACAATTCAATCATATGTAAACAACCTATTCCAATTTATAAATATGCCCATTGTTTATTTCCAGCTTTTTGCATTTGGTTATAAAAAATTTCTAGGTAAAACATTTTGTTTCTAGGCAAAACAATTTTGACAAGATAAAGAGTTGGTGTTCAAATGAAAAATTTCAAACATTAATTATTAAATATTATAGTGCAGCCTAGACAGATATGTATTCTATGTATGTTATCAGATTAAAATAATTATCTTTATCATTCAACATATAATTTTGCATAAAAATAAGGATTATCCAAATATATAATATTTATATAAAATATACTCTCAATATTAGTATTAAGTATTACATGTGTATATGTTAACACACACATGTGTGTGTGTTATATATATATATATTTAGGTGTTGAATAGATAAATATCCTAACCAAAACAAACAAAATTAATTGTAGCACCTCTCCATTGCACTAAAATAGTCTCAGATGAATACTTTCTTATTTGTAGCTTGTTTGGAGAGCTATGAACCCACTTAAGAAATAATCTTATAGAATATTTTGTATTCTGTGAGTATATTGAATAAGCACTTTTCTTCAGGTCTGTTCCTAAAGGAAAACATATATTTTGATGAAAAATAAAGTAATAATATACAGATTATGCATTTATATGATATTAAAATGTTTATAATTATCTACTGGCCAACAGTTTAAAACTTATCAAATAACCATTTGCATTTTCAAAAATATTTCCTTAACAGAAAGACATATTCTTTTTAGAATTTTCAAAGAATTAAAGTGGAATCCTTATTTTATAATTAGGCACATTACAATAAGTATTCCAAGTATATCTATTAATAGAAACAATTTCTGCAAAGAGTAATGTTCATAGCATAAGTCAATTGAAAGAAAGACTCTAGAAATTTGTAATTGTAGACTTGATATTTTTCTTAGGAATGTTTGCTGTCATTGTATTCAGGATAAACATTTAGTCTAGGTAAATAAAATCTTTATTTTAAATTTCTCTTTATTTAATAGTAACATTTATTTAATAATAATCTGTTAAATAAAAAGATAATGACAATATAACGATGTAATGTTTAAATCATTGTAAACTATTCTATTTCTTAAAGTTTATTCTTTTATTATTCTTGTTTCTTTTAATAAATATAATTGGAGAATTTATTGTATTGTGCTTAATTATAAAATAAGGAACACACTGTAATTCAGCACATGATGTCTTTATGTGGGCCAGAAATATTTTTGAAAATGTTTCTTTATTTGTCTAATCTTGTTCTTTAAATGAACCATTTGCCAATTCATTGAAAATAAACTGTCATGATATTTCTGAGACTATAGCTTACTCGGATTTATAGTGTTAGAGATGTAGCCATCTTTTCATATTGGCCAGATAAGGAATAAGAAATAGCAAATCTTTAAAAAAATTATATTTAAAATTTAGTATATAATGAGTTAGTTTAATGTTCTTTCAGTGTTATATCTTTTAGGAGATTCTTTTGGTTTTTAAACAATAAGAAAGAAAATTGGTAAACTTTGGAATCTCCCAAGAGTGTAGCTACAGAAATGGTTAGCTCTTGACAAAAATAGACCATTAATAGAACTATTAAATTACTTCAGGGAGAAAATAAGACTAAGGTTGCAGGAGTATAAGATACACAAGATACACAAGATTCAACTATTTTACTAAAGAAGGAAAGTGAGAGTAAAAGAGGGGATTTTAAATAATATTATTTGCTGGAAGAAAGCTGGAGTCAAGGGCATTATTATAACATTATATATTTACTACAGCAGTTGTGAAGTCTTTTGTATAAATACAAATAAAACATAATTAAAAATGTCACTTTATTAATACCAGTAAACTGATGGGGTAGTAAACTTCAAAATAATAAGCAGTGGTTTCCAGCCTTAATAGCAGCAAAAATATTTCTATTTGCTTTGATAAATTTGAAAAAAATTATTAATTTAATTTCATAATTTGATTATATCAAACTAATTTGATTTGTTTGATGTAAAAGAAAACAATTCAGAATGATGTAAAACCATCAGAATGATAAAATAATCAAAATAATAGAAATTACAGAGAATCTGGATGAAATTTTAATCAATGTTAGATTTACTTTCATTTAACTAAACTTAAACTAGTTCAGAATTATTATGAATGTGATATTTAAGTAACAAAGAAATTTCTGAAGCACAATAGATTCATTAAACTGATACAACTTCATTTACAATAATAATTGTTTGTTTGCTTTTTTTAACACTGATAGCAATACTATGAGTAATTACACGTTTTTCAGAGAAACCATTAGAAATTGAGAACTTTGCTTACAGACACTAAGTAAAATTATATGGTGTCTGGAAAAACAAGGTTAGAAACCACTTGCATTCTTTGCTTTCTTTTTTTAAATTTATATTTGAATTGAAAAAATTAAATGGAATAGGCACCAATCATCTTATAGCAATAATCATAAAGGACATTCATGTATATATTCATTGAAATAAACAAACAAGAAATTAATCTTATATGGAACACACACACACACACACACACACACACACACACACACATATATATATATATATATATATATATATATATATATATATATATATATATATATTACATTTATGCATATGAAAAATATAAATAAATATAGATATACATGTAAAACCAAATATTTAAAACTTTGACAGAAAACAAATACATAAATTTTAGAAAGTGCAATTGAAAAATGGGCAAAAATAGCTTGACAAAAACAGATAAAAACAAATTACAGATATTTTGAAAGGAAATATGAGCTTGTAAATAAATATGTAATTCAAAAATATATTGAACAAAAATTATAACAAACCATATGAACAGTAGAAAACCAAAAATAAATTTAACTGAAAAAAAATCTGAGAAATTTATTCTTTTTCCTTAATTTCTGTTTTATAATTTTGGTATGGGTAAATCTAATTTTCATTTTCTCTAAGGAAAGTAAATTCTTATAACCTTCTTATAACAAAATGAAATTAATTCTACAAGCAAAACAACTTACATTTCTCTAAATGTAATATAATGATTTCAAATAAAATAGTTTTACTTTATTTGAATGATGTAATCTAAGGACCAAAAATTTCAACACTGAAATTTTAAAATATATGAATGTTAACAATATCCATGGCAAAGATTTTTTTTCTGCAGACTTGTTGTTTAACTCTTGTTATTGTGATAACTGATATATTGATGTATTAAATCTTTCGCAGAAAATTTTGGAAAGATTATTACTTTTAAAATGTTTATATCTTCTTTTATGGAAATCATTCTTTGTTAGAATATATTTTGTTATTTACTGTTGAACTCCTTTTGTTTAATATAAATATTATTTCTTTCTGAGGACATATTGATAAAACTATTATTTTTCCATCTGAATTTTCTGGGTCATGCAATGTTCTCATTACATTGGTTATGTGTATTTTAAGTGTCATCAATCTCTGTTTAAAAATAAAGAAGCTATTTGCAGTTTTACATGATCAAACAATTTTTTCCTAATTCAACATTTTTCGGGGATGAAGTTGCAGTATTAAGGATGAATAGCAAAATCATCAGAGGCAAGAAAACTGTCTTTTTCAATAAAATGTTTTTACTGTTTCCATTCCATAGTTCTAAAATAATTTTGGCAAAATAGTTCAACTTAAGTTTTTCCTTTCAATGGTTTATTAGCAAAATTATTGGATTTTTTTTTACTAATCTGCCATTTTTTAATCATTTTCTCATTCTTTAGTTTTTAATTTTGCAAAATGATTAAATTATTAGAAACTCTAGTTGTCATAGGTTTTTATGCAGTCTCCCAGATGTTGTGGTTTTACATGCTCTTCAAGAAATTATGGTTTTTACATGGTTTTCAAGATGTTGTGGTTTTTATGTAGTCTTCAAGATGTCATGGTTTTTACATGGTTTTCCAGATGTGGTTTTTATGTAGTCTTCAAGATGTCATGGTTTCTATGCGCTCTTCAAGATGTGGTTTATATTCTGTCTTCAATATATGATGTTTCCGCTATCTTCATGATTTCCTTGTGGATGCTAATGTTGTTAATGGTCGTTGAGTCTATCAGGAGAATCCTCTATATTGGCTGTTGAATTTTGTCTAATCATCACCATAGGCATAGCTACAGAGACCAGTCTATTTTGATAGATGGCTAGCAACCCTACAAAAAGGCTCATCCTCCCTTAGAAAGGTTTTTAATCCTGTTGAGTGTTTAGCTACTCCTATCAACAAGAAAACCCTGGTGGAGGAATTGGTTTAGCTGATGATGATCCAACTATGGCACAGATAGTACTGAGTTACATGAAACCATTTGCACTTGTAGAATAACCTGACATAAATCCTTCACTGTCACTGGGAAATTCTTTCCTTGTGACAGCAAACATTCTTCCATAACAGCCCACTCATTATTAGACAGCTAGGAGTTTATTAATAGCCTCTAAGCTGTCTAATTATAGATAACTTTGCAATATAGAATTTTTTTACATATGTTTCTTGAAATAATTCTTTGTATTTAAAATCACAACTTACATGGCATTTACTTTCTGCAAAAGAGACTTAAAAAAATGTTTTAACCTTCTCACTTGATTATGATGTTTTTAGAAACAAACTACATGAGACTGAAAACATATTTGTTATATATTGGTTTTTAAAACTATGTTTAAGGACTTAATAACACCAGTGCATTTACCCATCTTGTTTGTTTATAAAATGTTTAGATATCTCTTCAGGTAAAGTTAACATTATAAACTAAATATGATTAATATTGATTCCATGTTCAGTAAACCTATTTAAAAATTTCTCCTGCTCTTTTAGTACATGTTTACACTTGTAAAATCATCTGTTGCTAGCACGGTGAAGAAAATATGAAATGCAACAATACCAAGTTTCTGTCAGTTTTTTTTTAATGTTTTGACAGAAAGGAAGAATACCAATCAGAATCCTGCATTGTATAGCATGTTTTCATCATTTTGCCTTAAGGATTTTAAAGAAAAATATTACAGACAAAATGGAAGCAAAGATATTGGCTTGTGTTGTTAGGTCTTCAAATTTCTGTTCATGGAAACCATAGTTACTTAAGAGGTTGTTTTCTTGATAAGATGAAAACTATAAAAAAAAAGCACAAACAAACCCTTTAAATGACATATTGTGCTTCAAAACCAATCATGGACATTATTCTACTCAGCTTTATGCGTCAAGCAAATGAAAACTTCCAATCATGTGAATTCTAAAGAAAAAAACTGTCAATCATTTTTCTTTTTAAAATGAGGAAAATATAAAATTATACTTGCAGTACAAATTTTAACCAAGAGCTATATTCACAGAAGTGGAATTGGTGTGCTGAATTCAAATTCTGGTATAGTCTGTTTCATTCTTCATGTTAATACTCTTGGAAAAAGTATGGATTAATTTTCCTATAACTCTCAGTTTTCTGAATTAAATAGTAGGACCGGCTCGGCTTTCTAGATTTGGGTGTTTTGTAATGTTGTATGGGGTGGTTATTAAAATAATAACTAGAACAGCAACTTACAAAGTATAAGGGTTTATTTAAACAAGAATAATACAAGTAGATATTTACAAGTTAATCTGAAGCAGGAAAGCAAGCCAGTATTTACCCAACCTTCCCATGAGACAGGACATGACACAAGGCCGATTTTTATGTGGATGGATCCGAGCCTGTAGGCTCAGGCAAAAATTCTCTGTAGACCCTGCATACATGTTTGGAGTTTGTCTACCTCCCCAGACGAGCCTCTGCCCTTTGGCAGAGCCTTGTCTGAGTTCCTCTCTGCCTGAAAGCAGAGAGTTTGATGTCTTGATGTTTGCTCAAGCCTAAGCTGGAAAGCAAGCCCCCAGAGACCAACATCATAGATTCTTATAGTGATTTTCTAAGCCCGACTTAGATGTGGCACAAGGCCAAAAGTATAGGGCACACAGTGAGGATCGAACTCACTACTCAGTCATAATTGATCTAGCAAAACAAGCTTTCTAACCATTACACCGTGCCGAGGTGCTCCGATAGATGCTTCTATTTCTGAAAATAACATCATAGATGCTTATTTTACTTTTGAAACAGTCCATTTAATAGAAGTGTATCAGTTTTTTGTATACTGAGGATTATCAGTTCATTCCCTACAACAATGTAGCAGCCAGAAAAACTTTGAATAAAAACCTCAACTACCTTGCCACTACTCTGTACATTGCGTTTCCTTAACTTTGACAGCAGTAAACTTGGAGAAAGAAAAGTGACCACAAACAAGTGTAAATGGAACTTTTTAATCTAACATGAAAAATGTTTTGCACTGTAAAAATTTTTTTAAAAGTGAATATGGCATTAATGATTATTTTGAGAATAACAATGATTTTTCTACTTACAAGTCCTACTATTTAACCCATATCTGGAGGGATGTGATGGATTCATACTTCTTGCAAGGGTATTTGCACGTAACTGAATGTAATGGACCTGACTTAAATTTTAGTTCTCTGATTTCTTATTCTGAGCTGCTATCCATTAAACCACACACACACACACACATATATATCTATGCATGTTTCATCAAAAACGACAGACAACATACTACGGTTAAGCTTTTTATTTAATTTTTCTTGTGTTCGAAAAAGTGCTTCATTTTTGGACACAGAGTGTGTAGAAACTCTGTGCCTATAACACACTAAAAACATACACATGATGTAGACACTCAATTAAACTGAAAAATAAAATCAACCTTGATAATGGCTAAAAGTATAGCCAAAAGCGCTTGGAACTATAGAACATTTGGACAATTTCTATACACTCTGTGTCCAAAAAAGAAAGGACTTGTTCGAATATAAGAAAAATTAAATAAAAAGCTTATCCATAGTAATGAAACATGCATAAATGAAGGATTGCTGCCTAAATAAATATATATATATATATATATATATATATATATATATATATATATATATATATATAGGTTTGTAATTCCTGGGTATAATAATCTTTCTTGTACAAAAGATTTTTGTATCAAATTTAGAAAATGTGATTATTTATTTTTGTGAACAATACAAAATATGTTCTGTCTTACATAACAGTAAACTTGTGTTCATAAAAAAAGTTTTCTCTTAGTTGACAATAATTCTGCCAAACTCATTCAGAGTATCCCAGAGAAAGAAGATATTCATGCCAATATTGAAGATGCTGTGGTATGGCTAAAGCAATGGTATTTCTATTTTAGTCTTAAAAATTACTGAACACTTAACCTAAATATTGAGTTCTTCATAATTACAATACAAAATAGCTGTTCATTTTCTTACAATTTAACCTCAATATGGAGGCTTCCAGGGTTCTATTATTGAAATAATATTTAAAATACCAGCACAAGAAAGCTGCTCTTAACTCCCATAAGGGATATTATGGTCTACAAAGTATCCCACTGACCAATCAAGTGATAATCAAGATAATTAAGGTTTTTTTTTCAGACTTCAAAGATAACAAGTGAATAGCCTTGTTACTATTGCTATTATTATAGACCTGGTGTTTACATAAAACATTTGAATTATATGTTAAAGAATTTCCATTGACTTTATATAGTTTTCTTCCATGCCTGAAAAGAGTGATTCAACTGAAAAATATATTCAGTAATGTGGTATTATGTGATGTTCATAAAAAAATTACTTCTTTTCTGTCTCTTCAAGTTGCTGAAATAATTTATCACAATTATAGTTTATTTAACCCATTCCCTAAAATTGAATGTTTTTTTCCAGAAATAAGTGGGGGATAATAGCCTCTGGATCCTGTCTAACTTTCCTGGTTAGGATTTATTGTTTAAAAGGAATATTCAAAATTTTAGTTATTAAAAATAGTAATCTGAAAATGTCAGCAACACATTGATTAAGAATTGATGTTTTCATTCATGAGATTTTCAAAAGTAGAATTATTTATTTTCTTTGCTTATAATTTTGAAATATGTTAGAAAAATCTGTTCCCAAACAAAGACAAAAGAAGATAAATTTGTTATACTTGTAAATTTTACTTTTACTAAAAAGGAAAATACACAAATTTTAGCTTATTAGAATTCTAATGTTATTTACATTTAACTGTCCAAAGAATCCTTCTTATTTATACTTTTTTTATCACTAGGTGACTATTTTCACCAAGCAAAATGATAGTCCTGCCAATGCAAGCTGAATTTGAATTTTTTGGTTGTGTAGTCATAACCTTCTATGGCAACACCTAAAATGATCTTGACTGAAATTGAGAGCCAGGCTACTGAAATTTCAAATATATAGAACTAATATATAAAACACTATATTTTGAGGGGATTTTGAAGAAGTATTATTTATAAATGATATAGAACACTAAATGTTAATTGTTCATTGTCTATTCAGAATATAAGAAAAGTTTTATTTTTCTTATAGATACATTGTACATTTAAAATTTATGTATATATGTCAGGCACTACAGCATGAAACAAAATGTCAAAGGTTGCAGAGGGCTAAATCAGATATTAAGTTTTAAAGGTCCTACATTTTTTATCTGATCATCTGATAAAATCAATATTTTTAGATTGATTACATTTTTTTACAGCTTTTTTGGTTTTAATTTGAAATACACATTATTTTTGTTTACTTATTTTCTTGAATGAAAATTTTTCCCTATATAAGACTTATACACAAGTTTTAGAAGTTAATGTTTCAGAAAAAAAGAATGGAAGATGAATTCTTATAATTTATTTTGAAAAATTAATGGCCATAATGATTTAGATAGATAAGTACAATCACATTTTATTCAATTATATTCACCATTATTTGCAATAATTTGTTGCTACTTATCAGATACATATTGAGCAAAATTCTTCAGGATTTAATATTAAAAGTTTTTGATGAACTCTTGAATCAGGTTTTCATTAGAGAAAATTTTCTTCATCAAATGCAGTGGTTAAAAAAGGTAATAATTGGTTGGTGTGTTCAGGGGAATATGGGGGTGGGCAGTCTGAAGAGACCAATCAAGTTCCAAAATTTTTCCTGTGTTATTCTTACAGAATGTGGCTTTGTGTCATCAGGGAGGTGAATAAAATTTTTCCTTTTAATCCACTGTGTATGCTGCCATTAACTGTCATGTATGATTAGTAGTTGGGATGATATATTTGTCATTACAAGCAGTTTCTAAAAACGAAAATGTTTTATGAGACACCAGCATAAAAAATGATAAATAGAGCCAACCA
This sequence comes from Acanthosepion pharaonis, assembly GCA_903632075.3. NCBI lineage: Eukaryota > Metazoa > Mollusca > Cephalopoda > Sepiida > Sepiidae > Acanthosepion > Acanthosepion pharaonis. The sequence continues at coordinate 150,651 of CAHIKZ030001779.1, read as the reverse complement.
AGGAATAGTTATAACTCCTGTTCTTAAATTAGTTTCTAGAATACACATGTAAAAATGTATCTGGCATAAAGCTATACTTAAGGAGCAGAAAGTGTGACTAAAATTACTATTATATTTCCTAATATAATTTGAACAGATAAAGGTATAATGGTTTTATTCTTGAAACATTATATATGTACTTGGGTATCTATACAAAAGCCCGTTGTTCAGGAATGCAAATTATGTTTTCACTGTGTATAAAGTTTAGTAATTATATTAGTCTTTTATGGATCATGTTTGCATCACAATCTGCATAATATCTCTATGAGAGAGTTGTACATGTGCATTATTCATGTTCCTAGTTTGTCATGGAAAAAGATTGAACTTTTATGTCATGTCACTGGTGACCTTTCTGATCAAAGAAAAGGTTAATAACAGCTTGTGTTTGTGAGGCACGGAAATGATGTTTGCATTGTGGAAGCATCTGAATCCATTAGGACAAAAGGTTTGAACTGTGCTGCACAGAGAATTCTTCATGAATTGTTATCCCAAAAAATACAAACTAGATAGTGACAAGAATTTTTTATTGTTGAAAGGAGACCGCTGGAGACAAGCTGGTGATTGTTATTTATATATAATAGGAGTGACTTCGAACTGCCACTTTTGGATCTCTATTATGACTCTGGTGTTTATAGATTTCATTCCAAAAACCTGCACATCTCCAATGTTGGTACTCTGTCGTGAAAGCAATATGGGGATTATGCACCTTGTCTGTCAGGGAAATTTCCTAATGCCTGCTAGGTGGCATTGTATAAAGCATCAAGTATAAAAAAAGGGATCTAACCTTCTCTCTTACATTTTGTAAATGATGTAAATACATGCTGAATTCATTTATTTTGAGATTGTTGAAGTTTTCTACCAAATTTTGTTAGGAGATTCATGGTTAATCTAAAAGGGACTTCATGTAAATATTATCTTTGTGTTCAGTTCATTATGATTCATCATATGTAACCTTAAGAGAAAATTATGACAAAATCAATAATTTGACGTACCACTTCAAATAAAAGCTTAAGAAGAAAATCCCTATTAGTACTGGAAAGCACAATAACAGCTACTAGATTTGAGAAACCTATTATACTGAAATATTGATTTAAGAGAAAGATTTATAAATCTCAACTGAATGTAGTACCAGCTGCTTGGTCAATGAATGCAAAATGTTTCCTTATAAGGAAATGTCTAATATTACCATTAACTTAAGGAAAGTTTTAAGTGATATCAGAACTATTAATTAGCTGTTAATTAAACTTTAATAAGTAATTATCTCAAGGTTCTTGTCAAAATCCAAAATAGGATCTGCAATGTACTCAACCCTGACTTGGCATCTCAACTTCAGTCAATTTCTCACCAACATGGCATGGCTTACCTCTGTCTTTTCTACAAATATTTTCAAGGCAACTGCTCTGATAAGTTTTTTTTTCCTGGTGCTCTGACTCCATGAATTTAAGCATGCTACTAGATTGGCATCTAGGTCCCATCCTATTACTACTGAACTAGTTAAATGCAACTGCAACTACTACTCCATCAATTTCTTTTCTTGCATTTCTGAACAGTGGAATTCCCATCCATTTACTTGCTTCTCTGATAACTACAATCTTCAAAAATTTAGATGCAATATCAATTGCCATCTTTTGTCATCATGAACCTCATTCATCTTTTGTTCTTTCCTCAGTCTGCCCTATAACCAGTTTTTCTCTTTCACTCTTTCTAATACCCTACTAGTAGTATTCCTGCCTTGCTTGGGGTGAAATGATTAAAAACATAAATAAATATTTCTTATAAGGATTTAAATTTAAAAGAGAATCCATTGGAATGGTAAATATATAAGAGAATTTGGAAAATTCTTATTTTGATAAGTTCAACTGATTTTTTCTGTTTTCTGATAAATAGTCTTGAATAATTTACCATTTCTGATAATATTAAAAGTTTTGATGATTCAAAATTGTTTCAATTTTTCTTAGTATTTATTCTCTTTATCTTTCAAGATTCGGGAAATCCCAATCAGAAATCTCAATCTTAAAATTAGAAATAAACGAAAATTGTTTCAAATTAAAAAAAAAAAAAGAAGTCATTTGTCATATTTAATCTGAAGAAATTGTTAAACTAAAACTAAATTGCAAATAAAGCTGAGTACTGACCAGAAATGATTCACAAACCAATGTAAATTAATTTCATTTTTCTTCAGGATGTGAGCGATCATGGCTCTCCACAACTTCCTGTCCTTTGTAGCTTTTACATCTCCTAATCCTTGTTCTGTCAATCATTTACACAAGTTTGTTAGGTGTTTTACAGTGTTTTCCTCTGATCCTCTTGCTTTCCGTATATCCTGTGAGTATTAAATTTTCCAAGCCCCTTTTCCTCATTATGTGCCTAGAACTTTCAAATATCTCTTTTTGATGTTAAGTATAAGTATCCATTTTGTTTCCATTTTCTCTAAAACTTTATTGTTGCTCACATGTTCAGTCCATGGTATTCTCAGTATCCTTCTGTAAAACCACATTTCTCTTGCCTCAAGTCACTTCATCTGTGAAGAGGGCCCAGCATTTACTGACTTATAGGAGTACTGATAATACATAACAGTTCAGAACACTTTTCATTTTCCAAATAAATTTTCCTGTTTCTTAATACTTTTCTCTTAACTTTTAGAAGGCATCTTTCACTATCCCAATGTACCTTCCAATTTCAGTGTCATAATTTATATCCTCTGTTTCTTCAATTATTTTTAGAAAAGCGTTTTATTTTCAGATGAATTTTTTATTTGCTTTTAATATAGTAAGTAAGAAATTGAGTCACTTGAAGTACCCGAGTGGTGGCTAACACCTCTACCAGATGTATGGGTTGACAATTGGATTCCTTTCAAGCTCAGAAGGGCATAAAAAGAATCACTGAATTTCAAATTTAGTTTAATCAAATTCTATCCAGATGTATCAGATTTTCATGAGAAATAAAACTGTGTAATAATGTATCAGTTGTTGGAAGTAATATTCCATTGCTAACAATCTGGTTAGATTTTCTTTTTTTTGCAGGGGCAAGCATATATTTCCCCAGGGTAAAGTCTTTTATAGACCATAAAATCAATCTCAGTCACAGTTTGCTTAAAGGAGTATTTTAATAATATACTTTGGTCAGATAGAATCATTTGGATTATCAGTGAAAACTACATATAAATGAAATTGGTATAATTACCCCTTGGTGGGCTTTTATCTTATAAATAATGATTCAGTGTTCAATTGGCTAGAGGAAAGATTTCCTAGAATAAGAGGCAATCGAGAATATCAATATTTGTAGAGACAAATGTTTAATAAAAGAAGATACAAACGAAGAAAAAATTGGCTTGCAACAACCGCCATGTTGTTGGAATACTTTGGAAATTTAATTTTATTGCTATTCCTTATAGACTAAGAAATATTTGATATTCCTCTGTCTCTACAGTATATGGTTGTGTTTGAGATAAATTTTATAAATTAGTCTTTAGAAGAATTTGGCAAATATGAAACTGATTTATTATATATAATATAAATGCTGGCAATGATTTGAACTGTTATATTTAGTTTTCCTTATGAACTGTAATCTATCAAAGGGTTGCTTTTCAATAATTATCATCAGCATTTAAATTAAATTCATTTTTTTTTAGATAATATATTTTCATCTCAACAAGGAAATTAAATCAGCTGTGTTTAAAATATTTAATAGATAAAAATCACCTGTTATTCGTCTGTCACAGGAGCAGACAAATTATATTTTTTTGAAAGACAAAATATGTTTTTTGAAAAACAAAATGTTTTTCATATTTTATATGTAGTATCATTTAGATTTAATAATAAATGGACAAATTTTTCGTATTTGAGATTTTCAGATAGGAATTTAAAGACACTGATTTAAGTGAGAATTCCAATAGAAATTCTTAATCTAGGAGGCAAGGGAATATCTACAGCAATTTTAGCTTTGAGAGTAAAAATAATATTAAAAAGATGATTTTGATTGATAAACAAATCCCTCTTATGTTTTATCTTTATCTTTAGTTTCATTTTTAATAAAGAATTTATATAAAATATTATTGGTAAACACAAATATTACTATTTAGAATCAGGAGTTTTCTAAGTTTAGTAAGTTTATTATTTGAATATATTTTGGCAAAGATTTTCCTCTGAAAAGTGTTTTATTTTGGCAATACATGCTAATTTTTTTCCAGGTTTTCTTAGATTCCAGCTAAGTAAATTTTGTAAACTCTTTGAATTTCTAAACAAAGAAATGAAAACTAACAGTTGCTGACTATGTTTAGGAAAAGAATATCCTTAAAAAATAAACTCACAATTACAGTCAAATTGTTGATCATGTCAGGAACAGACTATCATCTACTTTCCTTGATTATCTTAATACTATTTTTCAAACTTTTATTGCACCAAGTATTTATTTTTAAAATTTGAAAAGGCTAACATTTTTATCCTTTAATTAAATTTCCAGCTGTAAGTTTTTGTGACAATTTCTCAGATTAAAAATTTTCAAAATTAAGTGAGCAAGAAAATAAAGTTTGAAACTATTCAAATTATTCACAGACTGTAAGAGAAACACAAAGAATAACAAATCAATATTAAAAGACAAATAAAAAGCAAAATAGCCATAAAAATGCAATATTGACTACACATTAATATCATATAATAACTTTCAAATGGTATTTTGAAGACAAAACATGTTTCTAACTGCTTACCTGTTCACACAATAAATCTGAAAGAAACAAATATTTTCCTATTTTTCTTTTCTGTGAGAACGGTGGAAAATTCTCCTTTGTATGATTGAAAATGGGTAGGTTTATCAGGGTGTGAGTTCACTTTCATAAATTTAAAAGTCTTTTACCAATATTTCCAAAGAAAAGAAAAAATAAATTTCTGTCAACTTCCATGTTAGCTGCAAATCATTTCTTTGCAACCCAAAAAAAAAAAAAAAAAGGAAAATAGTCACTGAATTTTATAAATAGTGTTGATACTGTAGGCATTCTTAGTTTCTGATATTAAAAACTTCATGTATAAAGATACATTCTGAAGTTCTTACATTTATGTTATAAGTACAGTTTTAGTTACTCTAGCTATTGGGTATGTCTTTTCCAATTTCATTAATATGACTTTCAGCTAAAATTAGACTGTGTAAATAAAACAGGGTCTACCATGGGGTAGTTGTTAGTGGGCAGGACTTGCAAGCTATTGCTAGTGAGTTCATTGATACTTTATTGATGAGACATTGTGCTAAAATTAATGTAGTTGCCTAAATCCTAATATGGATAAGCTCAAGATTTACTGAAAATAAAAATAGCATTTACCTTGTGGACTTTTTAAATACCTTTTTTAGAGGAGAGGTCTACTGTTACAACTAACTATCCATTTTCTTTCTTGTGGAATAAAAAATGGGATAGTAAGATATTAAACAGATTGGTTATTATGCATGTAATTATTGTATTATGCATGTAATTATTGTAATTATTATGCATGTAATTATTGGTTATTATAGTAAGATATTAAACAGATTGGTTATTATGCATGTAATTATTGTATTATGCATGTAATTATTGTAATTATTATGCATGTAATTATTGGTTATTATAGTAAGATATTAAACAGATTGGTTATTATGCATGTAATTAAAACATTATTAACAACCTAGTGTCTATGAAAATTAATGTAAGTAAATTGATTATATCTTTTGTTTACATGAGAAATATAAAATATTGTGGTTTATGGAATTGTTTCTAAGGGTTATATTTGAGTGCAAGATAAACACAAACACATACTTAGTTACATGTAATTTAATTATTTTAAGATTAAGATTAAATGCTAGAGTAAAATTTACATAGAAAGCATTACATGTTTCATGTAATTTCTCAAACATGCAAAACATGTCAATGTTATTATACTACAGGAAAATAATTACATATAGTAAATAGATAAGAATGCTCAATTTTTTATACAATGCAAAGATCTTTCTGTTCTTTGAGATATTTCATATTTTCACATTTCCAAATATACCAAAGAAATATTTCTTGGTGATTAACTGAATAACAAAATGGAAAAAATATCCTATGGTATGCATTTTATCCTTTGAAAAGACTTCTTCATATTAAATGTTTTTTCTTGATGGAATCATATATATATAGAGAAGGAGAATGAAATACAAACAAAGGCTGGTTATAAATATGTATTGAGAGAAGTGCTGAGAATCTGCGGACACTTAAATTAAGATTTAAATTTAAAGTTTCTGGCATCTACTGAGTCTAGTCAATCTCATTCACCTTTCTTTTATTTTTCATAACTTTTTATTTTTAAATATCCCACATTATAATAGCAGTAGTCTGGTTTAGAAAGGTGATATGGTGTATGAACCTATATGCAAATTTACCATGGAAGACTCAGAAATGAATGCACTTTCTATATATATATATATATATATATATATATTACATTATTATATTATATTTGATTTTATATTATTATATTATATTATATTTATATATATTATATATCATATAATATATATATATATATATATATATATATATATATATATATATATATATATATATATATATATATATATATATATATATATATTCACCTTAATATATTATTCTCTTTTTTTGATTAAAACTAATTTCTTTTAGTTAGAATATTAGCTTCATTTATTATATTGAATGTCTAATGATTTGAGGATGTTTTTACATGATTCCTTTTGCATTCATATATTCTTTTGTTTAAATTCAGAAATATTTCATCTATATATTTCTGATGAGATTTATTACAATCCATTCTATAAATTATGGATTTCTTATTAAATTTTTTCTTGTATTTCTTTTGGGTTTTAATTCTATTATATTGTTATCATAACTAAGATTGTCAATCAATGATTGTCAATCAAGGTATGAATAAGAAATTAAAAAAAATAAGCCTCAAAGATTGTTTGAAGTTGCATCCCTTATTCTCAGAAACCTGTCTTTCTATGTCAGCTGCATTTACCAATTAGGCTACAAAGCCAACCAGTTACAAATATTCAAATCTAACTATATAGCTGAATGCTTGATACACTGCCATCCTCATGATTTTTATTTTACACTTTTATTAATTGCAATTTTATTCAAATTTTATAAGTAAATATTCATTTCTGATTGGTATTTCTTTCTCATTTCTGTTGATTTTTATCCCAACTCTTACCTTATAATTCCATAAGAAGTATGAATTAGTAATAACAAATAATCATTCAGTAACATTCAAACTGGTTTCACTTTTCCTAGACAGTTGTGATAAAAATCAACAGAAATAAGATGAAAAAACAGTGGTCAAAACTTAATAACAATTGACAATGCTTCTTCTGCAAAATCTGAATAATATTAAAAAATATTTCCAAAAGAAATAAAATATCATAAATCTGTAGAAATAAGTTTGAACAATCTGAGAAATTCTTAACAGGATACATTTATTATTTAGAGAAAACATGTAACCATTATTATCCAAGAAATTCAAACATTTTAAGAATAGCCAACAAGTTCTTTTTTTTTCAGGAATGTTAGTATTTTAGTAGAATTTGAAAACATTAAAAATTCTGTTAATATCTTGTCATGCAGATGAAGTTAGTTAAGAATAAGAGAAATTGGTGAAAACAATCCTGCTGATGTTTAAAAACTTATAACTAGACCAATAGATATGCCCACTATGGAAGCTGTTGAAAATTAATAATTATTTATCAACAATTTATATAAGTATAAATCAGGCTTGTCACAAGAGGGTAGTCTAAATGGGTACCAGTACCCCCATTTGTGAAAATGATGCAAACTAATTTTAGTAGGCAAATTCTTACTTGCAGTACCCACCTTGATTTAAGGCTAGTTGCACCACTCAGAATACTATTGTGATGGTCCCTGGTATAAATATAATATGTATTATTATTAGTAGTAGTACTAGTAGTAGTAGTAGTAGCAGTAGAAGTAGCTGCTGCATAGAACACTATCATTATCATTTTTCCTTGCATTAGAATTTTTTTTTAATTTTATTTTTGTTGATTTTTATCATAATACTCAATCTATAACAGTGAAGACAACAGCATATATTGGAAATAAACAAAATTCCAAAGAAATTTGATCTCATAACCACAATCTTTAGGAATCTAAAGTCTAACTGGAACAGTGCTTTACCAATAAGGTTATAAAAGTTAGCCAGCAATTGTTGTTCAAGTGTCAATTATATGGCTGTGTTGTGAAAAGCAACAAAAATAAGTTGAAAGTAAAAACTGCTCAGCAAAAATTGGTTATATTTTAAAGCAATACATCCAACATTGTAATCATGGACAAATATTTTCTCATACTTTCAGTTGTCACAGTTGTTTATCTATAGAAAGAGTAAAAGACCTAATCTTTCAAATGATTTCTTTTTCAATGAAGACTTGAGCTTCATCAAGAGAATAATTTAACAATAGTATAGTCCTTTAGGGCCAACAACAGCTAATATATTTGTTGATTTTTTTTCAAGCAAGAGTTACTTGCTCATATGGAAGGATCCAGGCATTAGACATGCAGATGACACTTTTTGTGCATTTGAAAGCGAGTCTGGGGTTTTCTATCAATCACTTAATACATTGTACCTGGCATTGTGTTTCACATTTGAAAAGTAGAACAATGGTGTTCTTCCTTTTCGCAATGTCTTTCTACACAGATTGAATACAAGTTTTCTAACATCACTGAACTGAAAACTATACATTACAGGTCTATATATCCCTTGAGATTCCTTCTGTTCTAAGCAGCTGAAAATCAATTTGATTAAAACCTTGGTTCATCAAGCTTTGGTCATATGCTCAGAAACTAAATTAGATTCTGAAATTGCATTCATTAGGAAGGTTCTAAGTGAAAATGGTAACCCTTTGGAGTCCAGCATTAGTGAAAAAATGCAACAATTTCATAAGCTTAGGCTTATTTCTCAGAAATGTCCCCATCTTTTTTGCACTTACCATAGATTGGTGAGGTGAATGCATGATTTGCCAAGTAAATTTCAGTTGGTGTCAGAAGTTATTTTTTTTGGTGACCAATCTATGTTGAAACAGATCTGGAAAGATGTTCTGCCTACCCATCATATTAGTTTAGTAATTTACTTATTCAGATGTCAATATAATGTTGTCTATATAGACAGAATGGGTCAAAGGTTGGAAGCACAGGTCAGCCAACATGTTCCAACCAATATTTGCAAGGCAAAAGTAGACAATTTACATATGTGCGTTAATGTGTCAAGTTCAACAATAGCTGCACATTTGATTAAAACCAGCAGTGTGCCTGCCTTGACTTAGTCCAGATATGTTCTTAGAGCTGAGTAAGGCAAATACCAATTATCACATGAAGGTTTTAAAATCAGTATACATTAAGTGGTTGTTGGTGGGATCATGGTCAAATATTGTCTCATTTAACTTTTAATGTTATATTTTTTGTTAGTCATAGAATAACTTTTGTTTGAAAACCTAATTTGGCTTATGAAAAAGGCTTATTTTTGTTATTGCTCCTTATGTCATCAATATACACATTATTTTTTTCCGCTAATATATGATGAAATATGAATTATGACTACTTATTCTCTTTTGTATTTCATGTTCTAATAACTTGTTTTTTTTTCTGCCATTGCAGCCTCTATTGCAGTGTTAGCATTGGGCAGCAATTAGGGTTGAAAAATTGAGAGAATATATATAAATACATTATTATATCATTATGAATATTTTCTCCTTAGTTTGAATTTTATTCCTAAAATGATTTAGTGCAAGATTCTAAAGAGATGTTTAAGAAAACCATTTGTGGGAAAAGGCTATTTTTTTACTTCTCTAGTAAGAAATGTTTTACCAGCTCCAGTGAATGTTTTATAGTGAATAGTGTATTTTTCATTTAATATATACAGCTATTAAAATATAAATTAAATATTAAAATATAAATGAGTAACTGAACTTAAAAATGTAAAAAGAAATATTCAGGATTAAAAGATTATGAATTATTTAATCACAGATATTTTTTGTATATTTGTCAAAACAATTAGAAATTCTTGGAAGTTTGTTGTTCCATTTTCAGTAGACAATATTCTAATTATTTTAAAATATATTATTCAACACTTTTATAGTTTTGAATTTTTTAAAATAAGTTATATTTTATAATGCTCATTTAGCTTTATTCATTGAATAATGAACTTTTATCATAATAGAAATCAATATTTTATTATATAAAATCTTATTGTTAATTTTACCAATGTTGTAAGTCCTTGTAACCACCCCACCTGCAATTATGAATATTTTTCTGCTGACTTTGTAGATGTTATTAGTAGCAAGAACATCTTCAAAATATAGCATTTAATTTATCATTGTAATACCAATTTAAATATAGATTAGTTCATGAATTTTTGTATTAATTTTATATAACTGCAAAATTATATTAGGATGTATATTTATATACAAATATTTACACAAACATTTGTTTTTTTTTATGTCTTTACTACTTATACTTTTACTGACTTGAGAATTTAGGAAAATGGTTTTGTAATCCTTCAGCTAAGTTTTAGGAGGTTCATTCAAGAATAATATAAAATTATAAAAGAGGTACAAATGTGGAATAGTAATGACATTAATCTGTTAAAACTAGTTCATTCAAATAAACTTGGTCACATGTTTTTTGTGGGTTATGAAAATGCTCAGTTCATGCTGATATCATTATTTTCACTCTTTGGAATACAGCCCACTATTTCTTAAACATTTCTGCTGATTACAGCAGACATAAAATTGGAAGTTAGCTTCTACATTTTTTCCCATTATGATGACCTCCCTTGACAATTATAACTATGCGTCTTTTGTCTGTGAAAAGCATTTAAATGATAGCTAACAATAAAGGCCTCAAAGCAAAGATAGATTTGGCTTTAAAGTTGAAAAGAGGTGAAGGAAAATAAGTCAAAGAAAATGATACAGTCAAGTATTTGGAGAAAATCTGATATAAAAAAAATATAATCAAAGTCTTATAATATTCAAATAAAGTTAAAAATCTGAATATTGTAGCTTTGTTTCTTATCTAGACTACTTTGATAATTTAAGTATAAATTCGAGAGGAACACATCAAAATTCAGTGATATCATATGCCTTAGAGAAGCTCGGTGGAAGTGTCATTGGCATGAGGAGCATTACACATTCAGTTCGCTTCAGGTGAGTTTCAATTACTTTCCAGTAATTTACTTCTTCATAAACATTAGTTGCCTCCCTTTATGAGCCATGTTAGTTTGAGGCATCAATAATGTATTTCTGATGGAAAATGAAAACTTATTTTATTATTTGTTTAAAAATGGACAGAATAATAATATCTGAAAAAAGTAAACCAGATATAAATCCATTATAAATGTTTATTTGAAAACATAAATAATATTAGCTTAATAAATTCTTGCTTTTTTCTTTATAATTTTGGTTTTACAAAAGAATCAGTATCTAATTATTTTTTAGGAATATGAAATTTTGGATGAATATGCTTATAAACAAATCAAAGATAGCTTTTGTGCTGAATTTGGAGCTAAAGTTTACTCAATACCAGTCTCAAGAGTCCCTCAAAGTAGAGATTTACTGAATGAAGTGTGTGCTATGAATATCAGAGGAGGTAGTAAGAAGTGAAGATTATGATGAAGAGGGAGGATACATAACAACTGAATTTTGACTTAAGTTAAGATTGTAGAGTTCAGGGAAGCATCCATGTGTTAGTCTGCTTCACAAAGTAATAGTTACGAAAAAACTGTCTGATCATTTCTTCTTATATTTAGAATATAGAGGAAATGTGTTTTTTTTTTCAACACTGTGAAAGTAGAATGGTATATCCTAACTGTAAGGTCTGAATTGGTGAGGCTAATGAATGAAGCTCATTTGTCATGGAAATAGAAATAGAGTTGCAGCAGGGTTGCAACATTGTATCTGCGTGAAAGAGGTTACAGATTAGAAAATATGCCTTCCCTCTACAAGACTGCATAAATTGATTTTGATCCTCACTGGGTGACATACTTTTGACCTTTTCCCACCTTTCAAGGCTAGAAATACTCCATTTTGGCTGCAATACTCCATTTTTGGTATAATTTAACTCTTGTAAAAATAAATGGTGGTAGAAGAGGTCAAGTACTTCCTGGAGCAGTAGAATCTGCAGACCATTTCTCCAGAATCTTTAGTGATGGTTTGTGCTTTAAAGTTGCATTGGCATTGAATGAAATATAATATTTATTTGAGTGAGTAATTTTATATTAAATGAAATTAATTTCAGGGTGCTTTCTGAACAAAAATAAATAGAAAATGCCTTTGATAAATTGAAAGTAAAGTTTCATCATTGGTTTGAATCATTAAAATATTCTTACCATATTGTGAAGAAAAAAATCAATATCTAGAAATACTTGTTGATTATATTTTTGAAAATGGAAAATTAAAGCCCCAAAATTATGGGTTGTGTTTTGGTTGCAATAAGTTTAAAATGAAATTCTCTGAAAAATCAATGGAAGGGATTTATTTTAATAGTGAACAAATGAAGTGTCCATTTTGAATTCAATAAAAAAAAAAAAAACAGAACAAATGGAAAATTCACAGATATATATATATATATATATATATATATATATATATATATATATGTGTGTGTGTGTGTATCTGTGTGTGTGTGTGTGTGTACATATGTGTATATATATATATATGTTAAAAGGGGAGTAATTTTTTTCCACCGTTCCCAATTGCTTGATACAGAAGAAGTGCAGCATTAGCCAGAGTAATGTTTCTTACCAGTCTTTTTGGATTTTGAATAAGCGATCCAGTTTAGTTGAAGCAGCTAATTCCCAGGCAAAGGTTGCATAGTGTAAATGAGGAAGAAAACAAAAAAAGAGATACAACATCTTCAGTGCAGTACAGTCAATCATAGGTATGGACATGCGCATTATACTAGCATTCGTGAAAAATTTAGTTCCAAACAGTACAGGATCAGTATTGATTTGACTGACCAGTCTATGTAACTCTTTGTGGAAGGAAAACAAGAAAGACACATTAGTTTGAGAGAAAGAGAAAGAAAACAACAAGAGGAGGATTAGTGAAGTGAACATTTTAACTTAAAATGCAATGTGAAATACATGCAGTAACAACGACTGGTAGAATATCCTGGGATGGAAAGAAAATGTATTTACCATATTTGCAATTGGAGAAAATCTTGATTGATTGGTTGATTGATGGAATGAAATGAAAAGACAATTGACTACAATGTCTGTTGCTTTTAGTTTCAGTAGTGATTTTTTTCTAAAAAAATATGAAGTTAAGAGACAGAACGATCTCAGTTCTTATTTTGTTACTTTGTTTGTGTATCCAGTGAAAGGCCAGCATAAAAGTCATAATTTTATGAGCATTACTTGTGGTCACAGCACCTAAGCAATTCAGATCACTTCATACTTAAAAAGAAATGTTTTGACTAAGAAAAATATTTCAAAAGTAGAGAAATTGAATATAGCATAAAGCAAAACAATTCCTTGAAATTTTCAAGCAGTTAGAAAATGTGTGGTTTTACAATCAGAATTTTATAATAATAATAATAATAATAATAATAATAATAATAATAATAATAATAATAAACTATCAAAATACAAGGATCTTGAAGTAGAAATTTCAAGAATGTGACACGTGAAGACATGAATAATTCCAGTTGTAGTTTGAGCCCTGGGTTTGATTGGGAAATGATTTGATAGATTCATTAAAAGACAGATGATACCTAAAGAAAATACAAAAAATTGTTCTTAAAAGCACAAGCTCACACCCTATGAAGGGCTTTAACTATGTAAAATGTGTATATTTTTTTTTAAATTTAAAGAAATGGACAGAGAAAAATATCTTGGTGCCATTTCTGACTTTAAGTCTCTGGTTGGGACCTAGTAAGAAAGAAGCATACAATAGAAATCCAAGGAAATAATTATGATAGTAGTAAAAGTAGTAGCAGCTGTTCTCTGGTTGAAAATATTTTCCATGTTGCGAATTAAACAATAAAAGTAATGAAGATGAACAAAATTATTTTTCAAAAGTAGTTTCATGAAATCTTTTATGCGGTAACGGTAATTATAATTCCAAGAAAAGCAAACATTGTTATATCTAAATTAACAGAGATGTTGATGAGAAAAATGAGGTGGATAATTAAGTACCGATTCTAATGACGTTTGAAGTATAACTTCAGAAAATAACGTCTTGAAATATTACCATAATTGTCTGTTGAAAATTAGTAACAATTATACTACTAATAAAAGAAATATACTTCAGATAATGTTGCTTCTAAACTAGAATATAATAGGACACCAATATAAATTTGTGGTAGTATTAGTAATTGTGATCAGGGAGTTCTAATATGAAGGATTTTGATTCTGAGATGAAATTTGGAAAGTAGAGTCTTACCCTTTTTCTACATGTAAACAATTTACATAAGAGCACAGATAATTAAAATCTCAACCTTCATCTTCCCTAATCAATTAAAAGATATGTCTATTCAATCAGTGGATATTATAAAGTACTTCTTTCTGATCGCTTTCAAATTAAAGCATATATATTTCTCTTTTTCTAAAGAACTCAGATTTTTAGAATATTGTTTCTTGGATATTAAATTAAAATATAATTTTGAAAGGAACTTTTAGAAGTATATATTATCATAGGTAAGTAGTAAAAGTAATAAGAATGCTTTTCTTTACTTTAGTCTACAAAATAATATTAAGGTAATTAAATTTGTTTAATTTTGACTTAAAAATTTTATTAGTCAAGTTTATTTAAGTTTTATAAGACAGGAAAATTTTAACCAAAAACAAATCAAAGATTGCATATATTTTTCAGGTAACTTCATAAATATGTATTTTTTTTTCAAAAAAATATAAAGATTTTAAATAAAAATAAATATATAAAAATTAGTTTAATAAAATGATATGAAAATTAAGTAAATGAAAAAAGAATCCTCTACTTATAAAAAAAAAAAAATGGAAATAATTTCTAATTGATTTTCCTTTCAAATGTCATTAACTCTTTATATTTTCCAGCAAATCTGATCTAAATATAAACTAGCATTTAAAGAAATAATGAACAAGAATTTTAATTCTTACTCATGCCTTAAATATTATGATAACGCTTCTAAAAAATTCTGTGATTAGAAAAATAAATGGGGATAAGAATCCTTCTTCTACATACTGTGTCCCTTTAAGACATTAATGATAAACAAGGAAAGTTTTATGAAAAACTGTAAAACTAAGATAAAATTTGTGTATTTATTTCAGGCAGTGCCTCATTCATTTGTTATAAAAATAAATACAGCTTTCTATATTTTATTAAAGTAACAACGTGTGAGTCTAAAATGAATTAAAAACAGAATTAAACCTGAACCAGGATTTTCTTAATCTGGTAGAAAGGAATTTTTCCTATCATCACCTTAACAGAAGGATTTAAGAAGAAGCATTGTAGTTGTATGAAGAAAAGCAAATTAATTAAATTAAAAAGATTGTAAGCCTCAAGTAAGAATATTAAACAATTTTTCAGTAAAGAAAATCCGACAGGAAGCACTGAATTTTTTTTTTATCACATAACAGCAGATATTTTAAAAAGATAATGATATTTACCACCAATCAAATTTAAGATAAGATGGACTTGTTTTGAAAGTTTTATTTTGTTATATTTTGCAACATTGTTTCAGCTTTTAAATTTTTTCAGTTTTTCATATTAAGCCTAAACACTGTCATTAAATCACTTAAAAAAAAAGAAAAATCTTAAAAAAACATTTAACAGTAGGAGAGAAAAAATGGCAATAAATTAAAACAGAAATTCTCTTTTAACTCATCCTCTGCAAACCAAATTAAGAATAAAGACAACAATTATTATGATGTGTATAATTCTTTTTCAAGAACAAAGACTTCATTTATTTTTTAACTTTATTTCTTGACTAGAAAACCGAGTTATATTCTTGTCATTTGAAATGATTGATAAAAGAATCTTAGAACAAATTACATAAAATTACAAAAAATTATTGTTTCATTATCAGATTAATGAATTTTCTTAAGGTAATTTATTTTAAAATTACAACTGCATTGTTAATTACCTATAAATTTTATTTCAGTAATAAACAAACTCCATTATATACTTTGAGATGATGTAAGTTTCATTTTGGCCAGACCAAGTACATTTTTGTGATAAATACATGGGACCAAGAGGGAAGTTGGAAAGGAGAGTTTTATCCTTCATTTTCTATGTGTTAAAATGTACATAACAGCACTGTTAATTAAAATATCATCATTCTAATCAATTTAAAGAAATGTTAGATTCAGCTCATACAAAGCTGGCAGCATGTATTATAAAGGGGTTGTAAAAAAAATACATGTAAATATTAAATCATAAATTATTTACTCTCATAGAGCTTATAAAACAGGTAAATATTTAACTTCTCTCAACATAGTAAATAAACCTAGAAAAATATGAGGCAAATGATTCTAACAAGATATCTGAGTAGATTGAATGGCCTTGATATTATGTTACATTATAACATAATGATGAATAACTAAATATGCAGTTGCCTCAACATATATAAACATTAAAATTGGCAGATTGTGAGATGCCAATTTCACTAGGCAGCTTGAAAGTATTTATTGCAGGTCACTTGAAAATGCTTTAGCTATAAGTTTAATCCAACTCTGTGTCTATCCTTTCAATGAACATTTTAAAGTCTTCTTTCAAAATTAATATATATATATATATATATATATATATATATATATAGTAAGATATGCCTCATTGAATAATTTAGACATGTTTTGTCTACTAATTTTTCGATAGGATCCTTTCATATTCACAGAAAAGCTTCTTAGTATCCTTATTAAAGGAAGAGTGAAAATTACCATGTTTAAATTATTCAATGAAACATGTCTTAATGAAAACATGCTGACAAATATATATATATATATATATATATATATATATATATATATATATATATATATATATATATATATATATTCTTGGATTGAAGTGAGTTTGTGACCTTGGGTTTCACACTATTTGTGATTGTCAGTTTCGTTTGGTGATTGCAAATAGCATGAAACCCAGGGTCATAAACTCACATCAATCCAACTAAATATGTTAGCGCTATCACTGATATTGAGCACTTTCCAATAAGTACTGCACATATATAATATATAAATAATATATATAAAAATTGCATACATATATATATATATATATATATATATATATATATATATCAGTAAAGAAAATCCTTAAAAATCCATCCCAGTCATAATATATTCATGAAATAAATTATAACTGAGATTAATTTTTAAGGATTTGCTCTGTTACTTACATTACACTTTCTTTGGATTAATGTCTTCCTTGAAATTATCCCTACCAATTACTAATTAGTATTATTTATATATATATATATATATATATAGACATACACACACACACATAGGCAACATATTTTCATTCAAACATATTTCATTGAATAATATAGGTATATTGCATCTACTTATTTTTATAAGGATTTTGTAAGGATCATTACCATTTATCTAATCAGTTTCTTGATGTTAATATATATGAAAAAAGTATAATTCAAAGGTATACTATATTTAATGGGTAAAGTGCTCAGTATCAGGAATAGAGCACATATAAATAGAAAAGTGGACTCAGAGGTCAACACTGAGAGTCTGTTTCATGCCGGAAGATTGCTTTCAAGAAAATATTCGCATTATATATATATATATATATATATATATATATATATATGTATGTATTATTGAAAACTGGAAAACATTCATGAAAGTATATTCTCCTGAAAATATATCTGATTATGCATTTTGCTGTTTATACTTCATCAGATTGAAAGCAAATTATTAAATAAAGAAATCTTTTTTTCTTTTTCTCAAGCTGGTATTGCTCATGACTAAAAAAAGAAAGAAAATGTGTAATGCCAACTTGGAGTGATAAAAATGATAAGATTTCTTTATTTAATAAACATACAGAAATACGCACAGATGCAACTCATTTTTTTGCTTTCAGTCCGATAATGCCTAAATGTAAAATGCATAATCAGACATTTTTCAATTATCAATAATTTATAACTCTGTCGGGATCATACACCCCATTTTTGTAACACACACACTCACATACATACATAAATACACACACACACACACACACACACACACACACACACACACACACACACACACACACACATATATATATATATATATATATATATATATAAAATTCCAGTTTTTCAGAATGGCATTTACAGGAACTCCTACAGAAGATAGCAAAGAAAAGTGAGAAGAAAGGACTAAACATCAACTTTATGAAGACAGAATATATGATTGTCAGCAAAAGAAACAGCCCACCATACAAATTACAAATTTGAGATATCAAAATTAAACACATGTAAAAATCTTTAAATCTAGAAAGTGTTTTAATAGAGGATGGAAAATGGAGTGCCAAAATATAGGGATAGGAAAAGATGCCTTCCAAAATTTAAGCAAACTATTAAGAAACAAGAAAATTCAATTGGAAACAAAGGAAAGAATACTGAACTGTTATGTAATGTCAGTTCTCTTATAAGTAGTGAATGCTGGGCCATCTCATCACAGATGAAGAAGAATACCATGACGTGAGCAACAATGAAGTTTCAGAGAAAATGGAAACAAAAAGGACACTTATATGTAGCACCAGAAAGAGACATTTAAAATTTCTATGTCACATAAAGACTAATTGTGGATTTTTTCAGTTGAAAGATTAACAAACTACAAAAATGAAAACATCATCAATATAACATAAAGCCTCTTAAGCAATCAAAAAATGTTTAGTTGAATATTTGTTCAGTTGTTATAACAATACTAAAACTGACTTTTTAAAATTGATTTCTAAAACTTGAGATTTTCTCACATTATATCAAAATATCTTTGTATATGTAGTAGATATTTTTCTCATACCAAGAGATGCTGAAGTCACAAAAATTTGTATTTTTTAGATTGAAGCAGTAATTTTATATCTAACTTCGACTTGTTAGAAAACTCTACATGTCCTAAAATGAAAAAAATTTTAGAAAAATCTAGTTTTTTTTCCCAGAAGTGAAATGGTTTCTTTGTATTTAGAAGTACATCGCAGGTGATCTGATGAAATTGGTCAACTCTTATATGCACAAGTAAATTTAGCTCTTCCACTAAAAATTTAATTCTTTTCTTTAATCTCAAAGCAGCCATTCCAAATCACGACTAACTTTGGAATTAAATCTTTTTTTAATTCCTGCAAATGATTTATTTAAGAATAAATTTATTCCTTACATTATGTCCTTTTAAAGTCGGTTAAGGCACTTTGAAGTTTCAAAGTTGGGACAACTTTACCTTTGAGGAACTTAATTAAGTTTTACTGAATTTCTTACTTTTCTTGATTTCTTTTAGGCTGTACATCATTAATGCTAATATTTCTTACTTTCTTTCAATTGTATGAATTTGACTAAATCCTTTAACTTGGTGTGTGATTGGGTTAGTTTTGGGGATTTGTGAGCAGAGAAAGTTTGCTGGATCTTGTGAGAAATATACAATTTCAAAAGGCTGAGATCATGAGTTTATTTATAAAATGAAAACAATCAAACAAAAGCAGACTCACTGAACCTAATCCAAAGATTTAATTGAAATTCTGGGATTCAAAATTGAATAAATCCAGTTTCATTTTCATATTACTCACAAATCTACCATTTGTTAGTGAATTGAACATTGCTACCACATCTGGTCTAGTGCTCCTGCTATATCTCTTGAGATACTTGAGCAACCTTTTATCAGGTTTTCCAAAAAATAAAGATGTAGAATTGCATGAAGGAACAATTCAAGATTATGGTAGTGAATATAGAAAAAACTTTAGAGGTTAAGTTCGATAAGTCCAACAAAGTAAAACTGGCAGCTGCTTTTGAAAATAACCTCTGATCAATTGTTAACTGAGGCAAGGAATGGCTTGTAAATTTGTATGTCATTGAAATGAATCTGCTATCTTATAATCACCATAGAGAAGCTTTTTTTGCCTTCCATCAGCATGGCTGATGCTTTGAGAGCAATTCATTGTATTTTCTTGGGCTCACATTTTCTGCTGATAGGAAGCAGAATGATTAAATTGATTGCTCAGTCTGCTGCCAGGAAGGTTGCTTCACTGTGCTGTGCCAGACAATTTGTCTTGCACATTTATAAATCTATTATTTGTCTGTGCATTGAATATTGCTGCCATATCTGCTCTTGTGCTCCTGTTATATATCTCGAGATTCTCAACAAAATTTAAAGAAAACTCTGTAATGCTATTGATCCTGACCTGGCATCTCAAATTCAGTTACTTTTCCACTACTGTGACATGGCTTCTCTCAGTCTTTTCTATAAATATTTTCATAGCAGTTGTTCTAATGAGCTCTCCTTCTTGGTACCTCGATCTCATAAATTTTGACCTAGTACTAGACTGACAATTTAGTTTCATTGTTTTACTGTTGAAATAGTGAGATAGAACTGTAAGTTCTACTGTAAATCTTTTCACACTTCTTGCCTGTAGAACTTTTACTATGACTTCTCACCTACAATCTTTAAGTTTAAATGCAACATCAATCACAATCTTCTGCTTTTGTGAATCCTGTTCTTTTATTTTCTTTTATCCTCACTGATGTTTTCTCATCTTCTTTCACTCTTGGTAAATTTTTGTGTCTCAGTGGCATTATCACCTTGAGAAATCAGTAAAAAATATTGTTTAGGGTACAATATGACTTAATTTTGGCTTTGAAATCATCATGTGTAATTATATTTTTATAACCTTGAAAAGAATCATTAACATTTGTAGATTTGCTTAGAAAACTGAACTTATTCTTTGTGCTGCTGACATTGTTAACAATGTTTTCTGGTTGATCGATTCTGTTCTATATTCTTAACCTAATGCTAAAAACTAGATACAGTCCCGGAGTTTAAGAATTTAAATACAAAAGATATGGAATTCTTTTTTTATTTTTGACAAATCTTGTCTTTTTAAAGGATTCTGATAGGAACATTCCTGCATGAATAATTCCGCTTTTAGAGAATGTTGTTATATTTATAATATTTTTTGATTTATTTAGCAACATTTTACTGCAATCATCTTTCAAGCAGATGTTCTTTAGATATTGATTTTTTTTTCCTTATCCCTTCAACTTGAATGAGCTTCAATATCACCAGCCCACTCCTGAGAATTGAATGAAGGTCTCAATTTATGCACAATTCCCAAAACTCCGATATACCCTCCGATGTAAAGCTTTTCTACAACAAACTATTAGAAAATTTGGAAACTTATATTGTCTTTTGGTAATGCTTGTATTAGTTTCTGACCAGGTTCAATTCATTTCTTTATGGTTTTTTATTATTCAATATACAGAAAGAGTGCTAAAACTTGCTCAAAAAAGATTTAAATTAAAAAAGGTCATCAAATTTCCTTTTGCTCTAGAAATTTTCATTCATACATTGATATCTTTGTAAATGACCTTTACCTTCTTATAACAAGATCAACATACATCAAAAGTGGACTATTACAAATAATTCTTTTATGAGCTGGATAAAAAAATATATATGCTTGTCTCTCTCAAGGCATACTTCAGAACTCAATATTATGCATAGATTTTCTATTCAAACACAGAAAAACATTAAACATCTTTCTGAATCCATATCATATTCACTATAGTATGATAAAAGTGTTGTTTACTTCCTGTATATACATTTTATACTTGCTATATCATGATATAAATAATCATGAATGAAAATATTGATGTATTTATGAAAATAATCTAATATCATGTATTACAATTATCTAGTAAAGAAATAATTTCCATAGTTGTTTTATTTAGAGAGTTTTTTAAAAAATCATTTCACCCCAAACAAGGGAGTGAGAAAGAACAATAAAAGAACACATTTTGGGAAGACAGAAGATGGCAATTGATGTTGCATTTAAACTTTTTAAGAATGTAGGTGACAGGGAAGCAAGAAACTCCTGGTAGAGACTTCCAGAAGTGAGAAGCACAAGAACAGAAACTTTTAGAATAGAACTTATGGTTATATGTAGCTTTTTTTGATGGTAAAACAATAAGACCTATTTGCCAATCTATTAGTGTGTTTAAATTCATGTGGTTGAGGTACCAAGGAAGAGAGCTTAATAGAACACTTGCCATAAAAAGAATTATAGAAAAGACAGAGGGAAGCTATATCACATTGGTGGTAAATTGACTGAAGTCAGGATGCCAGGTCAGGACTGATTACATTACAGACACTTCTTTGGATTTCAAAAGAATCTCAAGATATATAGAAGAAATACAAGATCAAATATAATAGCAATAGTCAATGCACAGATAAACGGTAGATTTATAAAAGTGCAAGATGGATTATGGCAAAAAATTGTCTGGCATGACACATTGAACTAACTTCCCAGGCAGCAGTCCTAGCAATTGATTCAACATAATCACTTTACTTTATGTCAGTGGAAAATGTTAGACCAAGAAGGCATAAAAAATTATTGTAGCTAAACTAGCAATTAAAGGCTTGGCTTAAACATTCCCAGGACTCAAGCCATGAAATTATTTCCTATTTTATGCAAACAATATATTTCTAAAGCCAGAAAGAATTAGTAAGGATTTCATATGAAAGGGGTAAATTTTATTATTCTTTCACTGACAAAGTTTCTATGAAACCTCTTGGTAATCTGCCTGATAAGAAATAAAAGAAATCTTTATGAGATCTTATTTGAAATGTTCTTTTTCAAATGATTAACGCATTGCTTTATAGATAAAAAGACAAGTAACTGGCAAACTGCTGCAGCAAAAGCTATGAAAGTCAACTTAATATAAATGCCAGTGTATAACACCAATAAAAAAAAAAATCTTTACTAGAGTGTAGAAAAGAGAATTAAAAATGTACTATTCTCCTAGTCTTTTGTTTTTTCTTGTTAGTAAAGGTTTGTTAGAGTCATAAACACTATCTGAATTGATCAAAATGCAAGAAACTAAGAAATGACAGCTGAAAAGCTAAATTTATTTGAAGAATCTATCACCAACTATGAGCAAGTTTTTTTTATTTATGTCAGAGTAATAGTAAGTTTAATAACCTTATGAGCAATACTTACAATTATTGCTAGTAAGGGTATTTCTCATTGGACACTATATGAATTTGCCAAATAAAGAAAATTGGATGCATGAAAAAAAAGGAGAAGTTATTTATAACTATGCTATTTACACTGTTTGGACTGTTGTCCTTATCTTTATTGTCGTATTCATGACATTTCAGCTGTTGTACACTTTGGCATTCTTTAGGTGATATGTGTCGGAATTTCAAAATGAACCCTTTATTTAGTCCACCAGGATAGATTATTCTAGTTCTATGTGCCATGCTTTTTATGGATATCTCAGTTATTTCCCTTTAGTAACTCAACTCTCCAAGTTTTTGTTAACCTCTAGCTGTGTATTGAATGAACAACTCTTTGGATCAAGTCACCGGATTACTTCAACCAATGCTTTTATCCACTGGGTCATGTGTCCTCAGGAATAAAAGCATTGGTTGAAGTAATCCAGTGACTTGGCTCAAAGAGTTGTGAGTTCAATACCTGGCCACAGCATAGGTGAACAAAAAAAAAAAACAAAAAAACTTAAGTTTTAATTAAGTTACTGAAGAGAAATAACTGAAACTGAGATATGAAATCAGTGGACGAAATAAAGGGTTTTGATTGAAATTTCAACATTTATCACCTGAAGATGGCCAGAGTGTACAATGGCTGAAATGTTGTAAATATGACAATAAAGATAAGGACAACAGTCTGAACAATGTAAATAGTGTAAATCATTATAATACCTCATCTCAGAGACATAAACATAATTTTTATAATTTTGGAAAATTTCTTCATTTAAAGCAATAATCTTTTGTTGATATTATTTTGTTGAAATATCTTAAGATTAGTTGAAGACGTCAATAATTTAAAAATCTTCTTAATACAACATTTTTGCATCATGAGATTAAGTCTGTATAATTATTTTGTGCTCTTAATTCTAAACTGACATCAAGGACCAAAGTACCTTATCAATTCAAAATTAAACGAAAAGCAAAGCTCTGCTAAATAAGAGCAGGTTATATAATCATGCAGGTGTTTTCAAAATACCACCCAAAATAAACTGTAACAAACAACAGAAAAAAAATCTTCTTTTCTGAAAACTATGTCCAGTATCTTAGGAAAGAAAATAAACCTTAAAATATGAATATATTTTAAACTGTTTTGCTTAAAATCATAGTCTCTCTCTCTGTCACTCTGTCACTCTCTCTCTCTCTCTATATATATATATATATATATATATATATATAAAACAAATGCTTAGAGGTACAAAATCTGTATACTGTTTTAAAAACAAGGAATTTATTAATGGTAATAATCCCTAAGGTCCTTTCGAAAGAGTGGTTCAAAATTATTCACATAGCTGGTTCCAACAATCATTTGAAGATTTTGGAATCAATCTGTATAGGATTATGGAAACCTTCTCTTTGCCGGCAGAAAGACTTTGTGAAGTTACTTAATTTGTTGGGGAATATTTTATTTTAACTGTCCCTCGCTAATTATTTACATGCAATTTCCCCTCCTCTCGTTATAAGTATATATACTTATATGTTATTGATTTTAGCATGTTTTCCCCTTTTTTGGTCTTCATTTTCATTGTTGCTCTTTTCATTTAATTTATCAATTTTTCCAACAATTTTCTCCTGATGAGATGTTGGACGAAAGGGCCTTACGGACTATTACCATTAATAAATTCCTTGTTTTAAAACAGTATATATATATATATATATATATATATATATATATATATATATATTTTTTTAAGTATTACGTCCCGAGCAAGGCGTGAAAGCCATTAGGATGCAGGGGTTGCAGAAGATTTGGAGCAAGAGCAGATAGGAGTGATAGAAGAAAGGATGAGGAGAGGGATAGTGGATAGATCAAGGTAACTGAAGAATGTCGATTGACATTACATTTGAATAGTTGGAGATAATAGCTGTCAGGGAAACAGTAATTGGGAAGAGTGTTCCACAGGCGTGAGGTGCGAGGTATGAAGCTATTGGAGTAGAAGAGACGGCTACATTTAAAAGTTTCTACAGTGAAAGGGTGAGAGTGGAATGCCAGCCTTGTTGGGCGCTTGAATTTATGAAGTCTGGGAACCAGTGAAAGCAGCTCATCGGAGCAATTACCATGAAAGTATTTGTAAAAAAGACAGAGAGAGGCGATGGCGCATCTGTGAGAGAGCAACTGTAGATGAGATGCCAGATCAGGGCCAATTATATTACATATCCGCCTCTGGATCTTGTTAAGAACTCTGAGGTAAACAGAAGGTGCACCAGACCATATATGACAGCAATACTCCATGCAAGAGCAAATGGTTGATTTGTATATTTGAAGTATCGATTCCGGGGAGAAAAATTTCCTGGCGCGGCACAGAGAGCCAACTTTCCTTGCGGTGGACGAAGCAATTGACTCAATGTATTTGTTACACATGCCATAAAAAATAACAGCAATTGTTAGAAAGTTTTAATAGTGAGATGTAATGAAAGAAAAGTCTTGAAACAATGTATTGAGATTCAATAAAGCAGAGATAGAGACCAATGAAACATTTAATTAATTTGTTCCCTTTATATTTTTGGGGGTTAGAATTTAACATCACTGTGTAAAACTACTAAACATTTAGAGAAAACTAAAACCTTATTTTTCTTCAGCTTACTTCTGGGAAAAATTTCTTATTTCTTTACAAAAAAAAACACAGATTTCAAATTTCAAGAGCAGAGATGTAACTGTCTTCAAGCTAGACACAAGAGAAGACATGGCTATATACATTTTTCCTTTCTCCATAGTATGTGCCAATAATCAACATGTGTTGGTGACTTCAAACAAATCATCTCTAACAACAAAAACAGAGATGGTCAGTAAATCTTTGCTGACAATCATGTGTTGGTGACTTCAAATGAACACTTTCCAACAACAAAAAAGACAGTCAGTGAATTTTTTCCAAGTTTTTTCTAAACTACAGATTTTCTGTGTACCAACTATGCAAAGACTAACTCAATGAATGATTATTTTTACTGCTTTTTAACTCTATTGAATTCATATATGTATGTTTGTAAATACAAATGATTTATTTAACAGGGATACCTATATTTTGTTTCATTTATTTTATTTTAATATTGTAGGTAATTCAGATTTTTTTTTCAGACTGAATGACTGAATTTCCTACAATATCTCTCTCTGCCTGACTGATGTATATATATATATATATATATATATATATATATATATATATATATATATGCAGAATTTAGTGGAAAGTGCTCAATATGCATGTTAGAGTTAATATATGCAGTTGCAGGGATAGTAGTTTCTAACCTGGGGTTTCATGCTTTTGCAATCTAAACAAACTCTGAAGATTGCAAAACCATGAAAATTGGGGTTACAAACTACTCTCCATGCAACTGCATATATATATATATGTGTGTGTGTGTGTGTGTGTGTGTGTGTGTGAATAAAAATAGACAAGAGGAGAGGAAAAACTATACTTAGCCAACATTATTTAGGTACTTTATCAAGGCAATGTTTGATTTCCTATGCTGCACATGTTTATATACACAGAGGCGAGGATATCATTGGGTTATCAAAACTTGTAAATTTGAGAACATTCATGAATATTCATCAGGTGGTTGAAAATTCAGTCAAAGCATGTGAGGGGCTCAAAGTGTCTTAATTCAAAGCCTGGTGAAAATTAAAGTGAGCAAGTAAAATTCAATAATTTTTTTTAAAATGAATATTGTGATTAGATTGTTATGGTATAAGATGGCCGTATTTGCTGCACATCTTCAGAGCCTGAAGTGATGGATTTAACTGTTTTCTTTTGATTTTTCAGCATATTTGTGGTGTATGTTGACTTGGGTAAGTAGAATTTCTGTGTATGATTAATGCATTTAAATTGTTATTTATGAAGTCCTTTTTGTATTCATAGATATGCTTTTTTAAATTTCTGCCTGTTTCCCCAATGTATGGTGAGGAACAGTTTTGGAAATTTATTTTATATATGTCTGCTTCTTAATTATTATTGTTATGAGTGTTTTTAGTTCTGATCATATCCATGAAGGTTTTGGAAGTGGATTCGATTTAAATGTTCTATACATGGGATAAGTTGTTTTGGATAGTGGATAGATAGTGTTATGGTAGTGTTAGTGTAGTAAGTTGATAAGTAGTGTTATGGTAGTAAGTTGGTAGGCAGTGTTGTGTATCTGTTTTTGTTTAATGTAATATTGTGGATAATGTTATTTTTGTTGCAGTCATGTACTTTTTGTGCTTTTCTTTTTGCATTGTGAATGAAGTGATATTGGCAGTGTTTTCCATGTGCAAATTCTTAATGCTCTTAAGTAGAAACCTATAATTATTCCAGATTTAATTTTATAGGAGTGGGTTGAGTAGAAGTTGACCAGGTTGTTTTTGTTGTTAGCTTTTCTGCAAATATCAAAGTTCAATTCATTCACTATTGCTTCTGTGTAACATAATATCTAAGAAGGGAAGAATGTAGTTGACTTCAGATTTAAAGGTGAAATCTGTTGTAGGCGCAATGCTGTTGAGTTGGTTGACAAGATCAGTTAAAATAGTGTTTTGTGGTTATATTAGTAGGGAGTTGTCTATGTATCTGAAATAAAAAGAGTTTGGTGGTAGAATGTTTTTGTTCTAGAAATTCTAAAAATAGACAAGTGAGAACACTGCTGAGAGTAGATCCCATTGGTAAGCCAAATTTTTGTCAATAAAAGTGTTACCAAAAGTGAAGAAACATTGTTTGGTGATTAGCTGACATATTTTTATTATTTTATGTGTGAGGATAAGTAATTTTATTTCTGTTGTGTATTTACAGTAGATTTAGGCATTTTTCTATAGGGACTTTTAACAAATGCACTAGTCATACAAAGAAATAAATTCAACCACATTTTTGATCTAAAAAATTCTACACTAATCAAAAGAGAAAGTAATTTACTCAGAAGGAAAATCCTCGAGAGTGCAACCATTGATTATTATCAAAATATCAATCTATGCCCCGATTTTTTCCCAATCTCACCTTTCCTGAAAGAATTACTATTTTCCCTTGCCAACATACACAACAAATCATGCTTTGACTGACCATTCAACATTCATGAACATTTTCAAATGTACAAGCTTTGATAAGCTAATGACATCCTCGCCTCTGTGTATATAAACACATGACTTATAATAAATGTTACACTGCCATGATAAAGTCCCTCAGAGGACAAAATGCATCGGCTAATTATAGTTTTTCCTCTTGTCTTTTTTAATTCATTTTGTTTCTTCTACAGATACACTCCATTTGAGAATATTTACACATACACACACATGCACATATATATATATATATATATATATATATATACACACACACATGTTTCATTAAAAATGAATTGACAAGGTACTGCTATGAAGGATTTTTTATTTAATTTTTTTGTGTTCTTATATTTTTCTTCTTTTCTGGGTATAAATAATGTAGAAATTGTCCAAATATTCTGTATGTCTGATTTCATCAATTTCTAGATAAGTTATATGCAATATATACATATTTTATAAATATACATATTATCATTCATTGCTAGCATGACTGAGTTTCATGTACGAAAAAATCCTCAGGTGCTAAATATGAACTTACTGTTCCACAATTTGAGTTATAATATATCTGGTTATCTCAATGTTGGCATAGTTATACAATATGCTGGGATTGCAGTTTTTTTTAATTTTAAAATTTTTAAATTATATTTGGCAATTAAAATAAGAAGGAATTATACATGTATGTAAAAAAAAGAAAATTAAATAATTATATTTTTGAGTAGTGAATATTCATATTTAATTTTTTTTAATTTTTAAAAAATATTTTTAATTAAAGGGAGATCATTTTTTTCTTATTTAAACAAAAAACAAATTTATATCCAAATAAATAAATAGTATTTTTACATTAAAAATAAGCTGTAATTTACATTAAAAATTAACATAAGTATTTGTATATCACATATATATATATATATATATATATATATATATATATGATATATGTAAGACTCCATTAATAAAATTATTATTAGTCTGAAGAATTCTTTGCAAAGGATGAAATAAATAATGTAGTTTTTCTATTTTGCCATTCATTTATATATATATATATATATATATATATATATATATATATACACTTGTTCACATATAAAAAATGGTTAAAAAATAATGCAAGCATTAATAATGAAAAAGAAGTAAGTGCCAATACTCAATAATATCAACTATGAACATGGCTACGATGATTTGAGTATATTTGGAAAATAAAAAAACTTTTCCATTACTATAGATATACATACATAAAAATCTACCTATTCAGTTAAAAAATCTTTTATAATTTCTAATAGAATAGCTGAAAACTTTCAAATATATAGAACATTTGGACGGTATATACACATTTTAAGTTCAGAAAAGAAAACGGTTATAGAAACACAATAAAAATTTAATAAAAAGCTTAATCACAGTCAGTCATCTTTTATGAGACTTCTATAAAAGAAGGATTTCTGCCCAATTACACAATTATACATATATATATATATATATATATATATATATATATGAGTAAGAATAAAGACAAAAGGAAAACTTATCTTAGCTGACATGTTTCATCCACCGAAGCACTTTATCAAGGCAAATGCAAGGATTTTATTTTGTAAATGCGTTGACTGAGATAAGTTTTCCTTTTGACTCATTCATTTTGTCCTTCTACAGCTATATTCTATCTGAAATATATATATATATATATATATATATATATATATATATATATATATATATATATATATATATATATATATATATATATATATATATATATATTATATATATACAAATATATAATATATATACATATATATATATAGTTTTAAGGTATGCTATATTTATAACCTGAAGATTATTTAGAAGCATGAAACAGACTGCTTCTGCATGGTGTTGACCTCAGTGTCCCCAATTATATATATATATACATATATATATATATATATAAATATATATGTTGGGATATTGAAAAGTTATTTGGTTATTCTATTTCCAAAACTTTGATCAAACATCTGATTTTAGAGGTTTCTTCGTTGGGCTGAGAACCTTTCAGCATTCACTCATATATACACATATCAACTTCATTACATAAACATTAAAAAATTTGTTTGTCTATCTATATTGTATTCTAAAACTAAAATGTTAGAGATGATAAATATTTAACTTGAACTACAAGACTTCTGACATGTACATCAAAATTTTTATTTTGTTTTTAAGTGAGTCATTTTAAAGTTCTTTAAAATATCGAATAACTGATCCCAATCAAACCAGGTGTAAAATGCAGAGAAAAGGTATTTTGTTCTGGAAACATTCTGATTACAAAGTTAATAGGTTCTTTCATCACGAGTCATGCAATAAACACTTCACTGCACATTCGATTGGTGAGAATAATTATACACTATACAACAGACTTTTCCTCTTTTAACTTTGGAAGACAGAAAAAAAAATATAACACTGGTTAAAAGGTAATTTTAAACTTCTCATTTCTAGAAGGCAGTCACTGTTTCATACAATCCAGAATAGAATAGTGTAAATGCTGATAAGAATGAAAAAGTACACACTAGTTATTTCTCTCTTGAAATAATTGAAAACCAAATCTTGCATTTCCTTTTTTAACTTATCACAAGAATTGTCTAGAAATAACGCTATATTTTATTTTTTGTAAGGAAATGAGCCAATTTTGTCAATATTTTGCCAATAACTTATAGTGGCACAAATATACAGCAATCTTAAAACATGGACTTCATTTCTTTTCAATGGTAACATAACAAAAAGGCAGTAAGCTCTTCTTTGAAGATGCCTGTGTTAAAATTTAAGAAGAAAAGCTTTAAAATTAAAAAATAAAAAACAAAAACAGACATCAAAATTATCCAGCTATTCATCAAAGAATTGAATTCTCAAAGTAAAATCTTTTGTGTTCTGAGAGAAAAAAAAGAAATGATTGATGAAAATAATAAACATTAGTAATAATAATAAGAAAAATAGATATGCAAGAGAAAGAGAAAAGAAAGATGACAAAATAAAGACAGGAAAAAAAAAAGTTGAAAAATGAAACAGAAAAATATAAAATAAAAAGGCAGTGAGTCATGGAAAGGAAAAAAGATGAACAGTAAACAGACTTTGAGAAAATTAATTCAAAATTAAAAAAAAGAAGAGTAAAAAGAGATCATTAAAAATATTAAAAGAAGATGGAAGGGATAAAAAAAACAAAAAAAGATTTAAATGGAGGAAAAATAGCAGAAAACAAGGAAAACATTTCAAAATAAGATAAATAAGAGTAAGGAACAAAGACAAAATGTAGTACAAATGAAAAGAAAGAAAAGTCCAGGAAGAAATACAAGACAGGCGAGAAGAAGGAATCTCAAATATAGAGAACGAAAATGAAAAAGTAAAGAGAGAAAAATTGATTGATAGGAAAAATTCCTTGAAGCAATTCTGAAATGATTCTCCCCACAGCTTGATGACTGAATGGCAAAGAAAAAAAAAAAATTATAAAAAATTGCTGCTAAAGAACACATTCTATAATTTAAAACAATGGAGAAAATAATGATCATTTTTTTTTTTAAATGTCTAATTACAGAGTTTAAACATGTGTCTAGTGTTATTTTTATTTTTTGGTATAGTGCAGTTGGTACAAAACCTACAGAAGAGTTCTATCTGAGAAAGTGAGAAAGTTTTGATTTGAGATATCTTAAAATAAAGACACAACTCTGAACTGTCTTTCCTACTTGTTTTTTCTTTCTCAATCAAATGATCTGACAAAAGCAGAAATTCTAGGAAATTCAGATGTGTTCTTTTACATAAGATTCTAACTTTTAAAAGCTTCATCTAATGTGAAGTTTGACAAGTTATGTATTCATCATCATCTGACATCATTTGACAAGTTATGTGTTCATCATCATCAATATTATTTTATTTTCAAGTTCTATAATAAATTGTAGATACACATATAGCTATTGATATACACTTCCAAATGTATATCATGGAAGGGAAAAATAGGTTTTATTTAAATCAATCAACTTGATATTTGTTCTTTTGTATTAATGATGTCAAATATAAAACAACTGTGTCTTTAGCTTCAACCAAAACAATTTCTGAGTCAATAAATTACAACTTCTTTTGAGTCATTTGTTTTTTTAGCTACAGTGATTCTAATGATATTTAAGGATTTTTGCATTTAATTTGACCTATAAAGCAATTTTCATATATAAAGAATTAAGTGTAGCTGTTGAAGATCTTAATTTCAAGTTACTTAATTTTAAACTATTTTGTTGATTATATATCTATCATTGTAGATTTCAACAGGGCAGAAACTAAGCAGTGAAAATTAAGAAGCAAAAATGGTTGGAACACATGATGTGTCTGTAGAACAAAATAAGAAACAACGGCATATAAATTGATCTAAATCAAATTCAATATTGTAAATTTAATTGCAAAAAATGAAGGAATTATGATGGCTATTATATTCTGTATGTAATAAAGCTAATGACAAGGGAAGATATATATTTTTAAGTCATATTTTAGATCTATCCAGTGTTGGGAAGTTTTTAATTTTACTACATTTCAATGTGGTTAGCATAATGGTTAGCAGCACTGAAAATGGAATCAATGAGCTAAGTTCAAATTCCTGCCTTGTCTGTTGAATTCACTTTCACACAAATTCCCTTGGGAAAGTAGAAATTCATCTTTTCTTCCACAAGCTATGGGTTAAATACCAAGACAGTCTAAGAAAAGGACTACTTTGAATACAAAACAAAGGAAAAGACAATAGGAAACCACACCAATATCTTTCCAAAGTCATAGCAATTAATAGCTAATAATGAAAAGCAATTAGTGGACAGCCATGATTGCCTATGTATTTATTTAAGGCACATGGCATTAAAAAAATATTTTTTAATCTGTGTAGTTTACTTCATATTCAGATTGTTCTATATTTATTAAAGCTTATTTATTAAAACCATTTTTTAAAAATAGATAGGTTAAGAAGCCATGTTTTCCAAATCTTTGCTTTTAAATAATAAAGAAAATGAAATAAAATTCATATCGATCAGAATCCAGTTCCCTGATAGAAATTAAACCAATTCTCAAACCAATGTACAAAAATAGAAGAATACTTGTCACGGAACAACAAATCTCCAAAGAAACATCAAAATACTTATTCCAAAAACTATTTTGCTCAGCAGAGCCTAAGAAGAAAAATTATTTGTAAGCAAAACTCACAACAAATGAAAGTTCACAAAGTAGATTTAGAGTGTTTGCCAAAAAGAAATCAAAGGTTTTGGGATAACTATGTAAAACTTTATCAAACCAAAATAAAAAAAGATCTCAACCAAAATATATACAATCATTTTAAATGTTACTATTTTTTTAAAAGCAAGACATACATTTGAAAACATTTAGGTGTATTCCTAGTTTCTCTGTATCTTAGAGAAAATTTGAATATAAATTAAATGCAAAAGAAATAATTTAATCAAAGACAGGAATGATTTCTTCAATGAACATAATTCAGTCAAAAAATTAATAATGATATCATTAATGCAAATAAATCAGTGGTTTTTAAAAATATATTTAATCATCATCATATATATTTATATATATAATATATATATGAATAAGTTTTGTGCTGCAAAAATTAAAAAGTGGATTTACTATTTTATATTAAATCAGGTGAAAATAACTTCTAAAATGTCTTATTTAAGGAATATAATGTTTATGCACGAAAACTTAAATAAATTTGAAATATATATATATATATATATATATATATATATATATATATATGTATATTATTTTCATATTGTATCTTCAAGTTCCAGTCTAATTTATAGAGTTTTCTGTGAAATGTTTTTCTTGTAATATGCCAAGATACTGTAGGACAAGTGAATTTAATAAAATGTTTTACTTACATTTTATAAAATGATAATATTTGACATAGGTGAGCTTCTTGAATATCAATATATATATATATATATATATATATATATATATATATATATATATATATATATATATTTATATATATATATATATATATATATTCTTGAATATATATATATGAATATAAGAATATAAATATATATAATATAAATATATATATATATATATATATATATATATATATATATATATATATATATATATATATATATATATATATATATATATAAATAAAGGGTGTGGCTGAAATACTTCCCACAATGGTAAAAACATTAGGAAAATATTCTTGCTAATGTCTTACCATTATATGTGAGGTATATATAGGAAGTATTTCTGCAACATCCTGTATGCACATATACATATATATATATATATATATATATATATATATATATATATATATATATGACAGACATATTTGACATTCAAATATTAATGCACAAGTGAAAAAATGTTCTTAGGGTATCCAAGGCAGACATCAAAATTCTTTACATCACAATACTTTAATAACAACAAAATGCAACATGCATATCTTGTCATTCACTAAAACAAGATTTTTTTCTGTGTTCCTATCTATTTTATGACATAGCTAATTCATAGAGACAGTCATTTCCTGTAATTTCTTATCTCTTGCATGCATGTGAAAAAATAAGCAGAAGAATTAAAAGTAATAGCACTATACTATCTTGCTAGGTAAATGATGAAAAATATTTCCTTTTCTTGCAGAGTTGAATGAAAAATATCTTAGATTTTCATTATACAGTAATCATATCTCTTGACTGTTTAATGTGATTCCATCTTACATTTATTTGTCTTCCTCATGTTATAGAGAATCAAGAAGAGATGAGAATTATAAGACAAACATTGTATCCAGGACTTTGATTTTGAACCAAGAAAAAGATATAATCAGATATTAATCAACTTCAATAACTAAATGATAAAAACTTTCAACAATGAAATTCTGACAGCAGTAAATAATATGATAAACAAACTTGATTTTAGAGTAACAGTATCCAGCTCAAGATGAAATATGAAAGATTTAAATAAACATTAAAAAGAGATTTAGTGAGAATGATTCTATTATTTCTCATTTTTCTTTTTTGTTTGGATTTTATAATCATTATTGGGAATTAGCAAATCATTTAGTAGAAATGAGTTTTTTCTATATATTTTGATGATGTCAAGGTAAACAATTCTCACACTCTTCATACCATTGTTACAAACATGCTGTTAGAAAAATCTTATTAGGATGGATGCTTGTTTGATATGAAATGATTAACAGAAAAAATATGTCATTCAACAAAAAAGTAAACTTTTCAGGAGATGAAAAACATGATGTCTGCAAAAAAAAATTGTTGGCTTTTTTTTTTGATTTTGAAAAAATCCATTTTAATATAAAATATTCAAGCACGGAAAAAAAAATAAATCAAAGTTTGTCTCACAAAAAAATATCTACTTTACTTTTTCATTCCAGTTAAAAAAATATACATTTAGAATATGAGCTTGTATTTGTACACTAACCCTCATTGTTTAAAGACAGAAAATGATTACTGTTGAAGAAAAAATATTTTCTTCTCCTTTTTTTCTTTTAAATACATTTAGAGAAAAATATCATGTATATAAATATGGGAATCCATATATATATCCATGGATATAATTGTTTTTAATAATACGTGTATATACAGATATGTCAACACAAATACAGAACTGATAAAAAAATGTTCCATGTTTCATAATAGTAAATTTTTCCCTTTAATTCACAGATGAGAATACTTAGTTAAAGATAAATGGGAAGGTGAAATTTATTTTGTTTAATTTAAATTTATTCATTCAAAAGATGAGTTTTAAAACTTGGTGCATTTCCTTTATATAGGAACATATATATATATATATATATATATATATATATATATATATATATATATATATAAACCAGTGTGTTTAAATAAAAAACTATTGATACAAAAAAGTGCTTTTTTAAGCAAATTTTGTATGATTAATAATACTAAGTAGAACATATATATTAAGCCACTAGAATTAATATCATTGTCAGTTTTTGTAGTCAGATATTATTATTTTCACTTGCTTCTTAAATATGCTAAAAATAAAATAGTTTAATTTAAAAATGGCTAAGTACAACTCACAGTTTTGATGAATAATGTCTCATGAAAACTAATCTGAAAATAAATGTATTGAGCTGGAAAATATTTTTTATAAAGACAAATGGAAGACATTTTTCTATGCAGTTACTGTATGCAAATTACTTAGAGGGACTCATTTTTTTTGTTTTACTTTTGCAGAATTTTCAGATAAGACTACATTGAAAACAAGATGATATTGAAGAGATGATTGTGAGCTTTCAAATTTGGTGTAACAATGCAATTTCCAATGAGAAATTCACTTTATTTTTGTTCAAGAGAAAATGACACTTACCTTATACTCTTTATCTTTCTGTTGCATAGTTCTTCGTTTATGGCATGGCTGGAAGTTAAAAAAATTGAGAAAAAAAAAAATTTAATTATAAATATATTTAATGAGTGACAGATTATTATTATATTTTGGATGTATATATATTGCCAAAAATTTTTAATTCATGTAATTTGGTTGAACAACAAAAGTTATTTGTTTAAAATTGTTTTTATTTACTTTTTCTACAGTTTAGACTATTTTTATGGTTTCTAGAGCGAATTTGAACATGTCTTCGAATGTCATTTAATTTTCCTAAACCATTACCAAAGCAATTATTGTATTTTTGGAGTTGTACCTATCGGTATTAGTTATGTTTCTCTGGTGATTTTGAGTGTTACATTTTCATGTACAGGCAGGTGTTATGTCAGCTATTTTTAAATATCATATCTTTAACATCAGTTTTTTAGTTAAATATATAATAGTATATATATAATTAGTATGTTTACTCCAAAATTTAATGAAATTTTCTTTTATGTTGGATTATTTATTTTTTATTGTTAAAACTTCTAGCACTTGTAATAATTTTTATTTGTTTTTTACAGTTCAAGATATTGGCTTATGAAAGCCATTGAAGACATTAGACAATTTATATTTAAATTCTATCTGAAAAATAGTTTGAACTGTAGTATATATATATATATATATATATATATATATATATATATATAGATAGATAGATAGATAGATAGATAGATAGGATTAATACAAATATAAAATTTGTCACTGAGCTGATTGACGTCATAAACAGTGATAGAATCTGTTGGTATATAAGCTTTTTCCTCATTAAAAGTGCATAGTTTGAAATTATGCAAAAATTATTTTCTACACTTGGGTTTTCAAGATGCTAAGTTTATGCTGTCTCACTGCAGACATGAGACAACCTGTGGTGTTAACTCCACTTACTTTCCTGAAACAACTACAAGGGGTATGTTCTCCAATACTATAAATACTCCGCAATAATTTTTTGTAGCCTCTTCTTATTTTCCTGCTTACATGTCAACATGTAAATCTCTCATGGAAAAATGTGTTCTCCATTAGGAAACACATGTACAAACCACACTCACAGCAAAAAGCCAGTGAGCAACTGGACATAGATCACCTGTCGATGACAGTTGTTTGGATCTGTAAACACCCAGCCAGAATTCTCAGTCAATGATGATTATACACCATTCAAAAGATTATTCACACAACTCAAAGAAATATTCATAGCCATGGAAAAAAGTAAGTCTGATCATCTGCCTGTATGTCCATTTCCTTTTGGAACCACCATAATTAGATTTCACATATTAGCACTCACACACACATTTCTACTAATGTGCTTCACCACACACACATATTCAGTCAGCAGCCACACATACACTCTGTTAAAGTGCGCTTCAGACACTCACACATATATACACACTTTATATTGACCAAGGCATATGACTTTATGAACTACCTTTTTGCTGAACATTTGAATTTTGTTGAACATTTGAACTTTGACCAAAACAAACACAATGTTTACCATATAAAAACAAATGTTAATGTGAACATAAATATATGATTATTTCAATCCACTTTTCATTTTTGTCTATGTAAAAAAATCATTTATTCACGTTATGTTTTATTTGTGGTCACAACACTCGGATTTTAATTTTTCACTTTTAATCCAGATAGACTGACCTTACAAGCCAGTGAGAATTAAAGTCACTACAGTAGCAAATGATCTCTGTGATAAAATCAGCCATTATCCTGTAGTGAGGTACCCTATAAGCATTTAGTGAATCAATGTAAGTTGTGCTAAAGAAGCAGGAACCAATGAATGGTAATATTATAACTGTTTCACTACAAGTAAACATTTGGCATTTATTGACTAATTAGGCTTTTGGTTGAAATTTTTAAAATGTTTCTCTTAAAATAATTTTTCTGGAAAAAAGGTTTCTCAAGTTTAGTTGCTTTTATTGCTCTTTCCTGTATTAATAGGGGTTTCTTTGCTAATCTTTTATTTGAAGTAGTATGGAATGTTTATATCTTGATTATGACATTATTCTTTCTTTGAGTTACATGTGCTATCCATTTTAGTTGTTGCTGCTGTTGGTAGTCCTCAAGTGATGTGGTTTCTGTTTTTTGGTACAGTTCTTTGTTTGTGATTCTATAGCGCCAGGTCACATTGTTCAAAGAAGAATGATCTTTGCCAAAACCCTTTGGCTTCACTTGTTCATAGCCTTTTTTAACCATTGATCTTAGAAAGTGGTTGTATACAGCTGACAATTTAGATATTTCTGGATGGGTTTGGTGGCATGCATGGCATCCATAGGAATATTCTTATCTGACGAGGCTATTTAAAAACATGACTCGAGTTTTCTGGTTGATGTTTTGGTTGTGTCACAGTTTCCAGTGTTGTGCAAAACCACCTCTGTTGCAAGCCTATTCTATGTTCACAATCGACACATGCATACACGTTATCATCCAAATCTCACATTGACAAACTAGAATTGTGATACTGTTGTATACCATACCTATGAACACTAATGGGTATGTCCCAATCCTCATAAATACTGTTATGGTCCGGTTCCTTGTACCACGGTGATAGTCCAAGGTAGAACCAATAAAGAAGAACTCGAATACGGATATGGAATAACACAGATATAATACAAACAGAAATATATACAGAGAAGTAGAAAGTGTTAGTAGGAACAATCAGGTTTAGTAGTAATTGTCTGAATGCGACTCTGTTTCGGACTGCCTCTGACTCAACTGACTTGCTCTGACTGACTGACAGACTCCTGACAGACTTCACTCCAGACTTCAGACTGAACAGTATTTAGTCACCCCCACCACGAGGGCATTATGTGGCACAAGGCCAGTTTTAACGTGGGATCTTTGAGCCCATGGGCTTGGCCAAAAATATGCCCTTTGAACCCGTATAAATGGGTTCAGGGTCAGTTTACCTCCCCGAAAGAGACTCTGCCCTTTGGCATAGCCTCGTTTGGGTTCCTCCCCGCCCAAAGGCAGAGAATTCAACCGATCAGCCGGTCGCCTGACTTCGAACTGAACAGTATTTAGTCACCCCCCCGCCACACACACACGAGGGCATCATGTGGCACAAGGCCGGTTTAACGTGGGATCTCCGAGCCCGTGGGCTCGGCCAAAAATATGCCCTTTGAACCAACCCGTATAAACGGATTCCGGGTCGGTTTACCTCCCCGAAAGAGACTCCGCCCTTCGGCGTAGACTCGTTCGGGTCCCTCTCCGCCCAAAGGCTGAGAGTTCAACTGATCAGCCAGTCAGCCAGTCGCCCGACTTCAGACTGAACTCCCTGCTTCCTCTTGAGGCGCAGTATTTATTATGTATGGAATAGTTCATTCTGTTATTATGGGTAAGGTCCCATAACAAATATATTGGACACTATTGTAAGTGGGGGTAATATGCTATCTAAGTAGTTTACCACTAGCAGTGGTACATCATGCTGCTGCCAAATATTTTATTTTGTTGATGTTATAAAGATCACCATTTCATTTCCAACATCCATTTTGGTTATTCCTCACTTGGTAACCTTTTTTAGGTTACAACAGATATGCATACAAACATGAATTATACACATGAACACTGCCTGACAGGATGGATATATGTGAAGTTTGCTTGACCAATCAAAAACAAACAACACGAAAATAAAAATACCAGAATTTTCTTTTCTTTTTCATTTTTTTATTGAAGTTTAAATAAAAGCTAAACATGTTAAATTTATAAACATTTCCTATTTGTTCCTTATCCTATTATTCTATTGGATTTTAATCCATATTTGATCTATATTTAATCCCAATTCAAGCACACACACACACACACACACACACACACACACACACACACACACACACACGTACATACATACATACATACATACATACATAAATACATATATATATATAATTTAATGAGAACAGTTTTCTGTGATATCTTAGACAAATGGTGGAAACAATAATAGTAAAGAGAAGAATATTGATTTTTTTTTGGTGAAGTGTTAATAGAAAATTTGATTGATGGTGAGAAAGATCAAAAGTATACCCCATTAGAGCTAACAGTTTCAAGAAATATACAAAGATCAAATGAGAAAGGCACCTTCACCATCTCTGTTAGGCAAAAATATAATTAAAAAGGCATCAATGATTATTGAAAATGCTATTTCAAAATTGTCAGTTCAGTTAATGGCAATATTTATATTTGTGTTGCAATTTCAAGTGTTTTAAGCTGTGATCAAATGTTAAGGAATAATACTTTTAGATAGAAAGATGTGAAATTTCATCTTTTTGATTACAGATTAATATTTAAAAATGAACAGAAATTGATAAGAAATCAAAATATTTTTCCACTGAATTTCTGTTTGGCTGAGAACAATAAGAATCATGTAAGAATTATTTTTTGAAAAGTGCATATTTAATACTTGAGCTGACGACTTAAGCATTGGCAAAATTCTATTGTCTTGTCACACTTTATTTTAAATGTAAGTACAAGGTGGGAAGTGTATAAAAAATGAAATCAGAGTTCAAATTCCAGCTGAGACTCCTTGTGATCATTTATACTTTTCATTGTCTTCTTCCAGAACTTTGTGCCATCATCAGATATTCTTATAAGAAGTTCTTCTTACAAGCATTCCCCAACAGTTAACTGAAAGAACATGTGAAAAAGCTTTTTGGACAAACCAGTTCCCCATACATTTTAATCAGGTATTTGCAGCAAAAAACTGTTACAAGGATTTTTGACTTCAGTACCTTAGAATACACAGTGGTGCATCAGTAAGTTCAGAGCCTGTCATGTAATTATTAGTTGAATTTATATAGATCTAAATATTTCATTGTATAATGTTCACTCTATATGATTAATATTCACCAGTGAATTATGAGCAGTAACAAGGAAGGAAATTATGTTGAAACAAATATTTGTTGTGACAAAATAATGTTATTTTTATAATTATGTTGTGGAGTTATATAAATGTGAGTGAAGTTTAAGCATCTAATGATTTTTTTTTCTTTCAGATTTAACAAATTAAGTATTTGGCAATTTCAAGATTAACAATCAAACAATGTGTAAAAGTTATCAAAGCCTATTATGAAAATGGACGTTCAAATAGAAATGCATTTTGCACACTATGCAATTTTTTGATCAACATAATCGATCAATCGAGAGTGCAATTGGAAACGATGTAATGTTGTTGTGGAGAGGTTCAATTCCTGTACACAATGACGAATAGAGGGGGTCTGGATTTTCAACCACATTCTTGTGCACTGCAGCAATGTTTTCAGGTGAATGGCATAAACAAGCATGCAATGGTGTTTTCACATCTGCCACCGACCCAGTTTGTTTGAATTTATGAACAATTTTGAAACTTCACTCTTGAAACTTTAACATGTTTTTTGATTGTTAATTTTTCCATGGGTGAAATTGTCAAAGACTTAAGTTGTTAGATCTGAGAGAAAAAGAAAAAAAATCATTAGACACTTAAACTTAATTCACATTTAGAATTGGTCCAAGTTATTGGAACACCCTTTCTCTCTCTCTCTCTCTCTCTCTCTCTCTCTCTCTATATATATATATATATATATATATATATATATATATATATATATATATGTATCAGAAAAAGTACACCCTCTCACATTTCTTCAAATATTTAAGTATATCTCTTCATGGGACAACACTGACAAAATGACACTTTGACACAATGAAAAGTAGTCTGTCTGCAGCATATATAA
Organism: Acanthosepion pharaonis; assembly: GCA_903632075.3. Classification (NCBI taxonomy): domain Eukaryota; kingdom Metazoa; phylum Mollusca; class Cephalopoda; order Sepiida; family Sepiidae; genus Acanthosepion; species Acanthosepion pharaonis. The sequence goes on along the minus strand of CAHIKZ030001779.1, from coordinate 108,277 downwards.
CAGTTAATTTCTTTTTCCCTCAAAATATAGCCATTAAAAGCTAAATCCCTGGCAACAAAAGTGAGTACACACACGCTCTGCTGCAATATTAAATTTCTAGTTACTTGAAATCATTATAAAGAGGCATATATTAGACACATTAATGCTACTTGAATCAGTAGTACTTAATAAATACAAATTCAAACTTCTGTCTGAATTTTTGGAATGATGAGTTATTATTTACATACCAGCATAATGATTGTGAGTTCAATACCTAAGGTGAGTTGTATGGATTTAGATTCAGTGAAAACATACTGACCAATAATTAAGCAGGACTCAATAAAAACAAGATGAGATATCCATAGACATGGGCAGTGGGACAAGAGCAATCTATCCCCATAGATTAAATAAAGGGTTCAGTTCAAAATTGTTTAAGCATTTCACCTTAAAGAGTCTATCAAGCTTTAGATAAGAAGTGAAGCTTGGACTGTTACTTTGAATATCTCAAAAGCATTTGACAGGGTTTGGCATAATGGTCTGATTCTTAAGTTGTAAGTTTACTTCTGGATGGATTTTTGATCTTATTCAATCTTTCTTATCCAAATGCAACATGAAAGTCGTCTTGAATGACTACTCTTCTAGATCTTTTTTGCATTAATGTGAATGTGGCCCAGAATGCTATCATTAGATCTATGTGGTTCCTGATTTTCATCAATAATCTTTCCAGTGTCATCAGCTCTCAACTTGATATCTATAATGAAGACATCTATTTACTCCTGTCTTAATGGTAAGTCTGATTCGTTCAACAAGATCAAATTGGCATCTGATCTAAAAAAATAACTTACTATTTGTTGTTAACTGATACAAGAAATGGTTTCTTAATTTTAATAGCTCCAAAATGAAACAGCTCTCTTTTAATTGTCTAAGAGAACCATTTTGTCTTCCAACAGTATGGCTAATGCTAACCCCCAGGAGAGTGACTCAGTGTGCCTTTTCAGGCTAACATTTTTCCACTGACATGAAGTAGAAAGATTATATTGAATCATTTGATTAGTTTTCTCCTAGGAAATTTGGTTTACTATATTGTGCTAGACAGTTTTTCTCACCAGAATCTATCTGACATATTTATAAATCTACCATTCAGCCATCCATTGAATATTGCTGCCACATGTTGTCTGGTTCTTATGCTATGTATTCAGAGATTCTACATAAAAAACAAAGAATCTGCAATGTTATCAGTCATGACCTAACATCTTGGTTTCAGTCACTTTCCTATTGCTGTAATGTATCTCTCACATTTGTCAACCTCTCTTCCAGCCTCTTGCTTTTGAGTCAACTTTGATCTTTAAAAATTTGAATGCAATGTAACTTGATATCTTCTGTTTTCTTAATTCTTATTCTTTTATTGTTCTCTCCTGTTAATATTTTTTTCTTTCATGCTTAGTAACATCTAGTATCTTATTGGCTTTATTGCTTTGCTTGTGGTGAAATGATTAAAAACAAAACTATGGAAAACATTTTTTTCAATAGTTAGTCAGTTGACTTAGAAATGCTAGTATGAATCCATATTAAGTCACTGCAACTCAAGAATGTCAGCTTGAGTGTGTGCCATGATTACTTCCCTTAATCCTTTGAAGAAAGCCAACAGTCAAACATGCAGTGACCTAGTAATGACAAGAAGGGCAAAAACTAAACTGGAAGTTTGAATATGCATAACTTTATGTAAACGTTTTAATTGCTTTATTTTGACAAATTATCCTTTTCTTTTCAGATTATTGATTAGATAAAAATGGAATATTGCGGTCATGTCTGGTCTGATCTGACCAATTCTCACTTTCCAGCTAAGACAGAGTTCAAAATCATTTGTATGGCTTTATGGTGAACAACTTTTTTCTACTCTATGGTCATGACTATTGCTTCTTTCATGATATATTTTCAGACAATCTCTCTTCTTTAGTGCCACCAGCTCAGATCTTTGCAGCCAAAACCCACATTGCTATGACCACAGGGCTCTACAGTTTGACCTCTTTAATCTGATACCCTCAAAACAGGTCACTACCAGACAAAAGAAAATGCCAAATGACAGAAATCAAATTTAAAAAAAAAACATTGTCTTGCCAGCTCATTCTACATATATTAGATCATTATAAAAGTTCTAGCTGATTAGAAAATTAAAAATAATGAAAATTGAGCACAAACTGTTGCAATGATCCAATATTAAATTTTAAAACAAGAAATAAAATAATCATTAATTCTTCCAAACAAAGTTTTTTATTGTTTCATGCAATACAAAGTCTAAAAAAAGCCTACAACTAAAAAATAATATGTACTTTGAATCCTGAATGAGTAAATATTCAGCAATATATATGAAATGAGCAAGACTGTATCACCAACACACTCCGCTGCTGCTACAGAAAGTTGTAAACAATATGTGCTGCTTCCCTTGTACTAATGAACTAATGGCAGTTGAATTTCAAATGTGCCACAACCATGAGAGTTACCAGAGTACTGGATTAAAGAAGTTGGACTCTATCACTCTCATTCACTATGAATTCTTCTAATAATTCCACTCAGAAAACTTCCAAGAATATGTTTCTTCAAACTCTACAATCTTAAACACTTCAAGTCTAGGAACTCAATGTTTACCTCCTACTTCTCTCTTACTTTCATATCAAACACCTCACTTATACCACATGCATTTGACTTTGAGTGCTTCTTAGGCCTTGTATTTGGTGAAATTTAGCTTAAATAAAAAAAAAACATTTCAAATATGGAGATTTTGTTCCACAAATCACATGAAAACAAATCAATATATACATGCTAAATATACAAAATTTAGCATGAATACAAAAAATGGCAATGTTGAAGATTATGGTGCATTGTTCAAAGTTTATTTAGTCTTATAAATTTAACTTTGACAAACCAACTAACCTCATTCAGCTATACTGCACTTTATAGTTTAATCAATTATTCTTGCAAAAAATCTAATTCTCAACACCTGGTTTGCAAAGAATAAATTCCCATTCATTAATTTTTTTGTCTTAGCCTCTGAGCACTTCATCTCCAAGCATAATTATATATTCTAGTCCATTGCACAGCTGTTATAATGCTTTCATGAACTTCTGCTTCCTGAGAAGTCTTTTAGATTCTCTTAAAGTGGTCATTTTTAATAGGAAATGAATATTTCAAAATCTCAGCCATTGGCACTAGACATTTCTGCTACTAGTAAAAAGACTTTATAGACATTGGTAATTTGTCACAATTAATATAGGAAATAAACTTCTAATAATTGTGGTAA
>CAHIKZ030001779.1:80000-100000 GCA_903632075.3 Acanthosepion pharaonis | reverse complement strand
AATCGAAGCATATATTTTTATGTACTTGCAAAATCTGTAATAACCAAATGCATAACTGTTTAAAAGCTAGAATATCTGTAATGGTTCACATTTAAATTTTTTACTAAATTTCACCCAATACAAGGCTCGAAGTCCATTCAAGGTAGAGGGATACAGTTGAAATGGTAACAATAAATTTTGTAATATGACTGAAAATGAAGGTGGCTTTAAGTGAATATTATAATAATGACGATAGATTGACCCTTGACTTGAAGAAATCATAAATAGCTCCCTATGTACATATGGTAATTTTTTAAGTGTAGTTTAGATGTGGCACAAGGCTGAAATTATTGAACACCCAGCAAGGATTGAACTCACTAGTCAATCATAATTGATCTAGTGAGACAAGCTTGTTAATCATTACACCACTTTGCGATGTACTATCCCTATTTACACATGAATACCTGCATGCATATGGAGATTTGTGAATAAAATATGTGTTTGTATATATATATACATATTTTAGGGGAATATATATATAAATATATATATATATAGTGTGTGTGTGTGTATGTGTTTATGTGTGTGATGGATGAACTTGTGGCTGAATGGTTAGAATTTTAACATTCCAAGATGAAACTCAGATTCAAAACTTACCCTGGTTGATTTGTCAAATGCTCCCAGCATGCAATATGATTGGGAAACAGCTGAAAACTACAATACTGGCTGACCAAAACCTTTGAGTGAAACTGGTTTGGCAAAACTGTTTGGAAGTCATCAATGGTTGTGGCAAAAACTCAAAAGTCATCATCACCAAGTGTTTGTGTGTAATTGGCCTTGTTCAACTACTGATCATGCCAGATTATGTGATGTCTCCCAGAAACTGTAAATAAGGTTTGATCAGCATAGTTGCAGTCTAAACCAATGTTGGAAGGAATCCACATTTACATGAGTGAGCATCTGCAACAGTCAGTCTCTTTATCAGATGGGTACACTCAGAAATGAGCTGTCATTATTATTATTATTATTATCCTTATTATATGTATGTATGTATGTATATAAAGTAGATTCCACTTATGTGGAATTCATTGTGACCACAAATGTTAGTCCCTATATGCAGTTGTCTTTTCAAAATGGCTTTTCATAAAAAGGACAAAATAGTAAACCTGTTTGTGCATATTTGGTTCTTATAAAACGTTACTCTTCAATCTACTTTCAGTTGCATGATAATCAGATATTTTACATGTGTTTGTATCAGTTTATTCCCTTTTTCTCTGAGGTTCTATTTCCCCTTTTCATTTTCAAGAGCAGATTATTTGGAAAAGTGGGTAGATATCGTATAGAAATATATGTGGTTGGGCTTTGCTGTGTGACATCATATCACTTCAGATCACAAGTCAAAGAAGAAGAATTCAGATTTTGATAGGGTTTATTTTCCTAACTATAGATTTCCATTCCTGTAACTTAGGATAAAAGAATATGCCTCTCAGGCAAGTTATTTCTGAGTGGTCTTTCTATATAGATTCTATCAAGTTTCCATTTTGTTGAACACACACTGACTTCAGTGAAAGTAATACTTTGTTTGTACAATACTGTGCCTATATACAGGAACTAAAAAGAGTATCTTTCCAGAAAATACAATCTCCCTTGCATTAGAATTTTTAAAATAAGGCAATAAATCTCTTTGATTTATAACACATGGCTTGTGACTAATTCCCTTGTCAAGAGTTAATCTGATATTTTTGGTTTCTGCTTTTCATTGACATTTCTCTATCTGAAGTCTGGGTTAAATCAGACAATGTTTCTTTTCATTGTAAGTATCTTGTAGGCATCTATGTTCCTTTGGGATTGACTGGTTTGGGCATAAGAATTTTTGCCATAAGTAATTTTCTTTTAAATATTTAATCATCCCAAAAGTCACTATGGTCTCCTACTGCTGGCTTGTAAAATCCTTGCTACCCTAAAGAAAGTGGGTGAGCGATGTCATCTGTCATATTACGATACTATTAACTAGTTATTTCTTGTAACCAATATCGCATTTAACCAAAAATCCTTTGTACATGTGTCTGTGTGTGTGTGTATATATATATATATATATATATAAATTCATGAATCATTCATACAAAAAACAAATATAGAGGTTAATGATTTAAATGGCGAGAATACATCTTTGCAAACAATATAAATAAGATACATCAACCCCAAACCTGTATGTGAATGATATGATCCCTGTTCATAAATTCCAGTTGCATAAGGTCTTTTAATTTTTACAAGCTTTTGTCTGTTCCTACAGACATTCTCAGGTATGGAAATAGATTTTGTTCTTGTTTTTACTTCTCGGTAATAAGAGGACAACAAAAATAGAGATGTAATCCAAAAAAATGCCATGAGAAATGTGTTATTGGAGAAAAGATTTGTGACAAAGAGGAAAAGATTTCTTATGATGAATTTGATGAAATCCTATGTGACAAAATGGCTCACACAAAAACTTTTGCCACTTTTCATACATCTTTCCTCTAAAACTATTCTTGACATGCAAAAATTTATCCCATATTTATATATATATATATATATATATATATATATATGGTGGACTCTCCAGTTATATTTAATGTATAAGGTTCAAGCAGCTCAGACACCAGCACATATGATTTGATTATAGTAGTAAAGGCTTTGTTCCTAGAAGAGCTTAAGCAGAGAATCAATAAGGCACAAAAGAATATTACACATGAGATGCTACAGTTTGGCCCTGTTAAATATATCATATTTTACAAATATGATATTTCCAACAACCTGTGTAGCTATTTATTAGTTAAGCTATGATTCTTTTAACCTTAACCTCAAATTATCCTGCTTTATTGTACACCCACAATGTTTATATATATATATATATATATATATGATTCAAAATTTGTGTATAACATTTTCATGCCTTAGTGGTTTGTTGTGATATTGTTGTGGTAGGATCCACCTAATTTGCATAGTGGAGTACTGACCATATAAATATGGTTGGTACCGGGAAGAGAGGGGGGAATCAAGAGATTCAACCAGAGACTCTGCCCGACTGCGACTCAGTCAACACATTCTTCAGGAACGGTCTTACCAGGAATATACAAAAGACTATATGTAAATATTGTGTACACTATCTAGTTTCAATACATTTTGTTCTAAGTACATTTTGTGTTGCATTATTATTCCATGCATTAGTCAAGTTTCAACAGATATGAAGGAAAAAATGGATTTCAGATGTTTTACTAATTCTTTTAAACAATTAATGATATTTTTTACAATAACATTCAACCTGCATGAGATAGAGGGTTACATTTGAGGTAGAGTTACATAGTAAGGGACATAGTTTATGGAGATATATTGGGAAGATAATGGTTTGTAGACTTGACCTGTTTAAAATTGTATTAATTGGTGAAGCATCTTTTTGGGAGTTGGTTCCATGAAATAGAAGTTTGTTGAAAGAAGCTGTTCAAGTGGATGGTGGTTTGCTACAATGTGTGTGGTATGATAGGTCTTAGTTATAAAGGTTAGAACTGGTGGAACTAAAGAATATAGTTTGTCTGAACACTTTTCATGGAAATAATAATTGAGCAGTGAGAGGCTTGTGATATTTCATCTGTAGTAAAGGGGTTTCAGGGTGGAAAATAATTTGTCACCCACAAGGATGTAGAGAGGCTTTTGGACTCAAGATTGGAAAGTAGAGACTGGGCAGCTCTTGCTCATATATGGCTACAAGTACACCATGTTCTGCCTGATTTGGCTTGGATTTTGGCTTTTAACCAGGTCAAGTCTACAAACCATTATCTTCCCAATATATCTCCATAAACTATGCCCCTTACTATGTAACTCTCTACCTCAGATGTAACCCTCTATCTCATGCAGGTTGAATGTTATTGTAAAAAATAACATTAACTGTTTAAAAGAATTAGTAAAACATTTGAAATTCATTTTTTCCTTCATATCACGACAAACCACTAAGACATGAAAATGTCTTAAACAAATATATATATATATATATATATATATATATATATATATATATATGTAAAGGTAGAGGATAGCAGGAGGAGTCAAGTATTTACTGCAGTGACACAGGGAACTGACCATTTTTCCAGTATAAGTTCTATAAGTTTCTATAAGTTTTGGGTTGAGCTTAAGTCTCAGTAGGTGCTAAAAACATGGGGACCTCCTGATAGAACACCTATTCATCACAAGAGGCAAAAATTTATGGTTTATTCAGGGATGATAGAACATTGCTAGTTTAGTTCTTGAGGCATTGAATATGACCTCCACCAAGCTGTTAGAGCTTGGTCAGCATAAAGATCAGCTGCTGGCCTCTGATCATCAAGAGTTTTGGGGGTGCACCCATATACTGTTGTATCATTAGCATAGATAGTCACAAAAGATCAGAGTATACTCTTAGGCAGATTATTTATGTATGATAATGTTCTATTTCATTTATTCTTTTTCGTATATGCAAATGTTTATCATTGAAACAATCCATGGTAGCAAAATATCAACCATGTTATTTTTTTTACCAAAAATTGGTTCATTGAATATCATCCAAGTGTGTTTCAATACTTGACAGCAGTTTGGGAAACTCTTTATTGCTATAAAGAAAAAAACATAATGTTTTTTTGTGCATCTGTATTTCTTGTAGGGACAGAATAAATTACTGGAAGTTATAGTCATAAAATCTTTCCATAAGCAGAGTGTCCAACTAATGTTAAAAGGCTGTCCAAACTGTCAATCTAGCTTGGCATTTTGGCTAACTTAGATAAATTATAACTGTTCAATAGAAAACCAAAAATAAAAAGATTCATCCATGGTGGCTCAAAATTTTTAACTCACACTTTAAATAACTTTATGCTTTAATGTGTTTTATCAGCATATTTTCATTTAACATTTCAAGAGAATTAGATAGAAAGCCTTTGTAGAATACTGATAACATAATTTCTCAAGAAAAGCTTTATCTTGATATAACCATAAATCTTTTCTCTGTTCATTTATTCAATCCTAATAAATATAAACTAATCAAATAATCCTGTTCCATCAACTGTTTTGTCATAATCTCATCTAGTCTAATTGAATATCTACTAAGTTGTTGTACCAATTAACCATTATTTTTTTGTTGCATTATTAGTAGCATCAAATAGTTACACAAATTTAAACCTGCTTGGAATTAATTTCTCATTGTTTCAACAGAGTGTAATGTTATGTTAAAATCATGTAAGAATACAAAACAACTAACTTTTCAATATATAATATAATCATTTTTTTTATTAATTTCTGGATTCCATAAAATTAATATTGATCGAATTGAGAGTAGGTTGTTTTAGGTTTTTCTCTGCATGTTCAATCATCTTGTGAGGATGTGAGAGGTACTTTCTCTCCCTTCATAGGTCAGGTGTTTATATAACTTCCTCTTACTGTGGTCACCAGAAATCAACTTTTCTTAGATCAAGGTTCCTGATGGACATTAAATTTGATTCAGATCTCTTCCCTGTCGTTAATCATATACAGCATTAGTTTTTTTTGATACTTCAAACATCTTTCAAGTTGATGATCTTGATGAACTCTCCTTTGAAAAATCACTAGTTTCTATTTTTGAAGTAGTAAAGAGTACACAAATTGATCATTCAAACTAGTAAGGATTCAATTACATTTTCTTATTTAGAATTCTATAAAACTTCAGTTGCTTTTTAGTAATGTTTCTTTTCCTTCTATCATCCATTTTGAACTAATTTGTGGATATTTGTATAATGAAGTTGTTAGCTATTAGAGCTGTTTTCTGACATAGTACTGACTATAAAAAAAAACAAGAAATTAATTATATTCAACCTGTAGCAAATTTGTATATAGGTAAGCCAAAAATGTGTAAGTCATGTTGAAATTATCATGTAACTATATCAGCCTCAGCCTGAAAAACAGTCCCTACATTCAAGTAGACAGAATGAATAATGGATGGCTGTCTACCCATTTGACTTTTCCACTTTTAACAATTCCCAGTTGTTTGTGAAGTTCATGAGTCTCCTGGGTTTTGTCAAACAGAATCATTTTCTGGCCAAAATCAATAAAAGGAAAATTTGGAAGACTTGCAAAGAGGGGCTTAAATTGTTTGAATCTGAGACCAATGAATGTATGAGGGATGCTAAAAGTTCTCATCCCAACCAAGAATGGAATGAAAAAAAACCCACATGGAAATATAATTGCAGAACATTGAAGGACAATGTTGATTTTGACTTGGGTACATTGTGTGAACGGTAAGGGATAAAATATATTCAGATAAAAGTTTCAGTCTTCAAGCAGCTTGTGACAATAACATTCCTTCCAGTGTACTATGTTTGGTTAAATATCAGATAATGTCACATGCTGTAATAAGGTTTAGTGTGGCTGAAGAGTTTAGTGTAAGCAGATGTCATACTCAAGATGTTCAATTAGTGCTATTTGAGAAGGGTTGGCTTTTGTGAGGCTGGATAACATTGTGATGAATTGCTACACATGTTAGACATGATGCCTCAAAGATCAGGTTTTGGATGGCCACATCATAGAGACATTTGACAAGGATAACAGGAGCAGACCACACAACATTGACAGTATAGATAAGAGTAAATGTGATCCCAGGAGTGTTAACATGCAATGCTGGGAATTGCTTACTTGCACCAGCAATACAGGCAAACTCACTGGGTTCACTGTAAGGTTCACTTATGAGAGCAGGTTCTTCCTGCAAGCAAGTGATGTTCATTTGAGTGTGCAATGTAAACATAAGGTGTGATGTCTTTCAGAGTGTATTTGTTTGCAACATACAGACTCAAATCCTAGCACCATTTTGTGGTGTGTCATAAGTTGCAACTTTTGCTCATCTTTTATGTTTTTGGAAGATAGACTGAACATTGCTACATACCACAAAAATATTTTTCATCCAATTCTAATAAAAGAGAGGTGATATCTTGTTCCAGCAGGATAATACCTGCCCACATAATACCTGTGCTACTCAACAACTTTCCTGACTATCCTCTATTAAACATGAATGAGACTTGATGAAATGATACCAAACTCATTCAGTGTGCCTACTTATAACTTTGACTATATTGCATCAACTGGTGCAAGAGATGTATACAAGAGGTGTATTGCATTAAGTGAATTCATCATATGCATATGAGAGTACAGACCTCTGTTAATGATCAAGGAGGACATATAGTCTATTAATAAAGGATCTGGGTTCACCTTATTTTGGAACCTGTATAGTTATAGATCTGATATATAACCATTTGTTATTATCCAGATGCATGTGTATAAAAATGCAATAGTTACATGATCCTTGCAAAAATATTGTACAATGAATTGATTTTGATGACACACTTTGACCAAAGCCTAACAGGAACCTTGCTTTAGATATCTCTCTTGCACTGTCAGGACTGTGTATGCTTTTTTAATTCAGAGCTGTCTTTTTCCTGACTGACTGTTATTTAGCCCATAGCTGGCGATATATATATATATATATATATATATATATATATATATATATATATATATATATATGGCAATGATGCAATATGGTAATCCATATGGAATTTCAGGAGGATATATATCCAGGGAGAGACCTATGTCAAAAGACAGAGCAAAATTATTATTATTTAATTAATAATAATAATAATAATAATAATAATAATATATATATATATATATATATATATATATATATATATATATATATATATATATATAGCTATCCCTAGTAATATCCACCAACCACTGCCCCATTCCCATATAAATAAACCTTAGATGGTTGGAGGCTAGGAGAGTAAAAACTGATGAAAATCTGTAGTTTAGAACAAGCACAGGGAGACTGAACCCCCATAACTTCCCTGCAGTTCCAGCTAGATGTGAACTGTTTATATCGCTGGAAGAATTTCTGATTGTATGAAATGGTGGAAGTAAAGATAGTGTTGTAGCATAGCTACAGATGATAATGGGGATGTCCCCATTCACACAAATACAGTAGTAAATACTGTATGTTGGTCTGGAGCTGGAGATTCATTGTTGAATTCACTCATTTCTAGCAGTTACCTACTTTTTCTATGTGCCGCTGGTGAATCTTATATGTGTTGTTCATGTCCTAAGTATTATCATTCATTACCAAACTTCATGTGATTATTCTCTGCAGTAACCTTCTCTAGGTTACAACAGATAGCCACACTTTAATTCCTGCTTTTGTGTAAGCCTTTTGCTCTGTCTGGATTCAGTATCATTGTCATACATGATGAATCACCAAACAAAAAACAACAAATTTATATAGTGGCAGTTAATTCAATATTGAGAAGACACCTTTTTTTTACATATAGGAGAGATTTATATAAATTTTGACAGGAGTGACCAGCATAATTACTTGCTGAATTGCTGTTATGGGTATCAATTGCTGAACTTTCAGCTATATAGCTTTGTTCTAGACTAAATCATGCTTAATAAATATACATTGCTGTTTTATTTTAATGAATACTGCGGTAACATGCGAAATACAATAACAGAATACCACCTTTTTAAGCAAAACTGGAGTGAGTGATTTAAAAGGTTTACTTACATACATGTGGATGATGATGACAAAGCCCACATTATAAGAAATGTAGACAATGCTGAGGACGCTAAGAATAATTATTTCCACCCGGTCCGCGTTTGGTTTATCATGATTTAGTAATGTGACTAATCCGTGCCATGCACATACCGTTGATAACATCACCATCGAGATCAGTAAATACTTGTCCTGCAAAATAGTTTTAAAAAAGAAAGTAGAATATTGTTAAGCAAATATAAAGAATATAATATGACTGACTTAGAATAAATCTAAGATAATTTGCATAAGAATATTATGATTATCTTGTGACAGATTTCTTGTGGTAATAACAATATATATTACTGTGTGTGCTTAAGTCAAACTAGTGTAAACATTTCAAGTTATATGTACTGTATATACATGTATAAGCTGACTTCAGGGATAGTGCAACCTTTGAATTATTTGCCAAGAATTTTAACCCCTCCAGAAAAAAAATTATCCATGTATAGTCCAACCGTGGACTGAAAAATTTTAACCTCTTCAAAAAAAAAAATAAACTTACCTGTGTATAGTGTGATCCCTGTCAAAAATTGATCATAAGAACTCACACTTATACTCAAATATCTATGGTGCTCACATCTGGATGATGAGACTTAGCAGTGTGTAATTTTGTGTGGGCATACATGTACATATAAATGCAAACACAAAAACAAGTTGATGTAAGAATAACAATTTCTGTTTATGTAATTTAAAAATTATTTACTCATTTTTGATTATTTCCATTATTTACATGCAGACTATTGTCCCCATACTTTTTGTTCTTATCATAACATTTTGGCTGTTATGCCCTCTGACCATCATCAGGTGATTGTCAATCCGGGAATTTCAAACTGAATCCTTTATTTGATCTATGAAAGGAAAATTGGTGTAATTCCATTGTCCATGTTCAGGAACATCTTGTTCAGATCTTATTTGTCCAGATCTTATTTATTGCTTGCCCCCAAGTACAATGAACCAGAGATTGAAATTGCAATTACTATATCACCAATTTCATGAACCAACACTTTAATCCACAGGGCATGTGGATTAAATAAAGAGTTTAGTTTGAAATTGCCTAAAGGTTATCTGGATTGACAATCACCTGTAGGTCGGAGGTTACAACAGCTGAAATGTTGTAAAAATAACAACAAAGATGGAGACAATAGTCCACATGTAAATAATGATAATTTCTCATCCCAGAAATTCAAACAGAAATCTTTTATTAATGTAATTTTATTACTTATTTTTTTAAACACTATAAAAATGTTGTCAAATTGATTGGGGATAAATTCTTTGGAGATCTGTTATTTTCAAAAATAATTAAAAATTAAAAATGAATCACATAAAACTGCAAAAATTTGAATTAGTTTATATCACACACATGCACACACACACGTGTGTGTGCGTGTGTGTGTGTGTGTGTGTGTGTAAACACACATGCATCTTTCTATCTATCTTTCTCTCTATTTGAGGTGCTAACCAAAAGTTTAGGGAATTTGAAAATTTGAACTGCATGCATAAACTGAATGTAGAAGACATGTTTTTGCAATTCTTTGAGAACTGCACTGCTTACAAGATTGTCATACAAGGGAATTAATTGTAAGAAGATTGAACATTGGTTTGTTTGGTTTTACAGCATATCAACATCTCAATGGGTCATTTAATGCTGACAACTTTTCTTTTTTTTCCTGGTAATATTTTTGTTTTGTCAAAAATCCATTTCTGTTAATATTTTTTTTCTCAAAAATGTATATAGCTGCCAATATTATCTTTCCAAAAACTTAAAGCTGGTAATATTTTTTTTTCAAAAATGTGCAGCTGGCAACATTATTTTTTCAAAAATATATTATCAGAGGCCTTGCTGTTGGACGCAGTTTATCATCTTACCCAGGACGTGGATGTAGTTTATTGTCATACCCAGGATGAGATCTGTATTTGGGGGTTAACTATTTGCCCATAGCTGGGACCCTAACAGGTGCTACCAGGGTGGACCTGGGAACACCAGCAATTAAGAGTTGGTTCCACTCCCCTCAAAACTTCCTGATCAGAGGCCTTGCTGCTGGATGCAGTTTATCACCTTACCCAGGACACAGATGCAGTTTATTGTCATAGCCAGGACGTTTGAACATTGGTGCTCAAGTAAGTAATTTTTATCCTGAGTAAATTCCAATTACTTTAGGCTAGCATCTTGTTTACATACAAAAAGAGTGCTGAAAAGATCTCAACTGTTCAAGAAGCCTTTCCAAAAAATTTGTTCTTTGGTCATTCTGGGCAGATTTTGGGAAATGGGTTAGGACAAGCACTTTTCAACACCTCTCATGTGCACATGCACACACACACACACACACACATGGGCACGCACACACATGTGTGTGCATGGGTGTGTGCATGTCAGCATGCAAGCATATGTGTGTGAATAAAGATAAAAGTAAAACTTTTCTTTTCTTTGTCAATGTGTTTAATCCCCTGATAGGCTTTATTAAGGTAAATGTAAGGATTTTATGTTGTAAAATAAGATCCTAATATTTACTTTAATAAAGTCCGTCAAAGGACGGAAAGCACTGGTAAAGAAATGCTTTCCTTTTGTCTTTATTCATACTGCTTTTTCACATATATATTTTATTTACGATTGAAATTTTACACACACACACACACACACACACACACACACACACACACACACATGTATATACGATAAAAAATAGTTTTAAGGTATGCTATATTCATGGGTTAAAGAGCTCATTATCAGGAATAGAACTTATGTAAATATAAAAGTGGATATTGAAGTCAACACTCAGAGGTAACAGTCTGTTTCATGCTAAATGCAATTGTCAGGCCTGAAAATTGTGTTTAGCATGAAACAGACTATTGCTTCTGGGCGTTGACTTCAATGTCCACTTTATATATATATATATATATATATATATATATATATATATATATAATCATCCACAGACAATTTCACTGTATCACAGCTCCTCAGTGTGGCTAGACATCTGATTGCTTCAACCTTGGATCGAAACCTGACTGCTTTGACATCAGTCAGATATCTTACCACTAGGCCATAGTTGCAGAGCAGAAAGGAAGGAAATTTTAATGTTTTTCTCTATATGAAATATGCCAGTGGCTCGTAGAACTGATTAATCATATATGCAAATGTATATATACATATACATATATTCACTGCCACACTGTATATGATTTCATATTTAGTTATATATAAACATTATAACAAGTCCAGTTACAAACAGATATGAAAAAGGTGATTGAACTTTAATATGATTATTACTTCAAAGGACTAACTTAGTTATTTCTCTGTTAATCATTTCAACCCAAAGCCTTAGACCATACTGAGTCACTTCCTAAATCTAAACTGATTTGCTTAACAAGAAATACTTGGACCCTGACCTCCTTAGCAAAGGACACTTTGATTCACTTGTTTGAAAAATAGCCTACAATATCAGCAAATAAGGATCTAGTTTCCATCCAGTAATAACAAGATTATGTTCTTCTGTCAACATCCGCCATAGCCTCACCCATGTCTTCTCTTTATACAGAAAGAAGTTAATTTTATATTTCCCTATAATCCTAATAATTCAGGGTTGAAACTTGGTAATAGCCACCCTGCCAAGCCTTGGTGACACTGATTGAGGAGACAAAGTTCTGTTAGACTACTGCTGATATGCTCATTGAAAGTAACAAACCTAAAAGATTTATTGCATTAATGTAGAAATCCAGTTGAAATCCTGCTGGCTTCTGGTCCTCAATCTAAATAAAACAGTATTTGTGTATAGCTATGTGGTCTCAAGGGAAGTGACGTTTGTAAATGATAGGTGCAGTTCTAAGAAGCCAGAAGACTAATTTGCTTAATAAGCTCTGATTCAGTACTAATCTAATCAAACCTTGTCTAACCCTAACCATCATCACGTAATTATATAAGATTAGTTTTACTCTGATGCATAGGTATTGAATGCACTGGATTGTGGCAGCTGTGTTTAGCCAGTGTTGTTAACATGCAGATATGATATCCAACTGTGAAGAAAGGCTACATTACTGTAAAAACAAACTGAACAGAAGCATGATTAATACATTCTTCTTCATGAGTTTTAATGGGTTAATAGGTTTTAATAAGTTGATAATAGTTTTAATAGGTTAATCTCTGATTTCTGGCAAGTATAAGAACTGCATTTTAGACAGTGCACTGACCCTTTTTCAAACTTTCTTCTGAATCATTAAGAATACTTAAATGTATCAAAATAAATGATTTGATTTCTGTATATCTATGTGCGCTAGCATAACACAAGAAAAAGCATACACTGTAGTACAGTTTTTGTTAGCACAATACCATTAAAATGTTCTAACTTGAAGAATCAATCAATTTCCCGTACATTATGCCTACCTGTATATAAGTAATTTTCATTAAGTATAAACTGATTAAAAAGAATGCCTGTTTAAGGAAGAAAACCTAAGGTCTATTAACTGCTAATTACAGAATTGTTTTCTTTTTCTTAATCAGAAAATAAAAAGAATGAACAAAAAAGAATGCCTATCTGCATTCTTTTTTTTTTTTTGTTGGCCATATTGACATGCCAGTGACAATACTTTAATAATAATGTTTGGCTATAAGTAACATTTTCAGATAATTTTAATATGAACTGTGTTTTTTTGTTTTTAATAATTTCATTCCAAGCATTAGGATGCAGGAGCTTACAAGTTGTGAAAGAGAATGAGAAAACTTTAGTGAGGAGAACCAGTGATGTTCAGAGGTTTGGTGATGCTCAAGGTCAATTTCTTCATTGTATGCCCCTAAAACTCAAGTAATGGGGCCTATTCCGGCCTTGCTTATCAAAACACAGATCTACATTGACACCAGATTCTGGGACTGTAGGGCACTTGTAGAACGAAGTTAATTTTGAAAACTAAATTTTTATTTCATTCTTTGATTGGATGCCCTCTCAATATGGATACCAAGGTCTGTCACACCCTCTGCCCCCACTTCTGCATGCTACTGAGGAGAGGGCAAAGGAACAAAGTTCAGGAAGACAGAGGATAGCAATTAAAATTGCATTAAAATTTTTGAAGATTGTAGGTGACAGGAATGCATGAAACCAGAAGCGAGTTCCTCAGGTGAGAAGAATGAAAAAAGAAACTGTTAGAATAGAAGTTGCAGTTGCAGCGAGCTAGTTCAACAGTAAAATGGTGGGACCTAAAAGCCAATCTAGTAGCATGCTTAAATTCATGTAGTTGAGATGCTAGGGGTAAAAGCTCATCAGAAGAGTTGCCATGAAAATGTTTCTAGAAAATACATCAGTGCTATATGTGGTACATGCTTGGGTGATCATCTATCTTTCGATACATGACAGATGAAGCAGATTTTTTCCTGCAGTAGGTTACCATTCCTTTATGCAGTAGACTGGTTGCTAACCAAGAATAAAGAACCCAGTCTGTCCTGCAATTCAACCCATAGCTGGGGGGTAGAAGAGCTATATTCATTCCTTTCCCAAGGCTATTTGTGCATGAGTCTGTTTCATGAACTCAACTGTAATTCATTAGATTCACTTACACAAAAATACCCTTGGGAAAGGTAAGAATCTATCTCCTGAATAGACATAGGGAAGCCATAAATAGGAAATGACTTGATATTGAAATGAAACTGCTGAAGGCTGCATTTAAGTATTCAATAAATATATTTTATTACATTTTGGATAAAAAAAGAAGTGTGAATGATTTTGTAGTTTTTATTTCTTTTTCAAATCATTTTAAAATTATCAGTGATTAATTTTAGTCAGGATTATAATCTTGGAACTCAATTAATGTCAATTTAATTTGAAAGGATAAACACTGCTCAGTTTTGTTCCAAATTTATTAACATAAAATAAGAAATATGAATAAACACAGAAATATTAAGTTAAGCTTTATTTTCTTATTGGATTAATAAAAATTGATTAATAACATGTAAGTCACTCTCAGCTGTTACATTTTGTCTTAATGATATTAATTTACATGTTTTTTTGTTTAAAATTCATTAAAATGCTTCAATAAAGAATGCATTTTGAAATGTTTCAAGTTATAATGAAATTTTCATTTCTTTATGAAATTTTCACAGTAAAAACACAGCTGACTGAATTATTGAATTAGTTACATTCTAAAAATTTCATTATGTTACAAAAAAGGTAAGCATGTAGTGATGACAAAAAAATAGAAATCAAAAAAATTTCATCATTACTAAAAATATACAAATTTGGAATACACAAAACAATGAAAATTGCTTGGCCATGAAGTCACATTGCATGAGCCAATCAGAAACAAGAGCTGCTTCCAACAAGGATATGATGTCACTGTTTTCCAAGCCATTCAGAAGCGAAATGGCAATTTCCAAATAGATCTTCTTTGTTCAACAAGATACCTATATAAAGAGCTAGAAAGCCTGATTTCAGTTGGGATGATTTTATCAGTTCTCTGGTAATGGCCATCATCATAAAACATTTCAGGACCTAATTACTCACACACATGTGTGACACATATACTTACACATAGATACATATACAGACTTCATGTCATTCATTTCATTACCTTCAATGATTTTCACAGATGACTACTGCCCTGTGAACTTCCACATACATTTTTACACATAAACACTTAGCCCTGGACTTATTTGCTTAATGTGAACCTTTCACATATATACATACACACCAGGACATTTTTTTCTTATATACAAAGACCTTCATCTTTGAATAGTGCAGAATTAGGAGATATGACATATAAATTTTTATATATCAGAACAATGTGAGGCAAATAAAGGATAAAATGGATAAAAATCTGTGTAAAGTATTTCAACCCCTAGAACTATGGTTCCTAAAGTAAATAGGATTAGCCAGGTTCATCTGTCATCCGGTTCACACTCCTCCCCACTCTTTTCAACAGGAGTAAAGGTTTATTCCTGTTTAGGATTAGGTTTCTGGTCTCTACTAAAGTCTACCTCAGCTCTATAGTCCTAATGCTTGTTTTTTCTTATGTTAATATAATTCCACATTTACCCTGTATACAGTAACCCTCTGGCTCTTGGGCCTTGTACTGGGTGAATATTAGTAAAACAAAAAAAAAGAAAAATGTGTGGTGCATACCTCATGGAGGTAATTTTATTTTTATGGATGTGGGGGGTAGAGAATGAGTTATTAACAGTGATTTTTTTTCTAGTGAGTCTGTGTGAGTGTGAATTAATATATACGGTGCATATACTGTATGCATACATAACAAATATTTGTATGTATGCGTGTAATTATGTATGTGCTGTATTTAATATATATATAGTTATATTAGTAACACAATATTTTTTATAAATCTTGTAAAATTCTAAACTTAAATGATAATACAATTGCAGTCTCAAGTTCTTAAGGAAAGTAAAGATAATAGTCACTTAAGCTTCCTCCATATGAATAAGAGTTCACTTTTTGAATAATAAGAATTATATGTCACAGCAGGAGTGGTCCATAAGGATTTTAGACATGCTTAGGTGGGGCATGGTCAAAAAAAAGTTAGGAACCACTGCTTTAGAAGGATTTCATCAAACTAATGTTTTAGTAGATGGAATTATATATCTGTAGGAATGGGAGATATAAAAACATGAGCATAAGTTACAATTATATAAATTTACATTTATAAATTTAGGCATTCCCACATCTTCTATGTTTCCCCTCAGTATATAATTGTGATTGGTGCTTGTGTTTTTATATTTCCGACTTCTACACATAATTCCATCACAAAAAACATTACTTTACTCCAATGAAGTCCTTCTAGAGTTTTCCATTGTGTCATCCATTTGCCAAATAGTGTAGAATGATAACTTAATCAATCAGTCAATATATTAAGCTATAAGAAGGGCACCTCAAGGCGGTGTAATGGTTAGCAAGCTTGTCTTGTTGGAACAATTACCACTGAGTAGTGAGTTTGATCCTCACTGGGTGCCCCATACTTTCAGCCTTGTGCCACATCTAAGCTGTGCTTGGAAAATCACTATTAAGCTATAAGTATTTATTTTATAAAAATATGTTAGCCAGAAGTCAAAGATAAAAAAACAAATTAATAATAATGTGAAATGTTTATTTTACAACCTAAAAGTTAACTGGGGTGGGGGACAGTGGCTTAAAATGGATTCAGTAAACTGAGTACAAATTGACTGGGACATTTGTATTCACTTTGTAAGAAAAGGCAATTTTTGCTACAGCATTTGAGACTCTTTAGTCTTGTGAAGTCATTCCATTATGACATTGTAGTAGTACCCCAGCCCTGTATACAATTCATAATTGCAACAAACAATGACTGGTTCTTCTTTTTTTTTTTTTCTTTTAAATCATTTCACACCAAGCAAAGCAATAAAGACACTGAGATGCAAGGGGTCACTGAGTGGAAGAGAATATGAGAAAAAGAAAACATTATTTAGAAGAGAAGACAATAAAAAAACTTGAATTAAGATGACAGAAGATAACGATTGACATTTCATTGAAATTTTTGAAAATCAAATTTAACTGGAAAGCAAGAATCTGGAAGAGAATTCCACAAGTGAGAAGTGAGATGAAGAAACTGTTAGCTTGGAACTTATGTTTACATCTAGCCATTTTGACTGTAAGATGATGAGATCTTGTTACAAATCTAATAGTACTAATCTAATAGCTTAGATTTATAAATTCTAGGTACCAAAGAGGAAAGCTCATTAGAACAATTAACATGAAAATATCTATAAAAAGGGTACCTTACATTGGTGGTAAAGAAACTGAGGATGAGATGCCAGGTCAGAAGCAATAACATTGCAGATTTTTTGTATTTTATCAAGAATCTATGAATACATAGTAGAAGCACCAGAACAGATGTGACAGCAATATTCAATGCATGAATGAAAGATAGAATTATAAATGTTTATCCTGGCAACAACAATTTTCTCATACAACACAGTAAACCAACTTTCCTTTAATATTTTAAACCAACATTTATTTTTGAATGTTGTGAAATTTATATCTTATTCTACTATTCTGCATTGATTTTATTGATTAATTTGTTTTTTATGGCTTATCAACTCTTTATGGGTTATTTAAAGCCAAAACATACTTTGGATTGTAGGCGATTGCTTTCAGTACCCAGTGCTCCCAACCAGTCTCCCACCTGAGTACTGACCAGGCTCGATGATGCATAATTTTGGTAATCAAATAAGAACTGGTCTTTTACTAGTCTGTAGGAACAAAAAGTGGGGATTTTCAGTGTTGTTTCTATATAAATATACAATATTTCTTTTCTTTTTAATCATTTCACCCCAAGTAAGGCAGAAAAGCCACTAATACACAGGGGGTTACAGGGAATGAAAGTGAAAGAGAAGACAGGAAAGAAGAAAAGATGAAAAAGATTCAAGAAGTCAGAAGATAGCAATTGATGTTGCATTTAAATTTTTGAAGATGGTAATTATCAAGGAAGAAAATAAATGGAAGGGTGTTCCACCGGTGGGGAGTGTGAGAAAATAGACTGTTGGAGTAGAAATGGTGGTTGCATTTAGCTATTTCAATAAAAAATGGGTAGGACCTAGATACCAATTTAGTAGCATGTTTAAATTTATGTAGTCAGGGCACCAGGGAAAAAGTTTGTCAAAGCATTGGTCATGAAAATATTTATAAAAAAGACAGAGGAAAGCCATACCACTTCAGTGAGAAATTAACTAACTTCTGGGGTTTTCCTATTTTAGATCAGTTTTAAAAACCTTTGTTATTTATTGCACATTAGTTTCTATTGAATAATATTTTTCTTATTCTCATAGAAATTTTTATTAAACTATAGTTATGATGATCTCTGAAATAAAGTCTCCAATTTAAAGGTTTTATGTGAAGTGAACATTGACACTGATGTAAACATGATCATTCTATAAAAGAGTACAAAAATGACTTTTGTAAACATGATCATACAATAAAAAAGTACAAAGATGACTTTTGTAAATGTGATCATACTACAAAATAGTACAAAGATGACTTTTGTAAACGTAATCATTCTATAAAAGAGTACAGAGATGACTTTTGTAAACATGATCATTCTATAAAAGAGTACAAAGATCACTTTTGTAAATGTGATCATACTACAAAATAGTAGAAAGATCACTTTTGTAAATGTGATCATTCTATAAAAGAGTACAAAGATCACTTTCTCATTTCATACTTTTGGGTTTTAAAGTTACAAATAAAATAAATTTGTTTTTGTGAAGGAATTATCAAAACTGTCTTTTGAAATAGAATTTCATATTTATCTCTGTTTGTCTGAATTAAGGTAGGAATGTTTAAAAGGTTTCTATCTTTTAGGCAAGTGATACAATCATCCGTTCCCTTAGGAAAAAAGTAAAGTATTAAAAATCAAAGAAACTAGCACAAAAGAAAATGGGTGAATAAATCTTGTATCCAAATTTTGCTATCACAGCTCATAGCTCCATATGGTTAAAATATATTTATGTTCCTACTTAAAACTATTAGTAATGTTTTAACATGTTTTTTTTTTTGTAATATATGCATAAATAAAATGCCCTATTTATACACACAGGATGTTCATGTAGTGTAGTGTTTACCAGCACAATAAAGTTATGCTGGATTGCAAAGTTCAAACCTCAGTAGAGGCTATTGCATTCAGTTTTGCACAAATAGCCTTGGAAAGGGTATTTGTGCAAAACCATTTCTTCTCCTACAGTTAGGGGTTAATAGTAGAGCATATTAGACTCTCTAGTCTTGGTGAGCAGTCATAGCCAAAGGATGCCTCTAAATTCAAAACTAGTTGGGTGTGAAGGTAGCAACTTCTCCCTGGTCAAAACTTACTCACTATGAAAATCACAAGAGTATCATTTAGCATGATGAGGTCATGTTGACTATGTTCCACCGGGGGAGGGGGGTCTATAGAACATTTGAATCAAATCAAACTGAACTTTACACATTGTGTATGTTATACAATTTCAAGACAATTTCAGCATTTTAACATTTATTGAGGACTTCCTTAAGGATG
This sequence comes from Acanthosepion pharaonis, assembly GCA_903632075.3. Lineage (NCBI taxonomy): Eukaryota > Metazoa > Mollusca > Cephalopoda > Sepiida > Sepiidae > Acanthosepion > Acanthosepion pharaonis. The sequence continues at coordinate 80,403 of CAHIKZ030001779.1, read as the reverse complement.
AGTCAAGTTAACTATTAATGGCTTGCAAGATAGAAACTATGCTAGCATAAAATCTTGCATCAGCATATTTATTTCAAAGCAGCTAGAAACAAGTCACAAAAAAAACTTTCAAAAAAAATCAAAATTTCATATTTTTGTCCCAATTTGTTATGCAACAAATCAACAAATCTTTGAGTTGTAAACAATTTGGTAGGAAAATGCAAAACAATCCACTTAAGTGTCTCTTTCAAAAGTACAAATTTAAAGAAAAATGTAATAGAAAGGAACCATAATAAATTAAATCATATCTTTAATGTTTGTATTAAAAAGTATTGAAGAATATGAAAGGAGAAAGCTGCAGTCCTAACAGTAAAATGAAAGAAAACATTTAATAAGAAACAAAATATGAAAATCTTCGTACTCT
>CAHIKZ030001779.1:0-72500 GCA_903632075.3 Acanthosepion pharaonis | reverse complement strand
GATAGATAGCTAGCTAGATATAAATATATATATATATATATATATATATATATATATATATATATATATATAGATATATATATATATATATATATATATAGATAGATAGATAGATAGATAGATAGATATAGATAGATAGATGAATAAACCTAGAGGCCAGACAAACCTACCAAGGTTTCACCTAAGCAGATTGTCTTCCTGATGATCTGCTTAGGTAAAACCTTGGTAGGTTTTTCTGGCTCTCTAGGTTTAACTAAGTCTGCTCTACTTACCGTATTGAGCACTTTATTTAATTGTTTTGCGTACTCATATCAGGGTTTTTTCTTGGGGCCTTGAACTTGTATGCTGGACGATTATTTTCAGCTAATGTACATGTTCTTGGTTCTTTCTTTTTTTTTATACCTTTTTTTCCCTTTGGTATTGGTTTGATTATTTGCAAATCAAGACATAGATAGATAGATAGATAGATAGATAGATAGATAGATAGATAGATAGATAGATAGATAGATATTGATAGACAACTGCTATAGACAAATTGAACTAACTAGATTTGACCATATGTTCCAATTCCTTGTCTCACCGACACCTACAATCTTCAGAAATTTATATGCAATACTAATCACCATCTTTTGCCTTCCTGAATCCTGTTCTATTATTGTATTTTTGCCTCACTAAAGTCTTCTCATTCTCTTTCACTCCTAGTAACCCCTTGCAATTCAAGAAGCTAGAAAATTGCGATTAGCACTGCATTTAAATTTTCAAAGATTGTAGGTGGCAGAGAAGCAAGAAATTGGAAGGGAGTTCCACAGGCGAGAAGTGCAAAAAAAAGAATATATCATTTTCTCCCAATCAACATTGAAAATATCAGCTTGAATGTTGATCACGAGAACAAGTAAAACATGTACAACTATTTTGCCACAAGGCAAACTCTATTCTCTCATTTATTAAATGTACATTTACTGTACCAATCAGAGATTTTTGCACTGAAATTTATATCAGTATATTCCCATTAGCATACATCTACTTATATCCTTGAAATTATATATACTTTTTCTTATTTCCCCCCACCTCTGTCCTTCTCTTCAATATTCACACACCATTTAAAAACAACAACCTTCAGTTTACTTTTTGCTTTATCATCTGTGTGCTTCCAGGAAGGATGTGCCGCTTATATCACATTACGTCTATGATCAGTTTTCACCATCAAAACAGTGATCACAGAAAGACAAAATCAAAGAAGTTTTCATCTTTTTTTTTTTCCCAAACTTTCTCTTGAATCCAAAAGACTTTAAATTAACTTAGGCGGAGGAGAGCTTTTAAAATACTTTACAAATATTTGAAAAAAGTCCAAGAGTTAAGAAGAAAAATACAATGTTTTCATTTGGTTTTATTGTATTTTTGTTTATCATTAACAGACATTGATTTGGAACATTTCTTTTTTCTCCTGTCATTAAAAAATCAAACTTTTCTTACTTAGGTTATTCTTCTTGTAGTGTCCTCTCTGTTAAAAGCACATTGAAACTGGTTCTGTCAATATTTCTGTCTGTATCTTTAAAGGTTACAGGATAAAATTCTGATGGAATTTTGAACAAGAATTTAGAGTGCTGATATAACTTTAAAATATGTGAAACATTTTCTTTTGAAAATATCTTTTGTTAAAGTTTAACTTGTTTTGATTAGTAAAACAAAGTTTTCATGATAAAATTAAGACAAAATGGCAGCATCTTGTTTTTTATTTTCTTGCAGTCATCAATAATGTTAAATTAAAACATTCATAAAGAAGAAACCCTTAAGTGTTTATAAATATCTAGATTTTATGAGGCCATTTACTTTTATACTCATGCAGATCAGATATAGGGCAACAACATTTGTGTGTGGATTGCAGCAAAGCTTGCCCAGTTAACAATGGTATATTGTTTCAGGTGTCAAGGCAGGTTCGTTGATTCTACTTCTTTAGTACAATAGGGAGACACTGTTTGGGAAACAGTTTCATAAGAAACAGGCTTTTCCAAATTTGAGGTGTAGTCCTTATTACCACCTAACTCTAGTGACAGAAATTATAGTCACTTAAAGTGTATAAAAAAAATCCCTAAGTCTTTTGCAAAATAATAAACAAAGTGTTAACTGATTATTATTAAACTCCGAGAGAAGCTAAATATTTTATTACTATTTCATTGAGTCAGATAATTAACAGTTTCAGCTGAAAATATTTCTTTTTCTTGATATTTTGATTTTAAATGTGTAATTGGCATCGAATCATAAGACTTTGATTATCAGTTTAGTTACCAAAAAGATGGATATTTTCAAGATTTTCTTATATACAGTTTTTAACCATTTCTTTGATACAAAGATGAGTCAATAAGAAATGGAAATCATTGATCTTGGCACTGTTGGGAAAATGTCTATCAGTATTTTGTTTTTCAATAAGAGTTTCTATTTAAGACTTGCTTACATCAACTTAGAAAAAGTTCTGTGTAGATCCCAAACTTTCTTAATATTATCTTTACCAACCTACAATCTCATTTCTCCACCCATAAAAGTATTAAAAACTCCTGTCAAGCAGCTTTTTTTATGTGCCATGTTTCTTCAGTAGGCGATTATGGTTCTCCACAATTTCTTGTCCTTTGTAGCTTTTAATAAATTTTGTCTTTTTGTTATCTCCCATAAAGTAATTTATAAAATAATGTTGGTAAAGTATTAAAATAATTTTAGTTTAGCCAATTTCATTTAGTATAAACCTAAACATGTTTAAAAAATTCAACACATATTTAAAAAAAGTATTTCATTTAGTATATATCCAAACACACAGATAAAAAAAATTGAATTTAAAAGATTAAAATCAATGTAAACATCATATTAGTCCGATGAAGTCCTTAAGGACAAAATGCATCACACAATTTTTTTCGACTTTGTCATTGATTTTCCTAGCATTGTTCTGGGGCATAAATTTAAAAAGCTGTTTCAGAAATACTGGGTAATAAATTTTGTACACTGAAATTTGTTAGTCAATAATTATTTTTCTGGTTAATTTTATTTCTTTAGGTTTATTTAGGGACCTTTGGAATCTTAGCATTTTGATGGAACCATTTAATCTCATTTCTTTATATTTCTTTAAGATATAAACATTTAAGAATTTTATACATTTTACTGACTGATGTGTGAATTTGTCATGTGTTTTCTTATGCAAATACTTGGAGAGAGAATCAAGGACACTTTTATAAACCATCTTCTTGTTGGTAAGAAAATGGTATTGATGGGATTTGCCTTGGTGCTCATGGAAATAAATGCTAGGATGTTTTAGAAGATGTTTGATAAACTGTAGAAAATGATGGAATCAATCAATCTTGGTAATGGCCATATGTTTGTTCTCTTACAATTGACGCATAGTCCTTATTTCTTTCTTTCCTTTACTAGCTAGAGTATAACTTTCCATTGTCAATTACTGTTGTGACTAAGTATATGGTTAAGAAATAACAAAACAAGAGGTTGCAGATAAATAGTGTAAATACAACAGAAGTGTGTTACATGACCAGCATTCAGTCTATATCACTGTTCCCCCTGAGGTTTGCTTTTGTTACTAACTTTATAGTAAGTGGAAGAGTCCACAATAGCCTCATTAGAGGGAGGACATCACAACAATTACACTATGAAAACTATATATTTAAAGTTAAAATATGAAAAAGAAATATCTTGAAGTAAAACATTTCTTCTTCGTTGTCTGACCCAGTAAAATACTAATATTTAATTTCTATATGATTTAAATAATAAGCCATCTAAGGAAAGAAAAACACAAAGTTAGAGAAAAAAAGCCATTTATAATATCTGAATTAGCTTGAAAATGATAAAGGCTTCTTGAATTAAAAATAATGAAAAGGACAAAAATTACTCAAATAGTAGTTTTGCTTCTCCTAAACTTTTATCATTTATGCAAAGTAAACCTGATTATGTGGTTTATTTATTGTGCTTAGAAAATAGTTAAAAAAAAAACAGTGAATGAAATGCTAGATTTAGAGATATTTAAAGAAAAATATGGACTCTTTATACTGATTGTAGTAAGCAATTTAAATTAATAAGATTTTTGCTTTTGATATTCACATTGTAATAGTCTTAAATGGTCACCCACTTAAAGGATAACATTGCTCACCTTTAGTATGACACGAGGTAATAATATAGTCAATATGTTAAGCTTAAAAGAATTCACTTGACTGATAGGATGTACTGAAATGTATTGAAATCAATTTGTATTTCTGAATCCTGTGACCGACATCAAATAAAGAAGCTATAAATGCGATAAAGTCAAATTTCTCAAATATGGAATCAATTTGAATATTTGAGGTTTATTGATTTTTTTTTATCATGAGTTACGCACCAATAAAAATGAATGCAAAACTTTACTAGATCCTGGAATATCATTAAGTAAAAAAAGAAAATGGTGTTTAGCATTTCAGAAACAAGACATTAGAAGAGGGAAGAAATTTTTTTGAAACTTTGAATAGTTGAAAATTAAGAAGGAACTAAAAACTAGCTTATAACAACAAGTAAAATTACTATTAAAACTCTGTTAAATAACATATATACATATATATATATATATATATATATATATATATATATATATATATAAGCATGTGGGGGTGTATATCAGTACAGATGTGTATGTCTTCATGCATACATATAAAAGTTCATGTACATGTATGCATATAGCTGTTGAAGTATACATGCAAGTGTAATATATTTGCAATTTTCACTCAAATCTATGTGCATGTGTGTGTGTGTGTGTGTTTATGTAAATGGACAGAGATCAACATGAGCAGTGACAGTCTGTTTCATGCCTGTATGCAATTTTCAGGCCATGAAGATTGCATCCAAGCATGAAACAGACGGTGTTGACCTCACTGTCCAATTTTATATTTACATAAAACTCTATCTTTGAGCACTTTTACCTATAAATATAGCATACCTTAACACTATATTTTTATAATATAAATTTTATATATAGTGAATACACCTGTTTGAGTGGATATTCTTGCTTGTGAAATTAATGAGGAAAAATAAAAACAGGAATTCCTACTCAATGGACATGTATCCACCAGTTATAATGCTCATAGTAATAAATATTTAAATGTTGATTGTCCATAAACCATTATCAAAGATCATTACAGCTGTCAGTTCAATCATGTCCGGTTTCCTCTCTGCCTTTGGGCAGAGAGTTCAACAGCACAGATGGAACAGATTCTAGCTATTATATTTAGTCGGTTGCATGTGGCACAAGGCTGGTTTAATGTGGGTTCTCCAAGCCCATAGGCTCAGCCAAACATATTCCCTTTTGAACCCATATAAACAGGTTCAGGGGCAGTCTACCTCCTCAAACGAGACTCTGCCTTTTGATGGAGCCTCGTCCGGGTTCTTCTCTGTCCAAAGGCTGAGAGTTTGACTGTTTAGCTGGAATAGACTCCAACTACTATATTTAGCTACCCCACCCGACCCACGAGGATTGCATGTGACACAAGGCCAGTTTAATGTGGCTTCTCTGAGCCCGTAGGCTCGGCCAAAAATATTCCCTTTTTGAACCCGCATAAATGAGTTCAGGGGCAGTCTACCTCCCCGAATGAGACTCTGCCCTTCAGCAGAGCCTCGTCCAGGTTCCTCCCTACCTGAAGGTAGAGAGTTTGACTGTTTAGCTGGAACAGATTCCAGCTAGTCTCTGTAGTCCGTTGACTTACAGATACTTATAGTTAGTTACTACCTATAGTGTAGTCACTCATGGAGGTGACAGGTTATTCCATTACATCAATTTTCTTAATACTTATTTTTAAAAAATCTTACAAAAGCATTTGATAATTTTTCATATCTTCAACTAAGATTATGAAAAATTTTACTTTTTATTCATTGTACTTGTCAATAGTTGGAAAATTAATATTCCAATTCTTGTTTATGCAACAATCAATATCTGAATAAGTTACCTCAAAAGTTCTTTATCACAAAGTTTGTATTTATTTCAATAATTTGTGGACATAACATAACCATATTGTATATTGGTTTTAATATATAATCAGACATTAATCTTATTACTTATGGTAAATATTCAAAGTTTTCCCACTATTTATACATTTTCTATAAGGAAATTTAGATTTATTAGATTTTCAAATGTTTTCTTCTTTGGACAGTATTGCCAATCCATCAAGACTGCAAGATATTAAATTCAGTCATTGAAAGCTTTAACTTTACACGTCTTTTCTATTAAAAATTCAATGGACACTTTTAGTATTTGAAGTACAAAAGAATGATTTATGCTTTAGCAAATATATACAATTTATGTGCATTTGGAGATTTCAATTTTGGGCGAGTAGAATTCATACAATTCCAAACAAATGCCAGCAGTAATGTTTTAGACTAAATGATTTAATACTGAGGGATATGTGAGGTGATATCCAAGAGTCTGATTGATATGAAAGAGCTACATGAATCAGATATAGTACTTTTGCTGCAAACCTTTGTAATCAGCACTCTTTGTGAGATGACAATATACATACCAAAGGAGTTGACTTTGAACAGGATAGAAATTAAATTTTAAAATATTTAATTCTCAAAATTTTTGTAGCACCTCATAGAATTAATATTTTAAGTTTAACATAAAATCTGTCATGTACATAGTAATCAGTTATGTGCCATGTGTGATACATGCTTAGGCGATCATGTATCTTTTGATACATGACTGACGAGGCAGATTTTTTCCCACAGTAGTTGCCATTTCTTTCTGCAGTAGACCAGTTGCCATCCAAGACTATATAACCTGGTCTGTCCTGCAATTTGCACATAGCTGGAGGAAGAAAAAGAGGATTTATAGCTTTCCCAAAGGTATTAGCACATAAGTGAATGTAATGGATTCGACTTCGAACTAAGCTCTTTGATTCTTCAATCTGAGCTGTTATCTATTACTCCACTGTGCCTTCTGTGCATAGTAAAGCATTTCTAAAAGACCAGTAGTAATTGAAAGATATTGTCATGTTATAAAATAAAAGCCTCTTGAAAGTGGCTTTTCTTTTAGGGATCCTATATTTCTGACATTTTTGATTAGGATTGTATGGGAATTTATCTTGACAACAAAGTCTGTGGAGCGGTATCTTTAAAGTGGCCACCCACTTAGCCAAAGTAGAATAATGTAATAGATGAATGAATGAAAACTTTTGGGAACAAATAATAACAAACAAGATGCTGAAAATTTATAGTTGCAAGCTTATATTAATTAACAGTTAAAGTTTAGATTGAAGTAGTTCTGAATTGCATGTTAATAGGAACAGACTGTCCCTTGAGGTAATCCAGATGCAGCCTGTTAGAGTTGCCAGCTATGCATTGAGATGTTGAAATGAGCAGAGAATAATAGGAGATAGAGTTGAGCTGATCTGATATGTTATCAGGAATGGTTGTCCCCAGTGTCCTGTCACTATCCACTCATCCCATGCAAATGAAGCCTTGAATAAATGACAAAATATATTGGAGACAGAATTTGAGTTTTCAGTTCTTGCCAAAGCATTTATTTTCACCATTCATTTCCTTGTAAGCATGCAATGGGCCTTTCCCAGTTTTTTGTACACACTGGCACAAAGAGAACAGAGAAGCAACATTGAGTAGTCATTGTCTATCAGTGGAAAGCTGAAAGCAGTCCCCATTATGTGTTTACATATTCATGATTTCATAGAAATGTTTACTTGCGATAAAACTATTATATCTGAATAGTTACACATAGATATATAAGACATCATTAATAAAATCAAAGCTAATTTGAAGAAATCCTTTTGACAGATGACTCACATAATAAAGGAATTTTTATTTTATTTTCGCATTTACTTGCCTATAAATATAAGGGTAAGATATTAAGTAAATATCTGAATCAAATTCTTCTTCTCTGTAGTGTTTCCCTTCAGGATGTGGGAGATCATAGCTCTTCACAACTTCCTGCTTTTTGTAGCTTTGAGCAATGTTTGACATTTGTATCCTTCCTACTCCCTGTTCTGCCAACCATTTACACAAATTCACTGGATAGGTTATTTGTTGCTTTCCTCTGTCCCTCTTGCCTTCAATATGCCCTTTAAGTGTCAAATTTCCACAGCCATCTTTTCTCATGATGTGTCATTGAAATTTCAACTCATTCTGATTTAAAGTATAAGTGTCCTTTTTGTTTCCATTTTCCTTAAAACTTTGTTGTTGCTCACATTGTGAGTTCATGGTATTCTCAGTATCCTTCTGTGGAATCACATTTCTGTTGTCTCAAGTCCACTCAAGTCAAATGGATAGCACATGTAACTCAAAGAAAGAATCAAACCATATAATAATTATCAATGTGTATTTATTTATATATTTCCTGTCCCATCTGTAGTGGAAAGGGGAATCAGCTTAAATTAGTAAATATATGAGTGATTACTTCTTAGTTGTTTGAATAATCTATACAAATAAAATATTTATTTGCATTTAGACAGAAATAGTTCCCAAGGAAAATGAACCACTTAATCAGTTCCTTTACTCCTACATTTCTTAGATTGCAGTCTTATTTGTTCAAGCTTTTCATGTGAGGCATTCAGATACTTTTGTCTATTAAGTAGTTGTTTTGCTTCAACTTGATCTTGAAATAGGTTTTGTCATGGCTATTTTTGTTCATTTCACTGTTTAAGTGCATAAACCTTTTTACAGGACAAGATATTGAGCCAAAAGCAATTTATATAATAATAGGAGTAATCAATGAATCATAGATACCATTGAATGTTTAAAAAACATAAAGGAAATAGATTAATTAAATGGTTCACTGGCCTCTATTTTAGTTGTGAATACTTTATCTCTGGTTAATTGAATCTCAATACATTGTTTCAAGATTTTTGTTTCATCTCACTACTAGAGCCTTCTAACAATTGCTGTCATTTTTGATGGCATGGGTACACTAGTAATGACATAATCAACATACTGATGTTCTACACTGCTTCAAATAAAAGCAAAAAAGCAAACTCATAATAGTGGAAAGAGTTAATGAACCTATTGTTTTGAAATTAAATATCATAATGCTTTCTTTGGTTAGATAGTATACTCATCTTACAAGTTATTGTTGTTAGTATGTTCATACTTCACCAGTGTTCCTTCTATTGTACTAAAGTTAGCTTGGTCCAATAGATATATAAATCTTATTTTATATGTAGTGTCTCTTCAGGATGTGGATGAATATGGCTCTCCACAACTTTCCATTCTTTGTAGCTCTTATCAGTATTATTTTACAGTCTTTACAACTCCTTGTTCTAGCTCTTTTTACACTAGTTTGTTAGGTTACTCAGTGTCATAATTCTACACATTGTGTTTCTTCAAACATTTGTCTCTTTCTGATTCTAAGCACAAGTGTTGCTTTTGTTTTCATTTTCCTTAGAACTTCCACATTGCTATATATATATCTATATATCTATATATATATATATATATATATATATATATATAAGTATGTATATATAAATAAAAAGAAAGAACAGTAAGAAATATAATCCGGTGTTCTTATAGATATTTTTATTTTTACAAAATAGTGCTCAATGTAAATTTACAGAGCATTAATATTATAAATTGATTTATTTAAAATATGTTTTTTTTCGCTACACAGTTCTAACCATGTTTCAAAAATGGAAGCTAAAATCTACAAATTTAATTTTGTAATTAAATTAAAGACATTAGTTCCATTTCATCCTCAAGCGAATTAATTTAATTACAAAATTAAATTTGTAGCTTTTAGCTTCCATTTTTGAAACATGGTTAGAACTGTGTAGCGAAAAAAACCATATTTTAAATAAATCAATTTATAATATATATATATATATATATATATATATATATATATATATGCTCCTTTTTAACTGTATGCCCATTTCTGCAGTCTGCTTTTGGGATTACCATCAGCCACCTCATTACAGTCTTCTTAATCATATCCACAGTATTCCAGTGAAGATTTTAGTTTTCTACTCTGTATTGAGCACTTCTTTAAATTAAATGTTACAGACAGTGGAATTATATAAAAGTGAACATTAAAGTCAACAACAGGCTGTTTCATGCTAGACACAATTGTCAGGCCTGATGATTTCATCCAGCATGAAACAGCCTGTTGCCTCTAAGTGTTGACTTCAATGTTCACTTTTATATTTACACATGCTCTATCTCTGATATTGAGCACTTTATCCCATAAATATAGCACACCTTAAGAGTATATTTCTACATATATATATATATATATATATATATATATATATATATCCAGGTGTGTGTAATATATATATATATATATATATATATATATATATATATATATATATATATAAAGTAAAATGCACACATAAATGATGACTACAAGATATTGTGCATGGCCACTATCTTAAATTATCTATTGTTTGTCACTTTCATGTAAGAAGGTACCTGTAACTCAGAGTGATGAAAATGGTAGATGCCTGTATAGCATGAATACCACTTTCAGAACCATAATCCAATGATAAGAATTCTCAAGATGACTGGTGATAGCTTCAATTGCAGATTTTTAATTCAAACTCAGTCTGTTCTACTAAGTCATAGCAGAGGATGAGAGAGAGGAGATAGATTCATACCTTTCTGAAGGGCATTTGTGGGAAAGTGAATGCAATTAATGTAATCAATTCAATTAGAATTTGAATGCTGAGGCTTGTTAATTCCACATTCATATATAAATATATATCATTTTCTACATACTGAATAATATCTATTAAACAAGAATAATGTATATTTTACATACACACACATATATATGCATGTGTGTAATGGTGGTCTGAGACAGTTATTAGCTAAATTTTGATCTTGATTATTCACTGCAGAGTTATAAGGTTTGATGAATATCATTAATGGAAAAGTGCTGTATTAAGAATGAGATTATATTGAAAAATAAATATTTGTTGTGAAATGTTTATTTGTCTATCATTCAACAACTGACTTATTGACAAACATATATAAGTTCTGTATATATATAAAATATATTTAAATACACTAAAATACAAATTTGTGTGCTTAGTTCTGATGAAGCCAACTATTGTGGGTGATGATGTTTCACATGTAAAATAAAAACAATTTTCTGATTGGGCACAGGATTACTATTCTGTGGGTTGTATCACCACATTACACTTCAAGATGTGAATCAGTTTTTCTTGAAGGGCTCTAGACTATTAATGGAAATTTTGGAGGTATCCATGTTAAATCAACAATTATTGTAAATTGTGGAGTACAAGATTTTTAGCTCAAAATTATGCCTATACCTACCATAGAGGTTCACTACCAAACAAACAGTAGGCTACCAATGTATTAATGGTTGGATACAATGTGTGATGTAGCATTAATAGAATACTGAATTTGTGTTAATATTTTATTATTTTATATTAATTTCTGTATCAATATGCCAAATGTATTCACAACTTTTAATGAGATATATTTGTGACAATATGCTGGAAGTACTGTAACTGGTGTACTGTAAATTGTTAGGAGTGCTGTCACACTTGTTTACAACTTGGTTTGCATTTTATACCCACTATATAAGTCAACCCTTAGTTTTGTAAATTTTTTTTAGGTTTGGAAATTTGTACACTGCAATTTAAAGTTTTTATGTGATAGAAATATTATATTAAAAATACTAGCACAATACTCTTACAGTGGACTTATACTATGATTCCATTTTCTGACTAACTGCTTTTTATACCCCTTTTCATTGATATTTACTAATATACATATATCCAATGTGATAATTTTTTCTGCATATTTTATCTGACATATTCAACCTATTTCCAATGACACTGTTGTTAAAATTTAAGCATTATTTCCCTATTATTTTTATAACCACAAATTATATCTTCATATTTCTGAGAAAAATCATTTTCTACTATATACAGATCCATTTCTCTAAGTTGATTTTGAAAATATTTTTTAAACTTTTTTATTGCTTGAGAGATATAAAGGAAAATTTTTAAATAGACAAAATAAGAATGAAAATAAAATCTTTTAGAAGTAAATTTATTTTCCTAAATAAAATATACTAATAAAATAATATACAAACTAAGAGAAAAAATATATACACTTTAGATTTTAAAATTTTTCGAATAAATAAAAAAATAAATTTAAAAATCAAAAATTTTGAAACAAGATAAAAAATTATAAATTGAAAATGAAAATATAAAATAAAAATATCAAAATATTAAAAAAAAACCTTAATCACAAAAAATGGCCAAAAACAAATGAAAAAATTAAAGTATTTAAATAAAAATAATGAAAATGAGAAAGTTTTAAATAAAGATGCAATAATCTAACAAATATAACTAGATAATTTAGAGTATTAAAGAATTATTAAAAAAAAAAAAGATGAATCTTGTTGAATTATTTATTTGTTCCTGGGTCGCTTCTCTTCTGACACCTATTAGAGCAATTTCATCAGATAGAAATAGATACAATAGCCAAGTTTGGTGGCAAAGTAATTGTGAGTTCAATCCCTGGATTGCGTAGTACATTCTTTGACTTAGTGGAAACAGGTTGAAGAATAACTGAGCAGTAATAATTAAGAACAAAATGAGATATCCTTATCTTATATTCTGATTCTGGTATGGTAAGAGAACAAACAGAAATGGCAATAAACTGCCTGTAACAGTTTTTGTTAATATAAAATTCCTTGTATTGCCGATACAGAGGATGTGAGTAGACTGTAGCTTTGTGGGCAAGGGAAGTGACTTGGAGGAAGGGTAGAGTTGATAGGGCCTGGAGTTTCTGTGTGTGTCAGGTCAGTTGACTGAGACCCACTGGTGTTGATGTTGACAGCTTGCTAGTGTGCTGCAATCCTGTTGCAGTGTTATGAACAGGGTTCTTAAAAGCAAATATAGGGGATTAAGACTCATCTTTTCTTTTTAAATGTTTTTTTTCGATGGCAACGTTCATGATAGGCTACTTTTATATTGTATTTTATAATTTTTTGAGGGGATTTGTTTTGTGAGCCAGATATGAGGCCCAGAGCCCCTGTGCAGAGGATGACATTTTTTTATTTTTGCTTTCTTAGCATTCACATCCTGCAACTTGTTGAATTAATCAGAAAGATATAGAATCACCCTCATAGATTAAAAAAGGGTTCAGTACAAAATTCCCTGAAAGTTACCCAGATTGACAAGCACCTGAAAAAGGCTAAGGGGTACAATGGCTGAAATGTAATAAAAAAATGAGGATAATAGTCTGAGTATAAAGATAGAAATATTCATTAAAACCACAAGAGAATAAACCTTTGAGCTTAAGAAATGCTATAGTGGACAACAAAATGAAAATTAAACCAAAATATTATGTTACTTTGAACGATTAAAATAAAAAAAGGGAATGAACATGAACTTACTAAATGGCTCTCAGAGTTTTTAAAGCCTTCAGTTTAAAATGAAAACAAATATATTTCTAATTTCCTTCCGGCTTTCACAATTTATTTCAAGTTGTAAAATTGATCCTATTGACTTTTTCTTTGTCATGTCCCTTTGATATCAAGTTTAAAAACGTTCTATTTGATGCGACTTGTGCTGATACCCTGGTATCATGAAATTATTCAATGTGTGTCTCTTCCAAAAATTTTTTTTTTAAATTAATGGAATTTATGACAAAATCTGTTCAGTTTTAATAATGTTATTTACTTTTAGTTAGATGAGGTTATAATGAGCAGCCTTTAGGCCTGACCCTAGTTAATATTTTTGTTGCCTTTCATGAACAATTGCTCTTCAGATAAACACGGAAATCAGAGTGCTATTTTCATTTTTCGATATGTGGATGGCACTTTCATCATGTCTAAGAGTAATTTGTAGTTTGAACCCATAGTTTTACAATGGAAAGTAAGATTAGTAATTCTCATGTAAATGGTGGAGAAATTTGATGTCTGTCTACCATAAATATTCAACGGGTGTGTAATGATTTCTAAATCACTTCATTTTAAAGCATCAGTCAATTAGTTAACAAGCGGTTCATGCTAGTGATCCCTGAAAATGATGAAATTCCCAAGGATTTATATGGATTGAAAAGTGATGTGATGGAATAACCTGCCACCCCCATGAGTGGCGGCACTATAGGTGGTAACCACATATAAGTATCTTTTAGGACAGTGGACAGGAGAGTCAAGCTGAAATCTGCGAGAACTAGCAGCCTTCCGATAGCAACACACACACAACTGTACTGATTTGTGACAACTGTGCGCATAACTATTACTTCCTTGCTTGTTGTACTAGTTTCTACAATAAACCTGTTACTATTTCTCCACTGTATTTGTCCATTCCATATTCTTATTGCACGGAATATAACAAAAAGAAAAGAAACAAAAAAGTGAATAATAAGAGTAGATAGGTTCACCTATCGCTCAATTCACATTCCTCTCTGGTCTTTTGAACAGGAGTAGAGGTTTATTCCTTGTTTCCAGTTTAGGATTGGGTTTCTGGTTCCTTCTAAAGTTTACTTTAACTCTATACTCCTAATATCTCTCCCTAAACTCAGAAACTTTATATACTATTTATTTTTTGCTTTTCCGCAACAGGTATAGATAGGTTTTACTATCATCTGGTTCACACTCCATCTCATTCTTTTGAACAAGAAGTAGAGGGTTTTTTTTTTTTTACTGTAAGGTTCACTCTTTACAAGGCCTGGGGGCCACTCAAGATAGAGGGTTATGTTAGGAGAAAATTTGTGTAGATAGGAGTGGAAGGTAATGGTTAACCCTTAGTCTTGAACAGGTTAAGATTGCAGTGATTGGAGAAACATTTTCTTGGCTGTCAGTTTCACAGAGCAGTGGTTTGCAGGAAGGAAGAATCTGTTTAAGTGGAACTTACTTCTCACCGATGAAATATAGCAAGAATGTGGGTGGTTTGCTACTATGTAAGTGGAATGGTGTGTTCTTGCCATGAAGGTTTGACTTGGCAGGACCAGGGAATGTTCTTTGTATGAGCACTTTCTGTGGAAGTAGTGGTAGAGCAGTGACAGGCTTGCTACATCACGCCTGTGGGTGAGTGGTTGAAGGGTGAAGAATAATTTGTCTTCATAAGGGTTCAGAGACTCTTTTGGACTCTATCAAGGCTGGAGAATGAGGTCTTGGCAGCTCCCACCCAAATATGGTAGAAAATAACAAGAGGAATAAGGTACTTACTGGAGTGATACAGGGAGCTGACCATTTTACATACATCCTTAGCAATGAATCATATGTATGAGTTCCACTTGAGGTTGGGGGTGATTTTGAAGACCAATAGTATTTCAAGATACGATGCTTCTCTGAGAGAACCTCCATTCATCCTGATTGGTGATAGTTTGTAGTCAGATAGGTGATGATGGAATGTAACTAGCTTGGTCTTCAAGGCATTGAATGTAACCAGTCTGATTTATCCCAGTGGGTAGTTTGTGCAAGATCTGAAGAGAGGTCAGTTGCCAATCTCTGACAATTGAGACTTTTAGAGGTGTGCTCATATATAGTGATATCATCAGCATAGATGTTTACAAATGATCTGAGTATATTTTTAGGCAGATCATTTATGTAGATCAAAAAAAGAGTTGGGCCAAAGAATGAACCCTGGGGGACACCTGCATTTGTGAGCTAGGGCTCCAGAGAACTGGCCATTAATAACTACCATCAGGAAGGATTTTATGAATGAGAAGACCCTTCCAGTGATTCCATAACTGGAGAGCTTGTGTAGCAAACCTTTGTGCCACATCTTGTCAAAGACTTGTGATATTTAATGCTGTGGTCTTTGTGGTGTTTCCTGTTTAAGATTGGGTTTACAGACTCTTTTTCATTCTCTTTCATTTCCACTTGTATCTTAGTAGCATTATTGCCTTGCTTGGGATGAATTGATTAAAAGGAAAAAAAAAGAAATCTATTGTAAACCTGTTTTATGTTTATATATGCATTGGGACTCTTTTAACCATAAATGAAACAAAATTAACATATGTATTTTTAGCACATTGCCTTTTAATGATTTCTTCTATTTGTAAATTATTGTTTGAATTGAACTTCATTAAATATATCCTTATTAAGAAAGGACATCCTGATGATGTCTATTTTAAGAGAAAATTGTATATTTTCTAGTTATAAACAGATCAGTTGACAAAAATGTGTTTTATCTTGTATTGATGATGTTAGTCTGTCAATTTTGAACCAAATAACTCTAAGAGTTAACTATTATTTCCCCATTAATCAAACTAAATATCATGTTTAACAAGTGGACAGTTTTACCAGTCATTCTTAACATGCCTTCTTTTCAAAAAAAAAAAAAATTATATTCGTTTATCGATTTAAATGTCAGTGGGATTCAGGATACATTGGCCATACACATCCCAAAGCCTGAAAAACAGAATCAAACATCTTGTTCAATCATGTGTTCAACAACAGAACATTCCATGATCTTCTTGTTATTCTATACAAATAATGAACTTCGTCATTGGACATTTGTTGAAAAATTTTAATAGTGTTGATGCTTATACCAACAACTTCTTAAAGATTTTAAGCTTATCCTGATTGTCTTTTCTCTTGAGGATCCTGGAATTTATATATTACTGCTGAAAAACCAGTGTGGAATTTATAGTTTGAAAAAAATATTATTTCCTCTTAATCTAATTGAAAACATGTAAAAAGAGCATTATTATTTTATTAAGCATCTAAAACAATGTGATATGTTAGTCTAGTTGTTTTATTCTCTTGACTATTACAGAGTTTCTTAAATTTATTCATTTATATTATAATTAACATTTCTGACAACATTCCTTTAATGAATGTCAGAAGAAAGAAGTTTCTGAAGAACAAATAAAAATGGTAAACAAGTAAAAATGGTAGAAATATAATAAATAGTCCCAAAATAGCAGTAAAAATGTAGAGTTTATCTCCAATAAGTATACGCATTAAGCATAAATAAATAATAATCTGTAAATACGAATTAAAAAAAAATAAAAAAAATAAAAATTAAGCAATGGATACAAACAAGAATAAATAATGTATAAGTATAATAATGTAAATCATAATTTGAAAAAAAAAAACTAAAATATAGAATAGAACTAAAACAAAAACTAAATATATAAATTCTTTTTGTTTTGGTCTTCTTATTATCATTTGATAAGTCTTAAAAACAAAGAACTTTTGTTAATGCTCTTTTTGGGTTTTTTTTGTTCAAGCATTGTGTGCTTGACTTTAAAGAATTACATTATCTTATTTCATATAATTTTCATGAGAAAAGTTGGTAAAAAACACAAAATGGAAAACTGATAATATAATTGACTGCAGAGCAGAACTTGCAAAAAACACCGAAAAAAGTGGAAGAAAGAAATATGATTTGCATATAGAGAGAATATCAAGTCAATTTTTTAACCCTTTCAATCTGATATATATATATATATATATATATATATATATATATATAGTAGTTCCTCTTCTTCCCTCTGCAGCATTGGGTACTTTTAATGCTGTATCTGAAGACATACTAATAGTAGGAGTTTCAGTGGGAATTTGAATTCACAAGCGGTCCCCAACTACATGTATAAACACTATTAGGATAGTGCATTCTGATTTGAATACAGAGTTTCCTTTTTCTAGACTGGTTGCCACCTAAGGCTATTTGACCCCAGTCTGTCCTGTTATTTTATCCATCGCTGGGAGAAGAAGATTTATACCCATGTGAATGTAAAGAACTTCACTGAAATTTGAACTTGGTTCTCTGATTCCTCAATCTGGGCCATGAACCATTACTCCATATCTATCTATCTATCTATCTATCTCAGTCTGTTGATATCTATCTATCTATCTATCTATCTATCTATCTATCTATCTATCTATCTATCTATTTCAGTCTGTTCATATCTATCTATCTATCTATCTATCTCAGTCTGTTGATATCTATCTATCTATCTATCTATCTATCTATCTATTTCAGTCTGTTCATATCTATCTATCTATCTATCTATCTATTTCAGTCTGTTGATATCTATCTATCTATCTATCTATCTATCTATCTATCTATCTCAGTCTGTTGATATCTATCTATCTATCTATCTATCTATCTATCTATCTCAGTCTGTTGATATCTATCTATCTATCTATTTATCTATCTATCTATCTATCTATCTATCTATCTATCTCAGTCTGTTGATATCTATCTATCTATCTATCTATCTATCTATCTATCTATCTCAGTCTGTTGATATCTATCTATCTATCTATCTATCTATCTATCTATCTATCTATCTATCTATCTATCTATCTATCTCAGTCTGTTGATATCTATCTATCTTTCTATCTATCTATCTATCTATCTATATATATATATATATATATATATATATATATATATAGCCCAAGTAAAAATTTGTTAATAATACCTGTCATTAAATTCTGTAAATAATCCCAATTGTTTGTTACATAATCAGATTTGTCCAATTCTAAAAATAATTAACATTGTATTTGAAACTCATTGGTTAAAAGATACTGTCTAATTGTTTATTGTTATTCTTGTGACTGATAGATGTTATAGGTTGTAATAAATGAGGTTGCAGTTGGTCATCCATTTGTAACAGAAAGAGTTACACCTTCTTAACCATACTGTATCTGTGTAATATCGATGTAATGGTTTGAAATTAAGAAGTCTGCTGTTTGAGGAGTGTCTCCTGGAAGGGAAGAGTTCTGTTTTTACCTCTACAACATCCTAGATGTCCATTACTTTTATAGTTCCAAATACAATGATACCTAGCGGGTATCCTGGTAGACAAGGTAGGGCAATAGCCAGAGTTTAATAAACTTTTTATAATATTAGAAAAATCTACAAAAGCCATATAAAACGGTTAAAGAATAATGGAGAACCTGTGTATCAATTTATACTGGTCAAATGCTCAATTCTATTTTCCTACCATTTATTCTTTAATAGTTTAGAGTTGAATAAAATGTGAGGTGCATAATCACAAATCTTCCTCCTGTTTTGTAAGCCAGAGAATTATGAGTCTCGATAGGCAAATATCTGAATAAATGTAACTAACATGAAATATTATATCTATACTTATTTTTAAACATAATCTTTTTCTTTTTCAATACACTTTACGCAGTGGTAAATATTAATTACACAGATTGAAAATTATACAGTGAAAATTTCATATAACTGCTGACTGAAATTATTAGCATAGTGATAGTTTCTTTAATGAAAAATAGAATTTTAAATAATGTTTCAGTTGAGTCTTCTTCTAAGTGGGAAGCATTCTAAATGCTATGTGTATATACAAGAATAACATTCTACAATGTTTATTTAACAACAATTTAGTTTTTATGAGATGAAGAATTACCTATATACTTAGACTTATGTGGACTATTGTTCTCATCATTGATTAGATGTTTTTATAGATGGCCAAGAATGTTCTGGTCATCTATTATGTTTTGCTATAATTGAATGTCTTATGTGTTGAATATTGTCATATTTTTGTCTTGACCATTCCAGCTAAACCAAAGTATATTGTTTCACTATCTGATCTGGTTATTGAACTCACAACTTCATATTCATTATTCTACCACCCCAAGGGACAACAGGTATATGAAAACACATTTTGAGGGGTGAGTCTTAAATGATACAAAACCTTATTTAATATTCTGTGACATGTGCCAAATTTTAACTTTCTCATTTCTCTTTTCAATCATACTGAGAGCAGCTTTTCCCTATCTGATATGGGAAAGGAAAAGGCAGTCCATATTTATTGCACTTGCTACCAAACATAGTGACCCCAAGAAAGCAACTTTCTTGAAAGTTGCCAGGTGAACAGAAGGAATGACAAGTGGTACTACTACATGAACTGATAGAGGTGCTCCTCCCCAGTGAGGGCCATATCAGTCATTATTTCCTATAAGACCTCAAGGTCAAAGCCACCACTTATACTGAAGCACATGATGGTCAAGCCCTGTATCATAAGGAATGGGTGTAAGTGTTCTGGCAGATCTCTACTTCCTCCAACATGGCCCATGTAACTCATGAGTCCTTCTTTAAGAATTTCCACCAATCATATCACTTTGAATACGTAAACTTCTTCTGATTTGAACTCCCTGGACTTCAATGTTGAGGGCATTTTTGAGAAGGAGACAAACTAATGGTTCCACAGTACTAAAGACTCATTGAAGGTTGTTCTGGAAGTGATGGTCAATATAAATGAGAACCACTTGATCTGGACATGTATTAGCTCCTGAGCCTGTATCAAAGATATCCTCAAGACTAAAGATTTATTAAATAAACTTTTCCTGTTTTTTTTTTTTTAAGTTGAACATATATGCTAGATGTTTTGAGGATGTACTGTTTTTAATATTGAATATTTTTCTTTATATTATAATTTGTTCTCAATTATTTGGTGAACTTTTTACATTATTTACATTGTTTGGACTCTTGTCCAAATCTTTGTCATATTCCCAACATTTCAGCTGTTGTACACTCTGGCCTTTTTAGGTGATTGGAATTTTGAATTGAACCCTTTATTTCATCCACTGGAGTAGATTGTTTTCATTCCATGTGCCATGCCTCTTCCAGATATTCTCAGTTTCAGTTATTTCCCTTTAGTAACTCAACTCACCAATTTTTTTTGTTCAGGTCACTGGGTTACTTCAAATAACACTTTTATCCATTGGGCCATGTGTCCTTGGGGACATCAGTGTATAAATTTTGGTGGCTTATAAACCTAATATTTTACTTACACTTTTTTTACTAGGGCTCATATTACAATTTTCAAAACGTTGGTTGAAGTAATTCAGTGACTTGAAATTGTTGTGAATTCAATAGGTGGCCACAGAAGAGGTGAACAAAAAGAAAAAAAAATTGGAGAGTTCAGTTACTAAAGGGAAATAACTGAAACTGAGATATCTAGAGAGAGTTACAATACCTCATCTTAGAAGTATAGACAGATATTGGTGAACTTTAATACATTAAAATTCATAGACTTATCCAATGCAAACAAGTTACAGTTTGATATTTGTTTATGACTTTTAACTTTTCAATTGGTTATATATATATATATATATATATATATATATATATATATATATATATATGTATATGTGTGTGTGTGTGTGTATGTGTCCTTCCTAAGATAAATATGTGTATAAAACACAAAATTTTCTTTTGAAAAATATTTATAAAATCAATCTTACCAAGTTAATTTAAGAGCCAAAAGTTTCAGCTTCTTTATAGTGTTTAATGTTATTTTTAGACACTGTAGATAAAATTCATATTTGTAACCTCTTTCAAATGTCAGTCTTTGTCAGAGCTTCTTGACAGTGATATTTATGTTGATATATGATCTGAAATGTCATTCTTAGTTCTTACTTGCAAGTTCAATTTACTGTTGGGTGATAAAATAGTTCAGAAAAATAGTCAAAGTTCTCTTTTGGCATTGATGTATGTTTAAACTAGAAATTGTATGTAATGTGATAGTTTATAAACTTCTTTACTGAAGAATCTATTATTTTTTTTTTTGATAAGCTGTCAAAGATCTACTAAAATGATGACCAATCATAATCTTAAGTTCCTGGCTGTACAGCTGAAAAGAGAAATATGTTTACCCTGAACATGTTTACTTGCTTGCTTATTTTAAAAGCTGTACATATTGGATTAAAACACCAGGTTTTCTCATGCATGCACATACATCACATTTTTATTTATATCAGGGGTATGCAGGTTTGAACCCTTCTAAAGGGGATTCTATCCTTACTAGAGATTCTTGAAAAATCCAGCCCAGTAGGCAAAAATTATACTTTTTAAAAACAGAGATGTCTACTCATAGATGTGTATTTTCTTAACACAGTATATATATATATATATATATATATATATATATATATATATATATATATATATATATATATATATATATATATATATATATATATATTATATATATATATATATATTTTATACAGTAACAGTGGAACAGCTTGGACTGAGGAATCAGAGAGCCGAGTTCAAATTCCAGTTGAATCCATTACATTCACTTATATGTTTATACCCCTTGGGAAAGGTATGAATCCTCTTCTTCTCTCCCCAGCTATAGGTAAATAAGAAAAAATCTGTATTTGTCAGTCATGTATTGAAAGATGCATGATCGCCTAACCGTGTATCATGCATGGCATATAACTGACTGAAGGTGCACCCTATACAAAGCCTGGAAGACACATGAGATAGAGTGTTACATTAAGGGATAGTTTATATGGATAGGAGAGGAAGATAATGGTTAACTAGACTTGAACAGGTTAAGATTGTAGTGATCGGGGAAAATATCCTCTTGGGAGTCTGTTCCATAAGAAAGTGGTTCATGAGAAGAAGCTGTTTGAGTGAAACTTACTTCTTGCTGATGGAATACAGAGGGAATGTGGGTGCTACTATGTAAGTGGCATGGTGGTTCCTAGCCATGAAGGTTAGAACTGGTGGAACCAAGGAATGTATTCCGAACGCTTTCCATGGAAGTAGCGATAGGGCAGTGTGCGACTTACCAAATTCTTCCTATGGGAGTGAGAGGTTGGAGGGTGGAAAATAATTCTTCTTCAACAAGAATTCAAAGATGCTTTTGAACTCTATCAAAACTGGAAAGTGAGGACCTGATATCTCCTGCCCAATTAATATCTGATTATAAATAATAATTCATGAATTTGTTAGAAATTACTCTGTTTACATTTCAGACCTGAAAATAAAGTTTAAAGTTAACACATATAGGCTTTGAAAAGATCTTAACAAGAGATGTGCTTTCCTTCATAAGGATCATTGAAGCTTGCTTTGCCATGAAGTGCTTCATGGCAAAGCAAGTTTAAAATCACACCAGGTTATACAGTGGTTTCCCTTACATTAGAAGGCTGCAGATTCAAACCCTGCTGAAGGATACATTTTAATTTTTAGAGACTCTTGAAAAACTCAGGTCAATAAACAAAAATTATACAGTTTAAAAACATATCTATTAAGACACTTGTATCTTCTAAATATAACATATATAGTAATAAGATATGCACCAGTTGTCTGTATTTGGCTCTCCCAAAAAGTGTGATCAGTTTTCTCACATGTCTTCACCAATATAATCAAATAAAATATGTGGGTAGTCTCATTGTTTGGTTCTAAGAACTGAGCTGCTAAACCCTCATATATCAGAAAATGATGGGAGAGTTTGCACATTATATATATATATATATATATATATATATATATATATATATATAAATTTAAATATTAGCTCTGGATTTACATTGAGCTCTCAGGATTTCATCCTCCTTGGGATTACCCATATGGATTACCAAGTTCTTCATAACTTAAATATATATATATATATATAAATATATATATCAGGGGATTTTTATTAAATGACCTGCGAATGATTTATTTTTTAAAAAACTAATGAATGCTATATTATTATTATTATTTTTTTAAATAAATAAGCAAATGCACGAAGTTGGGTGTGAGAGAAAGGGAGGAGGAGGATGTGGAGAAGAAAGGAGAAGTAGAAGAAGGTGGAAGAGAAGAAAAGCAATGGCATTATAAAACCATCAGTGGTAGTGGTGGTGGTGGGGGGGTGATTGAAATATACATCATCTTTTTTATCCAGCCTCATATGTGTTTAAGAGTAATTTTTTAATATGTATGCAAATACTCAAGATTTCGATTTCTGGTTCAAAAGTTCTTTGGATCTGGAAATGTCATTATTGCTAATTTTTCTGTTGGGAGGGTTGCAAATATTGTTGTGGTTTGTCATATATATATATATATATATATATATATATATATATATATCAACTACAAACCTACAAATATTTTTGTGGTTGTTATATATATATATATATATATCTAACTATAAACCTTTGGGTGTATAGTGGATATGTTTCAAAAACAACATAATTATATTAAATTCTGTTACTATTACACAATGAAATGACTGAAAGTAGCTAATACCCAAGCTGTTTATTAAATAATCTTATCAGTAGCTGAAGCATAGATATCAACAGTATATGAGAACATCTAATTAAAAATTAGAGTACATATTAAGTTTAAGGCTTAAATGTACACACATGCATAGCTTTCATGTTCTATGGGGCATAACCTATTGGATGAAAATGTTGGGAAAAGTCATTTGAGTCTGTTGATGTCATCAATTTAATCTATAGATCAGGTCGTGCAGAAATATCCGCATCAATGGAAAAATATAGTGGCTTCATCAAGAAGAAATGACATTTGCAAAATTCCCAAGCAAGAATACTAGATATGTCAGGTCAAAGAATGGGAACAATTAATCAAGAAGCAGTCATTCAATATTTTCAGAATATTACCAAAGAAGAAAGTTACTTTGTGATAAAAACCAACAAAGGTTAGTGAATGGACATAAAAAATTAACTGCTTATTAATTATATTTCTCTGATATTTGTCTTTAATTATACAGATATATTCTCAAGTATTTTCTTGTTATATTCAGACACATAGATATGTGTGCATATATACAGAGTTAGTTAAAATTATGTTAACTTTATTATCATACAGTATTTTGACCATACTGTTCTGTGCTTATCACATTCACACATACCAGGTCAATGGATAGGTTGCAGTGGACAATTGTGTGGACTTCCACAGCAGCCACCCCACCACTGTGATTTCTGGTTATGTGGTATGATGAAGTAGAGCATGTATAGCAACAGAGTTTGTGATATCAATGACGTCAAGGGTCTATTATGAGCTGTGTCATCTATTTCACATGCAATGAGTGTCTGAGCTTAAAATTCTTCTGTTGCTCACTGGGTTTTGTATGTTGAACATGATGACAAACAGGTTGAAATCATCCTGCAAATCATCTTGCACATATAATCTATGTTTTTGGACAAAATGATTTCTACCATTTAGGTATCATCATAATTTTGACTAAACCTGTGCTAATACCCCCTGAGGAGTGGATGGACAGGTCTGTCTATAAAACTCTGGAGTCAGGATGCAGAAGGTAACATCAATCAGCTAAGTGACAAATCTTTTACTTATATTAATTCTCTCTCTCTCTCCTATATATATATATATATATATATATATATATATATATATATATATATATATATATACCCAAGTATATGATTGGTGTATATGGAATAAATTTCAATAACCAACAATTACTATTCTTAAAAGAGTACTCAATACAGAGTAGAGCAAATATAATAATTTATTTAAAAATTATAACATAAATATGTTATAAAATCACTACAAAAATAGCCATTTTGTTTCAACACCTCTGGTGTCTTATCAAGTGATGATGTTGAATGTAGATTCTACATTCAACATTATCACTTGGTGAAAATTATGGCTGACTATATCTTTTTGAAGATTCAAAATAATAGAATTGGTTAGTATTGTTTTGAATAGAAGAGAGCAGAATTGATTACTTTTGAAAGTTATGAATTTTTATTTAAGTTTTTTTGTATATTTAAACATATTCTTCTTTGGGTTCTGAGCGTTAGTTTTCCCAAGTGCCATTAGTGAATAATTTAGTCATTGACAAGTATTAATAATTTATTTTTTTATTTTTGTATTTGAAAGTACAGAATTGTCAATGATCAGGAATTAAGTGTTACTGATAAATATAGACATTATATGTATGAATTTATATATGTCAATGAAATATCATAATATATATCTTATATATAAAGTACATTGTATGTGTGTGTGTGTGTGCGTGTTTGTGCGCATGTGAGTCCAAGCAACTCCACTCCCACTGGTCTGATTTCAATGATTCATAGCTTATTTAACAGCCCTAGAAAAGTTAGGTGAAGGGAATGATTTTCATTGAGCATAGATCAGGGTTGCCAGATTATGCGATGTTAAAAATATATATTAATACATTATACTAGCCATTATCATTACTTTCATGGTTCAAGGGGAGTAACTCTTCTTTTCCTTTTGTATCCAAAATTTCCGTACACATTTAATTATAAGCTAGCTTAAAAGACGCCCTATCAGGCAGCATTTAAGCTAGCTCCTGTGGAGGGCTTTTGGTTTGGGCATCATCACAATATCTAGGCAGGAGTAGATGCAATAGTTAGGGAGGAGTAGATGCAATAGGCATCGAAAACTAGAGAAGAACTCAAAATTTATCGCTGTATTCAAGTATTAAATTAATGTTACCTTTTAAAAGTTCAATGTTAATTCTTCTGCTGTCACTTAAGTTAAAGATGATTTGATGTACGTAGATCCTTATTTTCCATACAAACAATTATTTTTATTTCATGCGTGACAGAACAGGGGACAATTTATAAGATAAAAATAATATAGTGTAAAGATGGGAAAATAGAAATTAGAATTAGTTATACATTCAACATTTGAAGAGTTAGAGAAACATAATAGCTAATTAAGTAAAACCTATATTATGAGATCTATATGAATAAATGTGAAATTGGAGCTCAATTCTCCTACAAATTCTGAGAGTAAAAAGCCCCACTCTACTTTATAGTAATTTGGTATTTACTTGATGCCCCCATGAAGTAGCATTGTGACACAAGGTTGGTTTAATGTGGAGAGCCCAAATGCATACACCTGGGCTAGGAACAAAAATTCCTCAAGCCACTTCAACCAAGCACCATTCCCTCTCTCTAGTGCAATGAGAGGGTGCAGCCTTGGGTAGCTGTTCCCCAGGACAGCACTCTCAGTATAATTTTACTCAGTTGCAACTCTGTCCAAAGACTGAGATGCAACTGCAAGATGGTAAAAAATCATGTTACAAACTGGGTATTTATTCAACACCCCATGAATTCTGTGAACTTTGTTTGCTTGCTTGTGTGTTTGCCACCATGCACATGAAGTCATATATAGAGAGTGGAGGAAAGAAAGATGTAAATTTATTATTGTGTAAGAAAGGGGGGCAAAGAAGGAAATGATGTGAATTGACAATGAGACCAAAAGAAAAAAACGCTTTCTCTTTCCACCTCTCACTCTTTCTACCTCTCTCTTTCTACCTCTCTCTTTCTACCTCTCTCATCTTACACCTCACTCTCTTTCCACTACTTTCTCTTTTCATCTTCCCTTGATTGCATGCATGCATGCTTATTTATATTTCAGATTTCTTTAAACAAACAATATCTTAAATGTTTAAAAAGTATTTTTTGTCATATTTAAAAATATTTCTAAGTGAATGATTTAAAAATACGATTTGTTTCTACAGTAAGTATTTTTATTTCAACTTTCTACAAACAGACAATTTTTTTAACATGGAAAGCAACTTCAATGTTTTATAATCTTCACTGACTAAATGGGTCATGGGTAGTATAATATTAAAAGTCTGTGAATCGGGTGTACATCAACCTTTGGGTGCATAATGATTTAAGTTTCTTTCTACCTCTCTCTTTCTACCTCTGTCTTTCCACACTTCTCTCTTTCCACCTCACTCTCTCTCTCCACCTCTGTCTTTCCACACTTCTGTCTTTCCACCTCACTCTCTCTTTCCACCTCTCTCTTTTTCTGCTTCTGTCTTTCCACCTCTCTCTTTTCACCTCTCCCTCTTTCCACCTGTCTGTGATTGTGTGGATTCCTTAGTCATTATCAGGTGGGAGAGACTATTTTCCATGGTGGCAAATATTAATAATTTATTTTTTTGGTTCCTATAGTGTGTTGTGTGAGATACATTTATTTGCATTAAGTAATTTTGTTTTTAGTAAAGTTTTACTTAATGTCTGAACATGATCAGAAAATTCTGGCCATGTTCAAATGAGATGTTATTAAGTGATGGTCTATTGTTTTATGATATCATGCAATAAAACAAAATATATAACATAGATACAAAGAATAAATGATAAAATTTTCAATTTATCTGAAGGGATAGAAAATTTCATACCATAAATGAATATAGTGTAGTTTATTAATATATACAATGTGAGATGTTTTTAATGATTTCTCACAAACAGCTTGAGGAGTCAACAGCGACAATGCTCAAGTAGATGATTTGAGAGTTTTTAAGTGATTTTAATTTCTTATAATTTATTGATGTTATATAAATATATATATATATATATATATATATATATATATATATATATAAAAAAGAAAAGAACAGACAGATTAAGAATCCACAGTTCTTGGCATTTACATTTTTTTTAAAGTGCTCAATACAATGTAGAGCAAAATATTATTAGAATATTTTTATTATAATATTTTACATCGCTACACAAAAAATTTCATGTTTTGAAGTTATAATATCCCTTCATTGGATGGTGATAGATAACTTATGATAAAAATACTCTATTTGGGAAACTAGAAAATAAATCATTTTGTTTAATAAAACCCTGTCTACTTCACCTTATCTAAACTTTGTTTGCAACAGTTTGTCTGCTGTTGGACATGTCTAAAATGTCGTTTTAACTAGACATGAATTAATAACCCACCTACCTACACACTTTGACCATATTTTTCATTTTCCCTTTTAGGTTAGATCTGTCTCTTGATTGGTTAATCCCAACATGACCACAAGTATGTTTTTTAATTCTTAAATTAGGGTCTCCCCCTCCTTTTTAACTTTCAAATGAGTTAATGATTTGTTTTCTAGTTTCCCAAATAATCGTTTTCATCATAAGTTATCTATTATCGCCCGATGAAGAAACATTGTAGTTCTGAAACATGAAAGTTTTTGTGTAGTGATGTAAAATATTATAGTGAAAATATTATATATATATATATATATATATATATATATATATATATATATATATATAAAAAAAACATAACAACAATGTTGGTGTGAGCAACTTGCCAATAGATCTAAAACCTTAGACAATAAAAAAATCATGAACATGGAAAAGAAAAAAGACCAAAAGGCAAACACTTGCCTACACAATAAATTAAAGTGCTCAACATCTAGACTACCTAGATGGGGCAAAAAATGCTTCACAACGTCAACACACAACAAATGACAGCATGAGTCACTACTCATATTTTATGCTATCACTATACTATCTTCAAACAACTAGCTATATATATATATATATATATATATATATATATATATAAAAACTCAAAATATATTATATAGTTGTATAATATAAATGTTATATTGATGTCAAATGAAGAGTATATACAGAATTAATCTAACCCCATTTTTTCTTGTTTTCATAATTGCCTCACAAGGCTGCTTTATTTGTCCCCTATCTCAAATATGAGTTGTTGAATACATAATAGAATGAAAATAATATTAAGTAATATAAAAAAGTAGGGAAAAATTATATATCAAAAATAAAACTCAAGAAAAATTTACTCTGTAATGTAATTTAAATGGAATTGTCTAAACTCTTCAAATGCTATAATAATTTGAAACAAACTTAGAAATCTCAAACCAGAACCATTACATTAATTGCAACAGTTTTCCCTCAGGAAAACTGGCCTACATCAGAACTGTGTCAAGGCTTTCAAGGAGCCTCTTATTATTTATTTCTCCCCAAACAGAGCTGAGATGAAATTCTGAATTTATTTCTGAAGGGACAAAGAAAACCAGAAAAAAAAAATCCAAAGAAAAACTGGAACAAAGATGCAATTACTTTTGCTTCTGTCACAAATTACAAGCTCATAAATT
Organism: Acanthosepion pharaonis; assembly: GCA_903632075.3. Taxonomy (NCBI): domain Eukaryota; kingdom Metazoa; phylum Mollusca; class Cephalopoda; order Sepiida; family Sepiidae; genus Acanthosepion; species Acanthosepion pharaonis. The sequence continues at coordinate 42,905 of CAHIKZ030001779.1, read as the reverse complement.
ACAATTTAAATCAGGAAGAAATGAAGAAAAAATAAATGAATTAAAAATACAAAAATGCATGAGCTCAATCTAAGAAAAAAAACATTAAAAACTTTATTGTGAAGATGATGAACTGAAAGTAATCAATTTACTCAGTTAATTGTATGTGTAGGTTTTTTTTTTTAATAGATGAAATTTACATGAACAGAAAATGAAGAGTTATTTTTAAAAAGGCAGGATTTACCTTTTTTCCAATTCAAAACTTGGAAAAAAATCTGGTTCTCCTTTTAAACACTGAAAATGTATTCTATCAAAACAATGAATTTACTTTGGTATGCAATCTACAATTTATATTGTGATCTACATGTTATGAATCTACTTTGGTATGTGATCTACACTCCTGACTACTATTTAGCATTTTTAGCCAATGTTCATACTGTTTGTGACTAGAATATTATTAATAGGAATTTTTTTAATATTTTAATTACATTTTCTTTGTTATGTATATATGATATAATATGTTTTACTATGTAGATATCATTCCAAAATAAAATTTATATGATGTAGATATCTTTTCCTTGTAGATAACAAGCCAAAGTAGGACCCAGTTGTTCTATTCATTAAATATCAATTATTTAGTATCAGTTTAGTATCAGCAAATACCAATTATTTAGTACCAAAATTTATAACATTTGGAGTTGCTTTTAATGTTTCTGTTTTAAAAAAAGTTTCTTATAATTATTGCTGTTATTTCTAGAGTTTTAACTTCTCATTGTTAAACGTATAAAACAAGTCACATTCATTGTTAGCATCAATGGAATGGACTCCAATGAGTTTGCATGACTGAGAATCTGAGTAGAATGGCAAATGGAAGTGATAGAAAGGAAATCATTTCATTCTGCTGCTTCGATTTCAATTAAAGAAAAACAGAAACAGTCAAAGACATGTCCTTCAGGAAAGCGCCATCTTTTTGCTTTTATCATATTATGTGTGAATTCAATAATAGAATTGACATATTATATTGGCCACAGAAACCGAATATAATTTTTTAATAATTGTACTCTTTTATCAAATGAAATTTGGAAACATTTTTCTTGTTTTTTTCCCAATTTCAACTTGCATTCATGCAATGATTCCCACACCATAGCATTTAGCTGGAATGGTTCCTGGTTTTAATCTTGTAAAATGCCCAGTGTTTTTAAGAATATTAATAACTTTGACAATCATTTGATCAGATATCAGCAAAAAAAGCAAACATTGTTGTGCCTCATCAATTTACTGTTCAATGGATGCAGAAGTTATTCAGAGGCAGCTTTGCATAAATTATTGATTTGAGCAAAATAAATTCATTAATGATTTTCATATGGGCCCAAATAAATTGACTAAAATGAAAAAAAAAGCTGTTTTATTTCTAAATGATCTATTCATTTAATAATCAATATGCTCATTCTTTTATATTGTTCCTCTTAACTGTATTCTCTCTTTCTCTATCTCAGGCTGTTCATGTTAGGGGTCAGCTAAGAAGTTCTTGGCCCAACCAAAACAGAATTCAAATAAAAATTCTGATATTGGGTAAGATCATAGAGAGTGGGGTGGGTCAGAAATACTATTTCATCTGTCATTCATTCTCTGTTTCAGTTTGTTCTTATCTTGCTACGATTAGTTGAACCTATCAAAACCTGTCCATAGCTTTTTCCATATTTATCTAAATCTGAATTTTTCTTGTCTAAAGATAAACTTTTTTATTATTTTTTTATATAATCAAAGTTTTATAGATAGGAAAGTGTGGGAAGAAATTTTAAGTGAATTTCTAATTTTTCCTCTGATAGACTTTGTCAAGGTAAATATCAAAGGACAAAACGTGTCATCTAAGAGAAGTTTTCCTTTTGTCTTCTCCTATTGTCTTTTTACAGATATATTATCTTAATTTATACATATATATATATATATATATATATATATATATATATATATGTGTGTATATATATATATATATATATATATATATATATATATATATATATATATGAATATGAAAATTAAAGACAAAGTGTAAAGAATATTTGTGTCATGTGTTGTGTCCTTTATGATTTCATTGAACTAAAGTGATGTTCATGTGACTACACATGTGCACGAAGAAGAGGGAGCAAGGAAATTTTAAACTTTCAGATTTGAATTTTAAAAAAATATGTATTTGGGTATATAGTTTAGTCAATGTCATTTAGTTTCTTTTTGTTTATATTTTTATCACTTTTGTTATTAAGTACTGCACATTGTGATAATATAAGATCTACCAAAAAAATGAACTGTAAGAATCTGAACACCAATGTACTGTGGCTGATCTAGAGGTTAAAACACTTTTTCCTAACATTGTCATAATATATAACAATTTATATATTTTCTTCCATATAAAGGGTGACTGAAAAATAACTGCCCATTTTAAAATAGTTAAAATTTATTTTATTAACTATAATTTTTACAAGAAATGGATATGAGAGGAAAGTATTGAGCATGAGGTTTTATTTAAAATTTGATATGGGCACCAAATTTCACTACCAGCTTGCTGAGCTGCCCAGGAATTGTGTCAATTGATTTCACCAGAAACTCTTGTGGTATGGAAGACATAAATTTTTGTATTCGGCTTTTTAGTTCTTCCAAAGTTTTGGTTTGGTGTAGAAGAATTGCTCTCTTAACCAACTCCAAAGAAAAAAGTCAAAGGGTGTTAAGACAGGCATGCTACCCATACATAAAATAGGAGTTACTTTTCAATCAACCTGTACATACATACATACATATATATATATATATATATATATATATATATATATATATATATATATTTATATGTATGTGTCTGTGTCTGTGTGTGTGTGTGTGTGTGGGTATATATTGGGTGTAACAGCAAACCTGTATTTTCCTCTTGTTATTTACTATTACATTCAATGAAATTTGAAAACAAGGAAAAAATTAAAAAAAAGGAACACCATTGGAAAACTCATAAACATAAGGAATCAGCTAGGCCACAAAAATCTCCTGAGCCAACCAAGCATAGAAATAAATACAATATGGGTACCAGTAATAAAGAGTACTAGAGAAAAGTAATAATAACAACAAAGTTGCAATATGAGCTCTGGTAAAAACATACAATGATAACAGTAAAAATTGCAATATGAGCACTGGTAAAAATGGTTGCTGAAGTCATTAGGTTTATAATACCCAGAAATTCATACACAGATATCCTCAAGTACACATGGCACAGTGGATAAAGGCATTGGTTAGATCCAGTGACAGGACCCAAAGAGTGTGAGTTCAATACCCAGTTAAGTAAGTGGAAAACTTTCAGACGGAAAATTAACAGGAGAAAACTGATATCCATTAAACTAGAACTGTCTACCCCAGTGAGTGAAATAAAGGATTCAGTTTGACATTCCAACCACCTGGAGCATACAATGGCTGAAATGTTGCAATAAATATGCAACACCTAAATATGGCGACAAAGATCAGGACAATAGTCTGAATAATGTACATAATACCACATCTCAGAAATATAAACAGATATCAATGAAATTTCTTTACAATTCTTACAGTTGCAAATTTTGTCTTTTTCCTCAGAGTTAAATAGCAGGTCAAGAATAACTTTTCTTCACTGCATGTTTAACTTAGTTCAAGACATGATCATTTCTAATGTAGTACTTTATCCACTGATCACAATGGTTTCTAGAAGGAAATTGTTTTGTACAGTTTATGCTACGTGTTATACCTTGACCCTGACTAGCATCTAGAGGATACATATTGATATATAGTTTCAACTGTGTACTCAGAACTAATGTCTGAGAAAGGTTGAAAGATCTCTCAAGTCACAAGATTTTGTGGCTTAAGGAAATCCTCTACATTTGGATCAAGTTTGAAAGCTGTTAATGTACAAGACAGCTTCTCATGTGCTTGTTGCAACAGCTTATAGAATTTGTTCTATGCACTGGCCATTTCTGCCAATGTACTAGACACTTGTCACAAAAAGACATGAAGAACAACAAGGAAACATAACAAAAATATCTAAGAAGGAAACTATAAATCCATCACATGAAAATTGAATAAAATTCTTGCAGCAGAATAGAAATATGCACATGCTTCATGCTCTTTTTATTTATTCCTTCCCATTTTCTTCTGGATTACACATCTCAGATGTTTAGAAGTAGGCATACATTCAAAGAATTTGGCATGGAACCATAGTCTGAAATGATCTTAATATTATTTACTACTATACCTTGAGTAGGAATTATAGCACAAATAAGAATCATGGTCAGGCAAGGGTAATAAAACTAATAACAGTAATAATTTAACATTAACATTTGTTATTACATATTAATAAATATAAATGGTTACTAACATCTATTAACCTTTGATAGTCAGATATTATCTTATTATCTTGTAAATACAATACAACTTATATATAATAGGAGTAGATAGGTTTGCCTAGTATCTGGTTCACACTACTGCTGGGTTTCCTATTCCTTCTAAAGTCTTTTGATTCTCTTTTTCTCCCAGCAACTCCTTGCATCTTTGTGCATTATTGCAATGTATGACTAAACAGATATTATATATATATATATATATATATATATATATATATATATATAAATATATATATATATATATATATATATATATATATATATATATATATATATCCTATTATATATTAGTTGTATTGTATTAACAATATAATAATAAGATAAGATCTGACTATCAAAGGTTATTAGACGTTAGTAACCATTTATATTTATTAATATGTAATAACAAATGTTAATGTCAAATTATTACTGTTATTATTGGTGTTATTGTTATTAGCTTTATAATCATGATTCTTATTTGTGTCATAGTTCATGCTCTAGGTATACTAGTAAATAATATTAAGATCATTTCAGACTATGGTTCCATGCCAAATTCTTTGAACATATGCCTACTTCTAAGCATCTGAGATATGTAATCCAGAAGAAAATGGGAAGGAATAAATAAAAGTTAATAGTCAAAGTTGAATCAGAACAGGAAACAGTAGTATAAAAAGTGCTCAATACATGTTAGAAAAAAATAAAATAAAAAAATCATGCTGAGCTTCAAACTTTAAAAGTTAGGAGTTCAGACAGAATACACAACCTTGGTTTTCTCATGATATATATATATATATATATATATATATATATATATATATATATATATATATATATATTGAAGGTAAATATCTATGTATGCTCCTTTATAAGTGAGATGTTTTTTGTATATTTGTATATATGGAAACACAGTAAAGGATTTTGAAATTAAAAAATTTCCAGTTACTCCTTTCAAAACATTTATTGATCATTCACATGTCAACTAAATTACAAAACTCAAAAATTTTGGTACAACCAACAGAAAGTCTAACAGGTGACCAAAACAAAACTCAAACAAAAGTAAAAATACTAACAATCAATAAAGCAAAAACCTAGGAAAAAATCCATGTAACAAACTAAGAAAAAACTACCCAAAGGCAGACACTTACATAAGCAGTAATGAATAGTGCTCTATGCCTAAATATATATATATATAAAGAAATATAGTCTTAAGGTGTGCTATATTTATGGAATAAAGTGCTCAGTATCAGAGATAGAGCGTGTGTAAAAATATAAAAGTGAACATAAAGTCAACACTTAGAGGCGACAGTCTGTTTCATGCTATATGCAATCATCTGGCCAGGCGACGATTAAGCATCTTGTCCATTATGTTCAAAATATATATATATATATATATATATATATATATATATATATATATATATATATAAGACAAAAAATGGACACACCACAGAAATGGCGATGAACAAAATATAAAGCTTATTACATTTGTATTTATATTTATTACTGTTCTGACTTCTAGAAAGGCCAAGTTGTCACTTTTCATGATCTTGGGCTGTCAAATAGTGCAATAGCTCATAAGATTAATTGAAGTGAGTCATGTATCCACAAGTTAATCAAAAAGAGAAATCAAACTGGAACATATAATAGACATAGTGGATCTGGCTACTGACAGGGAAGATAAAGACTTAGTTCATCAATGCAAAAATGATCAATTCACAACAGCACAAGATGTTTCCAAAGCAGCTAGTTTGGCGGTTTCTTCAAGAACAGTCAGATGTAGGCTTAAAGCAAAAGGCATTGTTTCTAAATACATAAAAAAGAAACCTTTCATATCTGGAAAAAAATCAATGAGCACAGTTGGCTTGGTACAAAGCTCATTTACACTGGATTAAATCTGACTGGTAAGATTTTATGGGGTGACAAGAGCCCCTTTACCCTTAAATATGAATGACAAATATGTATTTGGTGTACACCTGGTGAAATGAATACTCCAAGTGACTACCAAGGGCATTGTTAAACATGATAAAAACATCAACATTTGGGGTGCATTCTTAGCAGCAGGAATTGGTAATTTGTACAAAATCAAGGGAATCATGGACCAGCATCAATAGTATATTATTTTTAATCAAATGTAGCTTTCTGCTAAAAATACTTTTTGCCCAAGGTCAACGCTTGATGTTCCAACGTGATAACAATCCTAAGCATACAGCCTTAAAGAATAAATGTTATCTAGAAAGGAAGCATGATGAAAGTAAATTACAACTCTTCCAGGGGCCTAGTCACAGTCCTGATCTTAACCCAATTTTGGGCGATAATGAACAAGCATGCCTGTAATAGGAAAGTTAACACAGAAGATGAGGTTTTTCATGAATTAAAGAAATGCTGGAAAAATCTGGTGAAGGATGTTGACTTACTAAAGAATTTAGTCTGTAGCATGCCACAAAGAATTAAGGCCGTTATTAAAGCAAAAGGTTACCCAACAAAATACTAAATCATTTTTTGACTTGTATAATGTACATATGTACACCTGTATTAATACCCTGTATTAATAAATAAATTCTATTACTCACTTGTCTTGGCAAAAATACAAAAATTGACTATCTATGGGTGTGTCCATTTTTTGCTTTGTGCTGTATATATATTTATATAGGAGGTTAAACCAAAAATTATCTTCACTTTTGCCATAGCATAACTTTAGACAAGAGTGTAGATAATTTTTGATTTTCCTTGCATGTATATACCTACTCTCCTTCGCTCACTAGATTTAACCCCATTGAACATGTATATGGCATATTGCAGACCACATTAAATTTATTTCAGCCTCACCAAATAAACAGATTTCAGCCTCACCAAATAAACAGATTTCAGCCTCACCAAATAAACAGATTTCAGTTTTGAAGATCTCTGGAATGTGTCTGGATAGATATATTGCAATATTAACTTTAGCAATTCAGACATTACATAACTATATATATTCTGGTGAAGCTAGACATTAATAAGTAGTTGTCTTTTATTTTTTGGCACTTCAGTCTTACACTTTTATTCTTCATTGGCTGCTCCAATTTTTTACTTTCTTTCTGGTGCAATGGTATAGACTTTTTCTTGAAAGTTTTAAATACAGATTTCCTTTTCTTAGCATTATTGACAATCAAACGACAATCTTTTCATAAATATGCAAACATCTTCATCCACAATGTATTATATTTCCAATATGAAAAGTGTTTATTTTGCTACATAGAATGAAAAGAAGAAACAAATGCTCAAAAAAGAAAAAAGAAAAGGAAATAGGAAATAAAATTCTTACAAAAATATTTAAATATAAATCCTTTTATAAGATTAGTGAAGACAAAATTTTCTAACAGGTCAACCAAAACTTGGTCTCTATTTGTTGTAACGCCAAAGTGCAATGTTTTATAACAGTTATCAACAAAATAAAGAGAGTTCAAATTCCAGCTAGGCTTGCTTAAATTTACATTTTACTAATACCACTGGAAAAGTCATAAATCTAACACCCTGCTCTCAGTCTCTTTGCCAGGTATCTTGATAAAATGTTTTGTGACTGGCATGCTAAAATATCTGAAAGAGAAAAGAATAGGTAAACAACTCTACCATAATTACTTTTCCTTCTGAGGTGGTAATAGTAAAAAGCTGTAATCCTCTATTATCAACCTTGAGTGAGACCAATCATTACAACATAGCAATCATTTTTATCTGTAGTAACAATTATCTTGAGTTCATGCTTATTTTTTTCTCAGCTACTGTTTTAATTGTACTGAGAATAATGTACTCATCAATTAGAATTGAAAAATCAATATAGTTTTCCCCCTCCGTTTGTGCCGTTTCCTTTCAGGATGTAGGTGATCATGATTCTCCACAACTTCCTATCGTTCATAACTAAGCAGTGTTTGCTTATTATCCATCCCATTCCCTGTTCTGCCTTCTATTTAAACAAGCTCATTAGATAAGTTACTCACTGTTTCAACCTGCCCCTCTTGCCTTCATCATGATCTGTAAGTGTTAAATTTTCCCATCTTTCTTTCCCCATTATGAATCCCAGAAGTGTCAAATGTTTCTTTTTAATCCTAAGCACAAGTGTCCTTTTTGTTCACATTTTCTTTAAAACTGCCTTTTTACTCAACTATCCCATCCATGGTATTCTCAGCATCCTTCTTTAGAACCATATCTGTTATTTCAAGTATTCTCTTCATTTATGAAAAGAAAATGAACAGCATTCACTACCATATGGGAGGATTGATATTACATAGCAGTTCAAGTGTCTTTTCTTTGTTTCTAATGAAATATTCCTGTTTTGTAACATTTTGCTTAATTTTGGAAGGCATCATTCATTATTCCAGTGAACCTTCAGATTTCTATGATGCCTTTTTGATTTTAATGAATTTTCTTTTATTGTCTAATTTAAATCTTAGAGTTTTCTTGGAATAATTTATTTTATTTCCTTCATGAAAAACTGCAAAGTCTTTTGAAATACTTTACATCAACAAATAAGCATTTTCAATAAAATGCCATATTTCACATTCATAGCTCAAGAATCCTTAGAGTGAGCCTAAGTTATTTATCTTTATTAATGTCCATTCATTGTAAATCAGTGATAAAAACTAATAGATTGGACTTGGCAATTTTGCTACTACCTGAACATGTGTGTGCAGCTCCTTATTAAAACAATTTTGTGTCATATTTGCCAATGTGGGAAAGTAAATAAATATCAGTAAAAATTACTGTTGTCGCCAAAAAAATTTTCAGATTGAAGCATTTTTCTAAATTGGACCAAATCAGAATTTTGGGGAGGAATCCCTTATTGGTCATGCTGAGAACTGTTCAGTACCCACCTCTTCATTAGATACTTTGAGAACATCAGAGAATAACGAGAGGGAAAGAGAAATGCCAAATGTATGGTTACCAGATGATAGCAGCTTGCAAGACAGTGAAAATATTTCAGAAGAGAAAATAATGATATTCAACAAGAATATTTTTATAAGCTCTTATATAAAAGAGAAGCTGACGTATTTAGAAACATGTTTGTTTGTGGTTGAAAATGAGAAAAGAAAAGGAGGATCTTGTATTAATACTTTGAGAAATGACTTTAATCTTAAAACCACCAAGGAAGAAAAAGGTTTGGGTAAGTATCTTGAAAGGAAAATCAGAAATAAAAGAATGCTAATCTTGGTGTCATTTATCAAGACAAAAATAAGAATAAAAATATTCTTGAAGTTTCCTCTTTCCATTTCTGTCTATTTTATTAACTTGTCTGTTTCAGGTTTTCTCTTTTTTATATCTTGATCAACAATCATGACAATATGTACAAAGAGAATAGCCTTTCATAAAATCTCTGACAGCTGAGACAAAAGATAAAATGCACTAATCTTATATAGTAATATATATTAAGCTTATATAGTAAAATCATTATTTTTTTTTTCTATTTCATAGAGGAAGCATTGTCAATAATTATTAACTTTTTACTAGAATTTCTTGCATCACAATTTCGATTTCTTTTTATTGCATCTTTTAGACTATGATTTTATGGCAGTATAAAATAAAGAATAAACCTCTGATAGGATTTTAACATGCATCCCTGTTATTCAAGAAGCTACTATCAATATTATTATGGCAATTGTTCTAACAAGTTCTATTCCTTAGCTCAGACCTTCACAGCTAGGACCTGCCAAGTGATGTTTACAGTGGCAAATCATTCCCATTCCCTTCATATTCCTTTGGTAAGGAGTAAGTTTCATTCAGTTTCTTCTCAGAACTGTTACTTTGTGGAACAGACTCCCAAGAGTATGCCTTTCTGACCACTTAAATCTTGACATCTTCAAGTCCAGTGTCTAATGATATCTACTGTACATATTGTTCTAATGCACTTCTTACTTCCTACTTCCCACTCCCTTATAACAGTCTCAGTAACCCTTGTGCCTTGTATTGGGTGAACTAAAATAAAAAGAACAGTAGATTCTGTGATAGAGATCTTTTGACAGCAGATTTAATAATATTTCCACCTTACTGACTAGTATATTGACTTTTTTTTTATTTATGTATACAAGTTGTATTAGTAGTAATATTTTTTAATCATTAGATGAATCATTGCCATATTGATTTTTACTATTTATTTCATCTTAATTTCAGTTGCTTTTTATCACAACTATTAAATGGTCATTCAACATCATTTGTAAACAGTTCTGTTTAGAAAGAAAGAATAAACCTCTTGTGAAACTTGTATCTCTTTTTCTGGGGAAGTGGTAGCTGCCTTATCAATAAGCCTTACAAATGGCTATAAATTGATCATTTGGTCATATTTATCTGTATAAGCAAAGCATACAGCATAAGACTTAGTTTAAAGAGGGAGTTCAATGCATATATGGAACTAAGAATAGATATTGTTTAAGCTCCCTTTGCATTGCCCTACTGAGAGAATTTAGACCCCAGGGATTGACTCTACCCACCCCACACCTAACCTCTTTTAACATAATTGGAGAATTGCTACTTGGAGGACAGTTATTCTGGTGCTGAACATATCTAATTTATTTATACAATAAATGGGTTTATAAATAAAAAAAACAACTGAAATTAAGATGTTAACATTTAATAGTTCATTAAGTTGCTTTTTGGATTTAGCCTCACACATGTAATAATACATGAGATGACTGACAGTGCACAAGAAAAACATATGTTGACTAATATTCTATTCATGAAAATATTGTATAAAGTATTTAATGAAAGGATTTTTTTAAGTTTCAAAAATCAGTTTCAAAAATTGTAAAAAAACATTCAACATTTGCTCTTTTCTCTCTGTCTGATATTGCAAACTGTTTATAAGAAAAGGAACTCTGATGGGAAGCACTTTTTTTTACTAATGTTCAACATAAATAAGGCCAAAGAGACACTCAAGGTAGAGGATTACTGAGGATTGTATGAGCAGTAAGAGTAAGAAGCACAGTTTATGATATGTGGGAAGATAATGGCTAACTTTAGATTTGAAGAGGTAAAGATTTTAGTGGTTGGGAAAGCAGCCTCTTGGGAGTTAGTTCCATAAAATGGGAAGAAACTGTTTTAGTGGTACTTCCTTCTTAATAATTGTTGTAACCTAGGGAAGGTTATTGAATAGAATAATCAAGTGAAGGTTGGTAATGAATGATAATACATAGGACAAGAACAACATATATAAGATTCGCCAGCGGTGAGTGGAAGTAGTAGTCAACTGCTAGAAGTGAGTTAAGTGAATTCCACAGTGAATCTCCAACTCTAACCACATACAGTATTCATGACTGTATTTATGGGAATGAGGGAATACCCATTATTGTCTGTAGGTATGCTACAAAACTAATGCAATATGAAGGGAATGAGGATGGTTCACCTCAATGTATGTTGCATAGCTGGTCTTAGCTATCAAGATTAGAATTGATAGAAGTAAAGAAATTAGCCTGTCAGGACATTATCATATTGGGATATTTTCCACACCTAAAATCTTTATTCATTGACACTAAATTGTAGTGCTTATTAAAGGTTTCATGAACTCATACTAAAAAGCATTTGCACAAAAGTCAGAGTGAAAGGGTTAATAAGAAGTGTGAGTCAAGAAGATTCTTTCAATAAAAACTGATACAAGTTTCTCAAATGAAAGAGTTTGTCACACTGATGCTGATATCTTTTTTAAAAGCTCAAAAATAGAGTCTTTGTACTAGAGCATTGCTATTTTTTTTGTTTTGTATATCTTTGTAAAAGCTTGTATATCTCTTTCATGTTGTGGATTGATGTGAAGCCCTCATAAAGAGGATACGATGTTGATATGGATCAGTCAGGGAAAATCTTGGCATGTGCTTCTTGGCAAAGTGAACTTTTGCCAACTGCTAATGTGAAAGCAGAGACAAAATAATGTAATGCAGACACTTGAAAAATAATTGGCAAACACTCAAAATGGCTATGGTAAGTACAAAACATAAATATACAGGTATTTCTCGGCACAAGGTCATAGTTTTCGAGCATCCATTTAGAAGTAAACACTTCATCAATAATTTCCACTGAATGCCTTCTTTTAACGGTATCACAAACATGTGTTATGTTAATAAGTGAATATATCAGTCAATATTGGTTTAATTTGACTGACACAATAGCGGCAAAAGATCATATTTCATGAACTCTGGACCAAATTTTCTCATAAATGCTTAAAACACTTTTCTACAGGAAGCAATAATGATCATATTTTAACTATTTTGTAGTATCCTTTGTTTTGGTATTCATATAAAATTGTGAATAACTTTATTAATAGATACAAAGGACAGGAAATTGTGGAGAGCCATGATCACCCATGTCTTGAACAAGAATAGTATTCTGAATATATTTTTGGTATTCATTTAATCATATCTGGATAAAGACAGACAAATTTTGTTTTGAAAAGAAATATTATGACCATTGCGATAAGGTTTTTTAACACAAGATGAAATATTATTGAATATATTTTGAATGAACTTAAATGACATTCCTGATTAGAGGTTTGACAGTTTGATAGTAATGTATACAATGTTAATACTGATTCTTTTTTTTTTTTCCTAATTGTTCACACCCAATAGAAGGCCGAGGAGCCTAGATGTGCAGTTTATAAGGATATGTAGCAAAGGTAATGGTTAACCTTAGACTTGAAAAGGTCAAGATTGTAATAATCAAGGAAGCATCCTCTCAGAAGTCTATTCCACAAAACAACAGGTCTTGGGAAAAAGCTGACTAAATGGAACTTTCTTCTTACTAATGGAATACAAAGAAAATGGTGATGATTCTTCCCAGAGTCCTAGCTATGAAGGTCAAAACTGGTAGAATTTAGAAATGACAGTTAAGTTATGTCTTCTCTTTTATTTGAGCACTATTTCATTTTTAAATGAGAAAAGAAGATTTTATATTAACTGGATAAAAGTTATATTTTATGATAATGCAGCAAAATTGGGCAAAGAATTAGATTGTGAATAACACAGTAATATTAATGTAGTAATTATATTTGACACTCTTTTTCTTCAGCTAAGCTATTTGAAAAAGAATTCCATGACTTAATAGGTTTTTTAATGAGCTAATTAAAAGACATTTTCTGTCTAATGCAAGATATTTACATTTTCTAATTGCTTAAAATATGACATGTCAGCATTAAAGTGATTACAGATATAATTTCTAAGGAGTTAATGGATTTTATTATAACCTGACATTATTTCCTATTACTTCAAATGTTATATTTAGTTAATACATGTGTTTGAGTAGAAATCCCTGCTTTTTAAAATAACAATTTATGCCTACTGGCCTATGTATTCAAGAGTCTTAATAAAGAAGGGTTCAAATCTGCATGCCTTTTGTAGGGGGAATCACCATAGGTTCAAAACCTGCCAGAAGGTAGATTATTTTTATTAAGACCCTTGACTACACAGGCCAGTAGACATCAATTTATATAGCTTGAAACAAAGGGATATCTATTAAAAAAGATCTATTAAATATGCTTAAAGTAATAAGATATAATTATGTATAAGGTGTATGTCAGTGTATATAACTTCATATATACAGTTGAAGTTAGATGTTTATACATGCCAAAGTGAAGTATATTTTAATTCAGTTTTTCACAATACTAATATATATAGAGAGAAACATGTGATCACCCAGCCACTGGATATCAAGAGAGACTTGTGATCACCCAGTCTCTGAATATAAAGAGACTTGCAATCAATCAATCTCTCATGAATACCAGGAGACATCTGGCATAACTATGCATGAAATATGAATAAAAATACCAATAGGAATATTTTCTTCCCTAATATTATTTCAGAATTCAACCAGACTTGTTTGTTCTTATCTGAGAATTCTTTCATCATTACCAAGTATCATGTGAAAAAATAATGTCCCCTAACAGTGTGGGTACAGTTCCATTCTGGACACCAGTAAAGTAACAATTACATAGATTTGACTGAGAACATTTAAATCTTAGTAAATTTAACAATATTTGATACCAATATTAATTTAAGTAAAATATAATAGGAAATATTATTGTTTGCTAAACTTTTATGGTACAAAATAAAAAAAAGAAAATTGCAAGAGAAAGTGTTATATGAATCTTCCAAGTGTAGATAACTTTCCTCTGTTGAAAGTAACATTTGAAATCATGACTTTGTCTGAGCTTAAACACTAAACTATGACTGTTTGAAATATGTAAATGTTTGAGCCATGAGGAATGATCATAACAGAAAGATATTGAGCTGTATCCAATCATAATATCAAATGTGGAAATAATGTATGTCGTACCTGGTATATCAAAGAATATTAACTTTCTCTTCATAGACAATAGGTTAATGATATCTTTGGAATACATTCTGAATGCCTTTATTGATCTCTTTGCAACTTTTACTTGGCTATGCTATGATATACAGAGTCTATAAACAACTAAACTATAAACCTTTCTTATGTAAAATATTGTGTCAGGAATTATATAATATTTTTGTTCAATTCCAATACTGATAACTTAATATTTTGTTAAAATCACCTTTCAAAAGATGAAGTTAAATGTTAACATACACCTTAACCAAATCAATTTAAACTCAGTTTTTCACAATTTCTCTAATATTTTTTACAGTACAGTTCGCCCTTTACAAGGCCCAAATCTACTCAAGGTAGAAGGTTATATTAGGAGGCCATTTGTGCATATAGGAGTGGAAGATAACAGTTAATTCTAGCCATGCACTGGTTAAGATTGTAGTGATTGAGGAAATATCTTGGGAGTCAGTTCCTCAGAGCAGCGATTTGTGGGCAGAAGTTGCTAGAGTGGGATTTACTTTTTACTGATGGAATACAGAGGGAATGTGGGTGACTTGCTACTGTGTAAGTAGCATGACATGTCCTTGCCATGAAGATTTGACTTGGTGGACCAGGTAATGTAGTTTGTCCGAGCACTTTCCGTGGAAGTAGTGATAGAGCAGCAAGAGGATTGCCACATCCCACCTGTGGGAGTGAGGTTGAAGGGTGGAGAATAATTCATCACCCACAAGAGCTAACTGATGCTTTTGGACTCTATAAAGGCTGGAGAGCCCTTGTCCAAATATGACAACAATCCTAATGAAGATTCCCTGCCTTAAGGGAAGTTAGAAGCAACATTACTTTAATTTGAAAACGTGAAATGTCAGAATAGTATAAGCAGCAATGATTTATTTTAGATTTTATTTCTTTCATCACATTCTCAATTGGTCAGAAGTTTATATACAATAAAATGGCTGTCTTTGTAAAAAATTTGGTATATTCCAGGGACTGATACAACTCACAAAATTGACGTCAATATGAGAAAGAAAAATAATGCTTATTGATGTAATGAATATGCATACATCTGGGTCCCCCCTCACAGTAATATGATTGGCTGGTGTCAGCCATAAATACAGACTGATGTGGAGGTACAGGGAGGATGCCTATTGTCTTCGCCTATTGCCTACCACTACAATGAGGACCAGTCCATTACGGTTATCTGCTAGATTGTCCTACCTGGTTACAGTAGTCCAAAACACTTTGCTACTTCGAACAAATATATCCCTTTCCGGGACATATCACTTATATAGGGAAACAACATCTGAAAACATTATCCAGAAAGATAAAGCTTTGTTCTAAAAGGGGTCACCAAATGAGCAATGGTACTAAGCTTACTTCCAAAGTAGCAAAATGACTTACACACAAAAAGGCTATTGGAGCAACCCCCACAAAATCCTACTCTCAATCCAATAGAAAATATGATGGTAAAACTGAAAAAGTCTCTACAAGTCAAGTCTGTACAGGCCTCCAAAGTTACAAAAGAACTGTTAAGAGTAATAGGCCATAATTCCAGCACCTTATTGGGAGAAGCTTGTGGGAAGCTGCTGAAAATGTTTTGACTAAGTTAAACAATTTAAAGGCCATACTACCAAATACCAAGTTCATATAAACTTCTGACCTACTGGGAATGGAGTAAACAAAATAAAAGCCGAAATAAATTATTACTTATACTTTTACTCTGACATTTCACCTTCTTAAAATTGTAATCCTAACTGACCTAAGATAGAGAATCTATACTAGGATTAAATGTTGGCTATGGTAAGCATCTGATTTTAACTATATGTGAATGTATCATTTTATTAACAAATATTAAAATACAAAAATTACTTTAAAATCAAAGCATGAAAAAATTAATTTAGCACATTTATGTTAGAATGTTACCTGAATTTAGAAGGGAAAATATGTCTGGACTGGAAACAATAAATATATATTTTTTCCTAGATGGAAAAAGCATGCATATTTGTATGCATATATCAGTAGTAATTCTTCATGAATACAGGTTTGATTAAATCCCAAATACAAAGAATATTCATTGTTTTTGATTGAGCAGTTTTTGCTATTTGTTGATCCATTTACAAATCCAAGACCATAATATATATTTGAGAGAGGGTGGAAAAATTAGCCTGGCTAAGATGTCCTTTGCACCAAAATGTACTCCCTTTTTACATATATATATATATATATATATATATATATATATATATATATATATATATATATATATATAAATGAATGATGTAATAATAATAATAAAACTGGTAAACTACAATACAAAAAACTCCAGAATTATTCAATCAATAAACAAGCATATGCAGATGTAGTTAAGAACAAATAGGAGTAAATAGATTTCTCCTATTGGCTGCTCCAAACCTGGTCCAGAGCTACCCCTGGTGGCCGAATGAAGGCAAAGCAATACAATTACAGCCTGATATGTAGGTATTAACAGAATTTTGATCTCTGAAATTTTCATTGTATAATGTTCAGTTTCTGTGTTTGCTATTCATTACTGAATTAAGTGCATTGACAAAGGGAATTGTGTAAAAAGAATAAATATTATTATGTAAAACAAATGCTATTTTACATGATTAGGCTATTGATATCCCTATATCAAGTCAAGTCAAGATCCAGAGCTTTGATTATACTGCTGAGGGTTTCCCATTGACTGGGATAGCCAGCAGTTAGCTCTTTTTTTTCAAGCATCCCTGTCAAATGGGCTAAATGTGGGCAAGGCTGCACTCCCTCACATCTCTCCCAATGCAGTCCTTCCATATCTTCCTAGGTCTACTATAACCTCTGTGACCAAGAGCTCTAAACTCCAAGACAGTCCTAATGCATGACAAAACACGTTAGACATGACCAAACAATCTAATATGATGTGTGTGCAGCACTGATGTTATATATATATATATATATATATATATAAAGAAACAGTCATGTCACAATAAAAATTGATCAACACATCTGTGTTTTCTCTATATGTGTGCATGTGTTAACTTATAATTTTAGTATGTATTGCAAAAATAATTATAAAATAAAATAAATGAAATTTCTTTTAATCATTTCATCCCAAGCGAGGTGATAAAAACCACTAAGTTGCAAGGTGAACAATTAAAGAACACGACTCAAGAAGACAGAAAATAATGATTGAGGTTGCATTTAAATTTTTGAAGATCATAGTTGACAAGAAAATGAGAACCCAGAAGAGTGTTCCACAAGTGAGAAGTGTGAGAAAAGAAACAATTAGCTGAGAACTTATGATTACATCTAAAATCTTAAAACCTGAAGTACCAAAGAGGAAAGCTCATCAGAGCAATTACCATGAATATATTTATAGAAAAATCACATGGAAGATACATTACATCAGAGGAAAAGTGAGCGAAGCTAAGATGCCAGGTCAGGACTGATAACATTGCATATTCTTGGGATTTTGCAAAGAATTTTTAGATATATAAGAGAAGTACCAAACCAGATGTAGAAGCAATATTTGATGTACAGATGAATGATAGATTCTGTCAAGAAAAATGGTTTAGCATGAATGTATTGAATTTTTCAATAAACAATCACAGAAGAGTTAAAACAGCTAACATGCACAAGTATGTATATATTAGACAAAGTAAAATAGTTGGATATTTAATGTCTGTTTGTTTGAGTAAGCAAGAAACTTACTAGTTATAGAAATGTCTGGTGAAAATTTACTAGGATATACAGAATTTCACATTTTATTAGTTCTAGGGTCTGAGATCAGAATTTGCCTTTTAAATTTGGTTAAATAAATGCTGAGACTTCAATTTTAAAGATATATTCCTCTCCATTTTTTATTCATAGAAATGAATAAAAAGATTGTAAATTTAGACTTTGTGCTATCAAGGGTGAACTCATAATTTCATCAGAGGTATGCAAGAAAAAGAAAATTAAAATATAAAAGTTTCCCCTTTTCATTTTTTTATATGTATTAAATCATATTTCATATCTGTGTGAACTTAATATTAAATATTCAACAAAAAAGTGAAAAAATCAAATGTAGACCTGAACAGAATGATATTTAGGATGCAGCATAAGATAAACTGCTATATATATATATATATATATATATATATATATATATATATATATATATATATATATATATCCGATGTGATGAGAACGAAAGTAATATATAAATTCCAACGTTCACAGCATTAATCCAAAAGAGGGCTTGATACTAATAGTAGAGCGATAATTATTTATTTTTTGTAATTTTATCATATACACAAAACCATTTTTTTCAGTGCTTCATTTAATTTCTTTCTCTCTTTTTTCATTTTCCTTTCTTTTCATTTTTTCTTTCTTTAATTTTCTTCCTTTCGGTTTTGTCTATATGATAAAATAAAAAAATTATAATATATATATATATATATTTTTATATATATATATATATATATATATATATATATATATATATATATATATATATATATATATATATATATATATATATATATATATATATATATATATATATATATATATATATATATATATATATATATATATATATATATAAAATATATATATATATGTATGTATATATATGTTTGAATTTTATTTTTAATCAGACATCTTTTTTATTGGAGGGTATAAGTTTATTTGAGTATGCAGGCCACTAGATGAAATAAATACTGTTTAAAATAAAATGGAGCATCTACTCAAATACAGGTATGCACTAAAAATAACATCTGAAGTAATATATATATATATATATGTATGTGTATATATATGCACATTTCATTGAAAACGACAGACAAGGTGCTTTTATTTAGTTTTTTTATACAATTTCTCATGTGATCTAATAATTTTTTTCTTTTTGGATGATAAATTATATAAAAACTGTGCAAATGTTCTTTTTATCCAAGCGCTTTCAGCTTTACATTTAGCCATTTTCAAGGATTATATTTTAACTGTTAAACTATTTAAAAATAATAATTCACCTACTAGAACAAAATTAAATAGGGCAAATATTATTTACAAATTTAAATGCTCATTAAGGAATTGTATTCCTGATCAATCAAAATTCATAAATAATTATATAGGCCCCACTACATATTTGACATGCAGGCTCACTCTACACCTTTCTGACAATAGCTCAATTAGATCTCATTTAAATATTCATGGAGACTTACTGGACACTATAACATACTTGTTGACAACACTAATATAATAATATCATCTACATGCAAAAAAAGGAAAAAAATAATGGAAGCCTTATTAATAAAAACAAAAAAAAAAAAACTTAATAATATTAACTTTGAACATGGACATAATATTTTGACCATGTTTTGAAAAAAATGAAAACATTTTATAAAACATACATACAACAAACTATTTTCTTATTTTAACATTTTTTTAGGATATTTTTCATTGTGTTTATACTTAGAATGTATTTGATTATGATATATTAGGTTGATATGTATAGGGTTATTTGAGGAAGTATTATGTTCTTTTTGATTTATGTTAATATTTCTAATGGCTCGTCTAATTTGTTCATCAATAATGTAATATGGAAAGTCATTATTAATGACAGTTTGAACAGATTTTTTTCATGCTGTTGTATATTGGTGGTGTCAACAAGTATTTTCCTGTATTGTTAAGGTAGACAGGAATGTGTCTTTATATATTATGCGATAGAACCTGTGTTTGATAAATGGAGTGTAAGACATTTTGATGATGTTGTTTGTCAATCCAACATATCTACTTAATTTTTTGTCAGAAATACAATCTCCCAAAAGACATTTAAACTGATATCCAATGTTGATTTTTCCAAAACATGAGTTGATTGAGAAGAGTTATTGAATAGGATTAAGTTAGCTGTGTCAAAATTTAGTATGTATAGTATATAATTAGTTTTATTTTTTTTTACTGGGAGCAGTGGTGACTATATTAGTACTAATGAGATTTTTTAGGACTTTTTCATCTTGTTTATAGTTAGAATGCATATGATTATGGTATAGTAGGCTGATATATTTAGGGTCATTTGATGAAGTATTATGTTCTTTTTGATTTATGTTAGTATTTCTAATAGCTCGTCTAATTTGTTCATCAATAATGTGATTAGAAAAGTCATTATTAATGAGAGCTTCTTCAATGTTTTTAATTAAGGAGAGTAATGGATAGCACCTTCGATTGAGGAATCAGAGAGTTGAGTTCAAATTCCATTTGAATCCATTACATTCACTTACACCCTTGGGAAAGGTACGAATCCTTTTATTCTCCCCCAGCTATGGGTAAATAGCAAGCCAGTCCGGGTTCTATAGCCTTGGATGGCAACTGGTCTACTGCAGAAACAAATGGCAACCAACCTACTGTGGAAAAAAATCTGCCTATTCATCTACACATGTATCATGCATGGTACATAACTGACTGTACTATTTTTCAGTGTAGAAAATAGAAAATTT
Source organism: Acanthosepion pharaonis (assembly GCA_903632075.3). Taxonomy (NCBI): domain Eukaryota; kingdom Metazoa; phylum Mollusca; class Cephalopoda; order Sepiida; family Sepiidae; genus Acanthosepion; species Acanthosepion pharaonis. The sequence goes on along the minus strand of CAHIKZ030001779.1, from coordinate 21,772 downwards.
TTTTGTGGAAGTGTTAACTTCAGGTGATATTTGTTTGAATTTTGACAAACAAATATCATCTGAAGAAGGCTGGACTGTACAGTGACCAAAACATTGTCAATATGACAATAAAAATGAGGACAACAGTCTAAACAGTTACAATACATCATCTCAGAAATATAGGCAGATATACATATCTATCATTTTCATATTATCAGAGGTAAGTACCTGTGATCTATCCAATACTATGAACAGTGACAACTTTTAACAGGAAGACTGGTTGATTTATTCTTATGTTCATTAGTATTTTGCAGATAATTGATTTATTTTTATTGGTCTAGACTTAATCTTCTAAGAATATCCCAGCAGCAAATTTCATTCATTAGTTGTAATGATTATCTTCTACAGTGCTTGTTCACTAGCTCTTCCTGGACATTCTGTATATCCTTATATTTAAATTTAAATTGCAATTTTGTCTTAGTAGCAAGTTCGACAGGTTTGACCAAGTAAAATTGACAACTGATTTTGAAAATGATCTCCAATCAGTTGATAACTGGGGCAAGGAATGGCTTGTAAATTTTTGTGCCTCCAAAATGAAACTGCTATCTTTTAATCACCAGAGAGAAGCATTTTTGTCTTCCATCATCATGGCTGATGCTAACCTCCAGGAGAACAACTCATTGTACCTTCTTGGTCTCACATTTCTCATTGACATAAAGTGGAATGATTATATTGAATCAATTTCTAGGTTTGCTGCTAGGAATGTTGGTTTCCTGTGTCATTCCCAGAAGTCTTCTAATCAGAATCCATCTTGCACATTTATAAATCTACTGTTTATCCAGGCTTAGAATATTGCTGCCATATATGGGCTGGTTCTCCTACTTTATATATTGAGATCCAAAGAAGGGTCTGTAATGTTATTGGTCCTGACCTGGCATCTCGACATTAGTCACTTTTCCACTGCTTTGATGTGGCTTTCATCTATCTTTTCTGCAAATATTTTCATGGTAGTTGTTCTAATGAGCTTTCCTCCTTGGTATCTCAATCACATGAATTTATGCATATTTCTAGATTGGCAACTAAGTCATATCATTTTACTGTTGAGTTAGCTAAATGTAAATGTACATTTTATTGTAATACTTTCTTTCCTCATGTTTCTCACCTGTGGAACTCTCTTCTGGTTTCTTGCTTCCCTGCCACATACAATCCTCAAGCATTTAAATGCAATGTCAGTTTTCATCTTCTGTCTTGTTAATTCCTATTCTTTTATTGTTTTTCTTTTCCTAAAGTTTTCTCATTCTCTTTCACAACCAGTAAACTCTTGCATCATAATGACATTATTGCATAGCTTGGCTGAAATGATTAAAAAAATCTTACTGATGAAAAAAAATTCTTTTTTTTTGAGTGATGGGTTAAATTTCACCCTTAATGAAGATTTCAAGTTTTCTAGATCAGTTGATATATGATTAACTCCAGGCATCCTAGTAGCAAGAAGTATATCATCCATAGAAGCTATAACAGACACATTATTTGCAACAGAGTTTTAATCTCATTCCTAGAACTAATTACCAACATCTTTCCTACTGGATATCCTGCGTCTCATATTTCAAGAAGTTAAATGTTGTTATTTTCTTATTTGTTCATATATATATATATATTTATTTTTAATGTAGTTATTATTATTTTATTTTAATTTGATAAATGATTTATTAATTTATCTATTTTAAATAATAAAAGGTTTTTTTAAATTTTCATGGTCATATATGTTGGCTGAGGAAAGGAGTATTGTTTTTAGGAAAGGAGATATTTGAAATCCAGGGTGTAAGTTAATATTTTGGCAAGAGTCATTAAATTACACTTTAAAGAACTTTCTAAGTATATATGTGTATGTGCATGTATGGGTGTGCATTCATTGTTAACTATATGTAAGGTCATTCTTCTATATAAATTGGGTTATTCCATAATTTTTCTGCTATTTGGTCAAGAAAAATGCTTTTAATTTAAATGAATCTAATTTCATGAAACTATAATGTTTAACTATTAAACAAATTTTATTTTATGTTATTTCTCCCTGAATATCTGAGTTGAAGCATTTTCATCATTTAAATTATTCATGCTTGTACTGTTGTCCTCATCTTTGTTGCATTTATCAGAATTTTTCAGGCAGAAGTATCACAGCCAAAACATGGTGATAATAACAACAAAGATGAGGACAATAGTCCAAGAGTAAATAATGTAAGTAAAAACTGTTTTGTGTCATATCTGTGATTTGATTATATTGCTGTGAAGCAAAGATTTTGGGTGAATGTCCTCTACGTATGATGTTTCCATAGTTCTTTCATGAAATTTTAGGAAGGATGATTTATGAAACAAATACTTCAGATCTTTTATTTACTCTATTGATTATTTACATAATAACAATGCAATCTCAATTATAGGGTAAAGCAAATAAAACAATAATTACAGTTGTATTTTACCACTGACAGCCTTGGAACCTGGTTTTATGTAAGTAAGGAAGGTTTCAACTTTTCATTGCCCACTAACTTTACTACTACTCCAAAATTGTTGTATCTATTTATTTTTTATTTACTTACATTTTGTTATAGTAATTTACCCATGCACACATGGACTCTCCCAGCTATAAATACAAGCAGGTAAGGTACTCTACTTTTAAACTCAATGGCAGTTTCTATATTCCTTATAAACCCTTGCATAGTGACTACAATATTTTTGCATATTTTTTTAATGAAAAATATGTCTTATCTTATGAAATGAAACTTGGTGATGAGCAAAAAAGTGTTGTGACAGTTGGACCGAACATTCTTGCTGTAACACTCCCGTTTATATATGTTTGTATTACTGTTTCTGTTAATATATTTGTTTAACTCAATTCCTCTCTTTATGTCTTTATTTCTGGCATTAACAAGGCCACAACACTTTTTTGCTCATCACCAAGTTTCATTTCATAAGATAAGACATATTTTTCATTAAAAAAATATGCAAAAATATTGTAGTCACTATGCAAGGGTTTATAAGGAATATAGAAACTGCCATTGAGTTTAAAAGTAGAGTACCTTAGCTAAGAAGAGGAGAAAAACAATTATGTATTTATCATTTGTTTTGTTAAATAACTTTAAAGATGTCTTGTTATCTATTCTTGTTTAGTTAAAGTCAGAATGTCATCTATTGAAGTTAAAACTTTACTAAGGCATGAACAACAAATTAATGAGATGTTTGTTACTCTAAAAGTAATTTATGGTTGCTAACAAAATAAAAATTTCTGGTGACTGAAGAAAAGGCGACTGCTGATAAAACAAAGTTTATAATTTTTGACATAAAAGTATGTTTTAACAAGTTTTGGCACTCAATCCGTTTGAGGGCAGAAAAAATGGATTGTCAGGAATTACAACAAGCATAATGGACAGAATAGTACTATAATATATGACTAACCCATCAACAGTTTTTTTTACTGATATTATCGCCTATTTGAGAGTAGTTTGACAGTGACAAGACTTTGCTTTCAGTTTTTAAAAGTGCCAGTCAATTTGCTCAATAGTCTTAAGTTGTTTGAATTCTGAAAGTATTTTCAGAATTTATTTTTGACTGAGTTTCCTCCTTCTCTTGTTATTTTTTCTCAGTGTTTAATAACAAATAAATGAGATTAATCAAAATAATGAAAATAATTTACAGTAGAATTCAAACAACATAACATCAGGAAATGAAATTACTAGGACACAATGAGGAAAGAGGGCCTGGAAAATCTGACACTCACAGGACAGATTGAAGGTAAGAGGAACAGAGAAAAACAATGTATAAATTACTTAGTGAGCTAACAAAAAGACAAAATCTATTAAGAGCTACAAAAGACAGGAAATTGTGGAGAACCATGACTGTCTATGTCCTGAGGACTCCTACTATGGATGTGTGAGTAGTGTAATGGTTAGTGCCTCAGAAAGAGAAATTGATAAGGCAAGTATGAATTTTAGCTAGTTCACTTTTACACAAATAGCCATTGGAATTGTATGAAACCATTTCTCATCCCAGCTATGGGCTAAATAGCACGGCAGCTCTAGTTTTGGTTGGCAACCAGTCTAGGAGAAAGAAACTCTGAATTTAAAAATGGTTGGTGCACCAATGGACAGATAAATCTCTTCAGCCTTGGTTGGAAATCTATCTAGAGATGGTCAGTCAATAAATAAAAAAGAACCCCCCCCATCTGCAGTTGACTAGATCATTCATTCATGGGGATGTGCTGACCCATATAAATGCATAATGACTAAAATTCTTAAGTCACATCAACTGTGCAGCTTCACATCGGCAGAGATAAGCATCTTTTTAAACTCCTACCAAGTACTAAAAAACATCAATCTAATTGTATTGAATAGAGTTATATTTTATTGTCTGCTGTTCATTCTGAAAAATTAAAATGCACACACACACACACACACACACACAATTCATATTTAGGCAGCAGTCCTTCATTCATATGAGTTCAATTAAAGACAGTAGGAAAGCAATATTTTTAAAATATTTTAGTTAACTTTTCTTGTTTACATACACGAGAATGTATGCCTGTATCTAATGTATGTAAAGACTGTCTAAACGTTTGTGAGCTAGCACTTTCAACCATATTTTGGGCCATTATCAGGATCAGAATGATGCTATATTTTTAATTTTAGAATATTATTGAATTTGGTATTATTGTATTTGCCATTTGTGTTATATGGAAAGATCAAGATGACAGGCAAGTGAAGATTTTTCACTAGGATAAATGTATCTATCATTTATTAGATTTGTAATTGCAATTCCCAAATTAAAAAAATATATTTAGCTTTGTGTTTCTTTATTTAATGATATAAGTCTTTAAGAATCTGAAGACTTTTGTTACAATAAAATGTTGTATAGCATATGCGGACTGATTATAAGCATTTGCCCAACAGCAGTAGAAACATTTGTGTGTAACAGTTCATTAATATGGACATGAATAATACTTTGAACAGACAAATAGTAAGTTAACCTATAAGATAGGTTGGTAGTCATATGCCCAACATATGAATCTGATGTTTTGGGCTCCATTCAGGACAAAATTCCCCAAAGGGCCAAAAAACTCATAGATTACATTAGTATTGTTTAACGGAGGTTTTTGAAGTCAAGCATTATTAATAGTTGATTGGATGTTTTAAACTTTTTGTAATAGAATAAATTACTAATCTTATATATTTATTTATTCAACTGGAGATGAGTTCCTTTGTATCATACCCTTGATAGCTGTTTAATCTTGTTTACAATTTCAGTGCATCTGGTTGCAATAATGTAGGTTCACTGTGTACTTTTGTTATTTTTATTGTTATTACTATTTATGTCATTACATACATGTATATATATATATATATATATATATATATATATATATATATATATATATATATATATATATATATGTGCATAAGTGTGTGTGTGTGTGTGTGTGTGTGTGTTTGCTTGCATGAGTGTGACTAAAGTCAATACTTACCATATATGTGAGGTAGGATATCCGTGGTAAACTCTGATTAACCACAGATTTGAAGGCAACTGCCGTGAGGACGAGAGTGAAAGACAGTTGAAGTCGGTTTTGTGGATATGTTTTGTCCACTGAGAACGTAGTGAAGGCCAAGCTGCAGATTAAAAACTGGAAGAGAAAAAATGAATTAGAATTAAATTTTGCATTTCTATATAATCACTGAGAATTTTATTAAACAAACTATGACAACATTTCTTCCTGATGTCAGTTTTCTCATTATATCCTTAGTTAGCTCTGTGAAGTTCTTAGGGTTTAGAAAAGTTCTTGTCTTGACCCACTTCACAAAATCAGTATTTCAATGATAACACAGAAAATTGATTTTGGAAAATAGGCCAATAATTTTTCTGCACCCAGTGTCCCCAACAATTTCTGCTTACCATCATCAGAACTAATGTAGGATAATTTGAAAGTTAAAGATGGGATTTATGCTAAGTGATATGAATTCAAGCAGACATTTAGAAGTGAGAACTGTATATTTTGCAAACTCTTTTGTAGTCTTAACTGCAGCTTTCAAAAAGCTGTCCAAATATATGAGCATATATGAGTATACGCTATACTCAAGAAATCCTGATCCTTTTTTTAGTTGATGAAATTTATCTGAAACAAAGTCTTTAGTTTTATTAATCAGTAATTAGCAATGGAGGAAACTGAAATATTGTAAAGTGTTGAACAATTTTTGTTCATATTTTAAATGTTATCTTTAGAGGAATGACAAAAACAAGAAGAAACATTTATTTTCCTTCTCAGATTGTTTATTTATCTTTTTATCTCCTGCTTATTTTAGTGATGATGCAAAATTGCCAGTCAGCTTTTAAAAAATGATTCAAAACTTAAGCCTATTATAAATAGTAATTTAAAACATTCTGGCTTGACTTCATTGAAGAGTAAAGTAATCAACTCCTTTTTATTTTCATATTTTTGCAGAAAAGATCCAAAGAAAATGGAAATGCTTTTCTTTGACTTTTGTTTACAAATTTGTTATCTTTGTCCAAAAAAGAACTCAATCTAAAAATGAAAATATCTACAGTAAATATTTGGTTAACAAACCAAAATTTAACTGAGATTTTAAATAAATCAATAATTATTCACAAAACAGAGACTTATACATATAGTAACAAGTCAAAACCAGAGATAAATTATTCAATATGAAATGAGAAAAAAGCAATAAAAAAATGAAATTAAGCAGAATTAAAAAAATCCACTGCATTAATGTGTTTGTCAATTAAATAATCATTATTTATGAGAGGTATCAGATCATGGCTGACTCCTTAAAACAATAGTGTTCTGGCTATGGCACCCAGGTTCAAATTATACAATGGTTAACTGATCAAGGATGGCACTTGTTGATAATATCAGTCTGGGGTAGGCAATGCCAGTGCACAGCAATATTGGGACATTCTTGAAAACCAAGCCGTAGATTGGTCCAAGATTTGTGAGTGAAGTTGGGTAGATGAACCTGTGCAGAAACCATCAATAGTTATGAGTCCCAAAGTCACAAGTTATCATAACTGAGGGGGTTAAGCATACTAGCCTTGTTCAACTACTGTGTGATAAAAAACTGTAACTAACATCTGCTCAATATAAATAAATCATGTGTTACGTATTTGGGTGCTGAAAAAGCATGAATATATCTTAGCAGGTGTCCTGCAAAAAGGATTAGCTCACCACAACAGAAATGAGCAATCAGCAATTACTTACCTACAAGAGAATTCTGAAAAATTCTTCGCCCTAACCACTTCCCAACATCTAACCAAATAACCAAACATAATACTTTTTAATCCTTTCTTGGTCAGACCAAGAACTTCTCAGCAATGTCTTATATATATCTTTGGAATGATTTATCTTCTTTATATTAATTTACAGAATGAGAACATACATTCTACATACCGTATTTAGCACATGTTCAATCAGATTATGAAAAAAAAAAAATTTTGATTTATAATCTACTGTAAAGTAAGGCTGAGTATTTTTATCAAATTGATCTGTTTCATGTGTCTTTGAACACACATGCTGATAATAATTTAAAAAAAAATAACTATTTGCCTGTAACAAATTAAAAAAAATCAAGTTAGTCCAGGGTTCATTATCTGATCAGCCTGCTAGGGAACCAGAGACTGATCTGATCAATCTTCCAACTGTGGTGCCTTTTAAAGCTACAAATGGATTGAAATTGCTGTTCACATGATACTATTTAAGATAATGCTAATTGTTTTCAGGAAACCATGAGAGAATATGAAAACCACTAGAAAAAACACAAAATAATAATATTAGTAACAACAAAATTATTTTGCTATAATTTTGTAGTCAGCCTGGCATGGGCTTAATAGCTTTAATTCATTACAAAATGAAGACTATTATACTAATACTAGTGGTGGTAAACAAATTGAATGGTATAGAATAAAAATTGCATAATTATAAATGCAACTGTATGATTAAATTTGAATAATGTATGCTGATTAGCTTTTGTAGCTTAATAAATTTGATACTTGTCTATGTTTATAAAGAGAAGGGATAAATTTCAAATATCATTGAAGCTTATGATTTGCATAGCTTAAGATGTAAAACATAAAATAACCTGAGTATTGTAATAAAAAGTGTAAAATCAAAAAAGATTTAAATTCATAATTTTAAAATTTTTACTTCCTTTTGTTCTCAATTAAAATGAAAATCTTGTGATATTATTAAACCTATAGGAGATGCTCTGAAAGTAATGCATCCTGTTTATTTTAATGGAAAGTACAACAGATACAAACGGCACTGTTGAATAGAGCAAGCTTTCAATGACAAAACACTATTTTTCACATAGTCACCATCATCGGCTATGCATGACCACCTTGAACATGGCTTGTCACACATCAATATCCCCAGCTGTGCTTACATCCACTGTTTGGTCTCTGCAAATATCAATGAAGGAATATTTTTGCTTTGTATGTGCATTCATGCCTGACAACTATCGATAATATAAACAATTATGGGTTATTGGTGGGAAGGTTCAATTTACTGCCATATGGTGATTTTCTAAGCATAGCTTAGATGTGGCACAAGGCCAAAACTATGGGTTATCCAGTGAGAATCGAACTATTCAGTTGTAATTGATCTAGTGAAACAAGCTTACACCATGTATGATTAACATATGCTGCAGGTGCATTATTATAACAAATAAATAAAAATAAATTATAAAATAATGAAAATTATAAACAAAATAAAATAAAGCAATAACATAAAAACATTGTATAAAATAAATTAAATAAAAATTAAAAATAATAAAAATACTCCCAGCATGCAACAAAAACTGTTACTGCTTGAAATACAGACATCCTGCCAAAAGACACTAAATTCAATCTTCACCACGAACCCTTGGACAAGCAACACATGTGAAACTTCTCTCTGTGATATGGCATGTAATAATATGGAGTGACTTCTCCTTTTTAAGACATGTACCTTAATCAATTGTAGCCTAAAAGGTATACATACCCCCCCCCCAAAATATAAATAAATTGTATGAAATTAATGTACAATTTACTATGCCTTTATTGTTATCTCTGCATGTTTCTGTGACGTATGTTTTTTTTTTTATCTCTGTGAACATGTGGCTAATTTCTGCTGCTTTGGTGTGAGTGATGCTACTTTATTTTGGTGACCATCAACGTGTACAAAAAACATACTACTATCCACATAATTTTGACGATACCCAACGTCCATAAAACATACTAGTACCTACAATGCTACTGATGTTGTGGGCGGATATAATAAAATATAAAGTAATACTTTCATAGTGACTCATATTTTATAATATTTTTGTTAAATCTGTTTTGACAGCTTATTAAAATTAAATCAGATAAGCTCACGTACACGACCAAAAAACATTTCAAATAACACTTTTACATTAAATAAATCAATAAATAAACTTGAAAGAAGAACACTTGAGATTCTTGTGAATATCGGATGAGGTTCTATAGGACTAGATATATCATCTTGACTTTCATAAACTTTATGTAATTTTGTTTCTATACCATAAAGATAATTTGTGTCAGAGGTATGCATTATATACATAAAGAGCAGATTTCTTTTTTTAATCATTTCACTCCAAGCAAGTCAATAAAGCCACTAAGACACAAGTGGATATGGATTGTGAGAGAATATGAGAAAAAAGATAATATTAAGAAGGAAGAACAATAAAGGAACAAGAGTTAAGAAGACTTTGCCCCAGTTAACAACAGACTGAAGGTCATTTTGAAACATTGGCTGCCATTTTGACCTTATCGAACTGGTCAGACTTATTATCAAGACAGGAGTAAATCATTACTTTAAAAACTAGATTCAACTGAGAACTAATTTCTTTAATTTCGGATTCTCATAATCAATCCATTTTTTTATTACTAGCAACTATCTTAGACTCAAATTATTTTTTCCATGTGTCAAACAAGTAAAGACAGAAAATAACAAAGACGAGAACAATCATCCACATATAAATAGTGTAAATAATGATAATTCCTCATCTGAAAAATTCAGATAGAAGAAAAGAAAAGAAATATTTAAATGCTTATTGTTTTGTTTTTTATTTAAGCTCACCTTTGAATATTTCTTAAGGCTGGTAAACAATGTATTAATACTGATTGATTGTACAAGCAATAAAGTGTGGGGCAATTTCAAAGTGTGCCAAAGATAGTACTAGAAATTGTTGCTGGTTACAATAATGAAAAAATACTTTTTCTTTGATATTTTAGCTTCATTTATTTGGAAATTTTACTAAGCAGTATGACCAAGTATTCATTGGTGAGGTTCAATTCATGGTTTGTTAGTTAATCTAGGACATAAGAACATCATATGGAGAACATAAGAAAGAAATAAGAAATGATTATACAAAACCAACTGTCAAGTAACTAAAACAAAGGTACATCTAAATTCATTTTAAGGGTAATTTTTTTTTATTGTCAAGAAAATGGGGCACATAAAAATACTTAACTTAAAAGCAAGCTTAATTTTCATTGTAACTTAATTTCTGCATTTACACAGTTGTTCAAAAACCATAAAAGCAGACAAAGAATTTTATTTCAATCATTTTAATGCACAAAACTTTTTATTTTAAACCTGATAAATTGAATACTTGCAAAGAAAGTGAAGTATATTTGAAGAGTACTTTTTTCTCATTTTAAAGTTTTATTTCTAAAGTGTACAGAAGTCACTGGAATTTTGTCCTGGTTTTTGCTAAAATCTCTAATAATAAATTGATTTTGGTATGTTGGTAATGTAAATAGTGTAAATTGATTTTGCTATTTTTATTAAATACTAGCCTAGAAGCTACCCTTTGGGCAAACTTTAGGCTAGCTCCTTCCTTCAGCCTTTTATCTTCAGCGTCCTGTGGAAGATTCCACATTTGCCATTTACACCCCATTGGAAAATGCACTCTTCCTCTATGGTAATTACCACCACATTACATAAACACAGTACATAGACAAGCTTCACTGGTTAAGCTACTCAAAACTATCTCGCTGATTGGTCAGTTCCGACCAATCAGATATCCTGTACGCGAGGTATGAAATTTCCCGCGTTTTCGATCTGAGCCTCCCACGTGATACACAGACATATATAAACAAAACACGTGTAAGGCCCCGCACGTTTTCTCTTCATTCATCTTTAAAGAATACCCGCTCGGCCCGGTGGCTAGGATCAAAGTGTAGTATCTGCGCTTTGTGAGCTGCCGGGTCGGGTGTCTTGCAGAGGGGAACCCGGACGAAGCTCCGCCGAAAGGGTGGGGTTTCGTTCGGGGAGGTTGACGGAACTAGCTCGCTTGGACGGGTTTAGATGTGTTTTTTTTGGCTGGGCGTACGGGCTCAGACATACCCACATTAAAAAGGCCTTGTGCCGCATTCGATCCCCGTGGGTGGATTGATAAACACCATCTTTCTCCTTGCTGCCAAGATGTAGCCTTCAAGAGCGCCCGTCTTAATTATGCAGTCAGTTGTTAAAGACCATTACCAACACTCACGCAAGTCAGACCTTTTCATTCCTAGAGAGATGCCAAACTGACCCACGCAAATCAAAACTCTGACCAACCAGGACTTTGCCGCGCAAAATATCTCTGACTCAACAATCCACAAGCACACTCTATCTCTCTCAGGAATGCTATCTAAACATCACTTACAATACTTAAAAAAGTGGCATTTTTCTCACTACTTAATAAATATTAGTAAATAAACAATCAAATTCTCACACAACTAAAGGTACGCAACTCCTACCAATTATACAAACAAACTTACGCACACACACTAATAACTGAACTAGCACAAAGGACAATTTAGTATGTAACTGGACACTTAGTTTAACTTTATGAATAAATCTGAATAGCAATTGCAAACACCTTCAATCGTTCACAATAATATTCTACGCAGCCAAATATATCTATTCTCATTTATCCATCAAAGTTCAACTCAATTGTATTCTTGAATTGTATATAAACCAATGTTATTGTTGTACATTTAATGTTTGTCTTTGCTTTCAGCCTTCTTGCATGATTTGCTTCTCATATTTTTCTTTAATTGTTGTGGATGAATGTTTTTAAGAACACCAACACTAAAAATCCTTCTGATCACTCAAAATACATTCGCCAGTCTGCAACAGTCCTATGTACATAAAAGTTATAATAATTTAGAAATAATAAAATTATTTTATCGTTATTTGACACCTTAATTCAGTATAATCTTTATACGCAACTGATCTTCATAGTTTGTTAAAATTTATTTTGTGCAGAATTTTTATTTTCTTTTAAAAATCACCATTCCTTATGATCACTTCACATAAACAAAGTCTTTCTTAAAAAGACATTAGGGAACTTGAACTATGTATTTCGAATATGTCGCAGTACGCTTGCTAGAAAAAGAAGAAAAAACAGAGGAGTAACGTACCATGTTAAGTTTTAATTATGGTTTAATTAGACAATATCAACTGCGATGAAAAGCGAGATTAAAGTTAAACCTTTGTAGCAAGAAAAAACTTTAAACTTATTGTCGCAATCAATGCCTGCAATCAGTTTCTTTTCTCTTGTCCGTTACACATTTAGCAAGTTCAACACAGCCATCAACTGTTCTTTATTTTCTTCTTCTTTTTCTCTCTCTCACTCTCTCTCTCACTCACTCTTCTTCTCACTCACTCACTCACTCACTCTTCCTCCCTCTCTCAATCTTTCCTTCTCTCGCTCTCTCTCAATCTTTCCTTCTCTCGCTCTCTCTCAATCTTCCCCTTCTCTCTCTCTCTCTCTCTCTCTCTCTCTCAATCTTCCCCTTCTCTCTCTCTCTCTCTCTCAATCTTCCCCTCTCTCTCTCTCTCAATCTTCCCCTTCTCTCTCTCTCTCAATCTTCCCCTTCTCTCTCTCTCTCTCAATCTTCCCTCTCTCTCTCTCTCAATCTTCCCTTCTCTCTCTCTCAATCTTCCCCTTCTTCTCTCTCTCTCAATCTTCCCCTTCTCTCTCTCAATCTTCCCCTTCTCTCTCTCTCTCTCTCAATCTTCCCCTTCTCTCTCTCTCAATCTTCCCCTTCTCTCTCTCTCAATCTTCCCTTCTCTCTCTCTCAATCTTCCCCTTCTCTCTCTCTCTCTCTCAATCTTCCCCTTCTCTCTCTCTTTTGTTGCCTCATTCTTCCCGTTTTTATGTATCACCAAAATTTGTATGTGCACAATGATAATCTCGTGAGAGAGTATCTTACTCCGAGATATATTTTAATTTTAAATATGGGGCCTGTGAAGCTGCCATTTCTTTTTCCTTTTGGCAGTTTACACTGCGAGGTACGTTCGAATCTTTGTGCTGGAGGTAAGTTATTTTATTTTAGCATTGCAAAAAATACATTCAACCCTGAGCTTCTTTGCTCTCTGGAGTAGTTCACTACAACCTTTAATAAAGAATTGTATTTTTTAAACCTTTCTCTCTGTTTGATATTTAAATTTAAATGAGTTATTTAATTTCAAATCGTGTATAACTTCTGGTTCATCAAGATTGAAAAACGGACAGACAGATGGAGCCACGTACATTGCCCTTTCTTTATATAAAACTAAAAGATAATGTAATTAAATTTTCTTAAAATGTTCTCGTGCTGATGACAAAAATAAATATTAACAGCAATAAAAACATATCAAACATTTCTTTAGAAAAAAAACGCATACTTATTCTTATTTGATGAATGATAAAATAGAAAAAAAACATTGTATTTTAATAGAATCTGTGTAAAGTTGAATTTTCATTCTTAATATTTTACTTTTCCTACTTATAACTTTTTCAATTCTTTTCTGATTCATCTTTGTCTAGGGTGACAATGCGTTTGGCAGCTGGGTAGGTACATCAATTTAGAGAGATTGGATTACTCAAATACTGATTCATCACTTTTGTCAACCATTCTGATTACAAGTCATTTTTGTTAAGTCATCTGGCAGCAGGAGAAACAAAAGAAAGAAGTGGACTCATGCTCTGCCCAGGATATTAAAGTGAATTCAAGAAGCTTCAGTCAAAATACAAACTTGGTTTGCAGATTTGAGTGATTGATTTGTTTTTTTTTTTTTATGACTCTTCAACCTTTTGCAGGTTAATTAAAACCAGAAAATATTTTTAGATTGTAAGTATGTGTTAGGAGATAATGATTTACTGATATAAGTCTTACTAATTAACCCATAACTAGGAGGAGGAGAAGAGATGGATTCATACATTTCCAAAGGGAAATCTAAGTGAATATGATGATCCTGACTGGAATTGGAACTTGACATTTCAATTTCCAGTTATGAGTTATCCATTACATCACCTGCACATCCAAGCTTTATAGCTTAGGTATTCGCAAGTGGTCACACTTTTTGATACAGATCAAGCTCGACATTGCTTAACTTTGGTGATCATACAAGAACTGGTGTTTCAACATGATATGGCCATAAGTTTTAGGTTTCATTTTCCATGCTGATAATTATGAAACCATCTTGTATTTCTTCTCAATTTCTTGTTTCTCTTGCTACCTCCTGGCATCATTTCTATTATTTTTATCCATCCCTTGTCACTTTCTAACATATCCTGCCACTTTCTAGTTTCTTCTACTTGAGGGTGCTAAAAAATCTTCTGTCAGACCAAGAAGGCATTAAAAAAAAGATGAATAAATAATATTTGGTTATTTGGCTAGATTTTGAAAAGTAAGTCAGGCTTAGAAGTTTTTAGCACCCTCTCATAAAGCTTTCTTTTTTTGACTGCACTTCTTGAATTTCTTGTCACTTCTTAGCACTTCTTGACAATTCCTTTTATCTTTTTTCACATTCTTCCATCTCTTGTCACATATATTGCTGCCCCTTTTGTATCTTCTGTTATTTCTTAGCACTACTTGTCACTTTCTTGCACTTCCTATCAATTCCTAGAACTCTTATCACTTCATTATCTATCTCTAATATTATTTGCATTTCCATGTTCATCTGTTATTCTTTTGTACTATTTTGCTTTTTATCATTGTCATTCTTTTTCATTTCAAATGTCTATTTCCAAATCCTATTCTCTTTATTTTCCCAACACAACCATTTTTCAATTTTTTCCTCTCTATTCTCTGTTCATTTCTGTTTTCTCTTTCACCATATCTCTCTTCTTGCCTCTTTTTAAGTCTCTTCTTCTTTTCATTAATTTTGACTCATGGCAATCTCTTTCCCATTCTTCCAAACCAATCAGTTTTTTACTTTCTCTTTTTCTTGCTGATATTCCTTATTCTTTCCTCTTTCTCTGCAACTTCCTCCTTTTATTATTTATTCTCTCTATTCTTCTCCAAAACTCAACTTTTTTTCTTTTTCTCTCACTAAATTCTTCTTTTTCTTTTATAATCATGATTCAGTTTTTCCCATCTTTTATTCCTGATCTCTTCCTTCCAATTTTTTTTCTTCCTCCTCATATTGTATCTTGATTTCTTTTCCTTTTCCTCGCTCCATATTTGGATAGAACCTCGGCACTCTAAATGATGTCTCCCACCAGTATTCAATCACTCAAAACTATTCCTGTAGATAGAACTGATTGAATTTTCAACTTTTCTTTTGCAGTTTTTTTTTTTTACCTTTGTAACATTTTGGTTGGCAGATGTAACATTCAATCTAACAAGTGAACAATTCCCCAGAATTATCCCAAAATGCTTCCGTTTGACTATTTCCTTCTTACATATTTGTAGTTTTATCTGCTGATTTTTTCTCTTAATTTATATGTTCCCCATTCTTAATCTAAACCTGACTCACAACCCTTTCCCCCCTTCACTCTCTCTTTTATTATTACTTTAATATGCTTAGTTGCAGACGCAGACAAAATACAATATTTGTGGCTTTGAATTAAGCTTATCAATGTAATCTCTAGCCTTTTCATTTTCATTACTGTATATAGTTTCTTATAATATGGTAAAAATTCCTTCAAAACTAATTGTGCATGTATGTGTGTATATATATGTATATATATATATATGTGTGTGTGTATGTATACACACACACACATATATATATATATATATTGTAAAAAATGACAACCATCTTTGTGTTTGCAGTGCTTTTTCAATTGGTGGTATTTCAACATGTGATTTCGTTTTGCATGTGACTGAAATTTATGGCATATATACATATTATGAAAGGTAATGTTTCAATATGTCTTTCTTTATGATACATGTATGGATTATTAATTTTAAATGTTTTTATATTGTAGTGATAATGGATGAAAATGCAATTGATAATAATCATTTGATGTTCTTATTTCTGGAAAGAAGAAACACTTTACAAACAGCAAAAATGATATATGCCATTTATGGAGATGGTGCAATAGTTAAGAGTACTGTTCATAAGCGGTTTGCTAGGTTCAGATGTGAAATTATTAATCTGCAAGACTGAGAATATTATTGCTGACTAATAATCTTTAATGATGGCCAAATCAAAATGCTTATTAAAAATAATCTATCTTACTTGACATGCGACATTGCAGAGATACTCAACATCCCATTATGGAGCATTGAAAGCTCTTTGAAAACACTTGAATGTTTGGGTTCCTCATGATTTAACAAAAGGAATCAAATGGTTCACATTTCCATCTGCTATTCTCTGCTCAGACACAACAAAAGCAATCCATTTTTCAAATGAACAATCAAGGTGATGAGAAATGGATTGTTTGCATCAATGTGGATATAAAAGTTCTTGGTGAAAAGGAAATGATCTGCTATCAATCACTTTAAAAGCATCCAAAGAAGGTGATACTGTGTATCTGGTGGGATTGGAAGGGTATTGTGTATTGTGAGCTCCTTCCACAAAATCAGATGATTGTACTGATCAAAGGCAGCATTCAATGCAAAACCTCTAGAATTGGTCAATCAGAAGGGCATCATCTTCAATCAGAAAAATGCCTCATGTCTCTTTGTAAACCTGGCATAAATTGGTACATTTTGGTTGGTATGTCTTACTACATATCTTACTGCTTATGCCGATCCTTACAAATTTCTCTTAATGGAAGGAACAATTTTCCATAACCTGTAAAACCACTTTATCCATCATCCAGAAAGATACAAAGTTTTAGGAGGATGGAATCATGAAGAGGTCTCAAAGATGAGAAAGGTAATGGAACAAAATGGTACAGATGCAGTTGAATAAATCTATGTACAGATATGTAAATATTCTTTGAAATTTACTTATCAAATGAAACACACATTTGTTCTAACCCAATAATTTTGCAGTTACATTTTCTGCATGATCTGCTATGGAATTTATGTCTGCAATTAGCTCTATTGTAACATGTAAGAAAGAATTTTGCTTTTCAAATCATTAAAAATATTCAAAGATTACAAACAAAAAAAATAGGTGACTTTAATAGCCTGATCTCTAATGAGACGTTCCATTGTCATGTTTTTAACAGGAACATATTTGCTTACTGGAATCAAGTAATGCCTTCTGTTACTAAAACCGAAAAACCTCATTATCTCAAATAGAGGAGGTAAGGATGTGCATTGTAGTGTGATGGATAACGGCTCGGAATGAGAAATCAAAGAGCCGAGTTCAAATTCCAATCAGGCCCACTATATCCATATACACGCAAATACCCTTGAAAAATGTAGAAATCCATCTCTTCCCTTCCCAGCTAATGTGTTGAATAGCAGGACAGACTGGGTCCTATAGCCTTGGTTGGCAACCAGTCTACTGCAGAAAGAAAGAGCAACCTACTGTAGGAAAATCTTCTGTCTAGTCTATGATGAATCAAGAGACATGATAATCCAATCATGTATGGTACTTAACTGACCAAATGAAAGATACATAAATTGATAAAAATATATAAAGTAACATTGGACTATTATCCTCATTATTGTTGTTTTCACAATGTTTCAACCATTGTACCCGTTGGCCTTTATCAGGTGTATGTCAATCACTAGGCTTTAATCCACTAGGATATTGTCCTGAGACAATAGCCTTGTTGGTTAATGCATTGGTTTATGAATTTGGTGACATAGTAATTGTGAGTTCAATCCCTGGGCTGAGCAGTGTGTACTTGGCAAGCAATAATTGGACAGTACTAAAAAATAAGAGATAAATATCTCTAGACATGGCTAGTATAACAAGAATAGTTTGAACCTGTAGATTAAATAAAGCATTCAATTTGAAATTTCCTGATGGCTGAAATGATGTGACAACAGCAAAGATGAGGACAATAGTCTGCATGTAAATAGTGTAACTCCTGATCCCAGAAACTCAGGCAGAAAAAGTAACATTTTTTTTTATATTATAGAATAGCTAGAGAGCTTGGTAGGGGAATTTATTATTTCTTTATGCATATATAAATTTATATCAGATAATCACATATTTACACTTTTTTTTAATGCATGTTTCTTCAGGACAATGATCATAGCTTTCCACTGATTGCATTTCTTTTATTTTCTCAGACTTGACATGACTTCCTGGAAAACAGATTAGTTTCCTGTTAACTTCTGCATGTTTTTGAATACAAAGTAATCTTAGACTGGCTGCAATGCAAGGTTAGAAATCTCAGTCTACACTACTCAACTGAGGGAAAGAGAGATAGATTAAGAGCTTCCTCAAGAGTATTAGTGTGAAAAGGAATGCAACAGACACAGTTGAAATTTGAATTTAGCTTGTTGATTCAACTGTGTTGATAACAGTTGTTCTACTCAACCATATATGTTTATGCATATCTGTTAAATTTACATCTTTCACTCAATGTAATTTTATTTGACAAAGCAAAATGCAATCATTTTTCTGCTTTTGAAGTTTTTAATTATTGACTTTCTAAAACTGCCATATCCTTGAGGTGTCTTTTTGGTTTCATCAAAAGGACTGCATAACATAATTTTCTTTTACACTGGGGACAATTTTATTATTAAAAGTTACATTTCTCAAAATCAAAAAAGATGTTGGCACAAAAACTAAAGACTAATTGAAATATTTGCTGTTGGAAAGAGTCTATAAAACTGTTTCATATTGAATTATTTCTTAATAGACTTGCATTGTAATTGCTGTAGTAAACACATATATTTCAATCTCAACATGTTTCTCAGGTTATGTGAGAAAACAGATAAATGTAATCAAAATTATTCTGTAATAAAAATGTACCCTAAAAAGATTATGTCACTAAAATGCTGATTGAATAAAATTTCACAGATTTGAAGAGTTTTTGTTTACTTAAGCAATAAGAGTTTATGTAAAATGCAATTCTGGTTTCTTACAAAAGCAATATATTTTCTTAACCTGATTGGTTGCATATATGGATTTCTGAAAAGATCTTCATCTGACCAAGCTCTTCCATGAAAAAAAAACAAACAAACCCTAATATATTATTAGTTTAAAAGATAAAGCCCTTTGAAACTAGTAAAACTTTTTTATAATATATTAGTGGTGCAGTCCAGTAAGCATTGCAACCAGATATAAGCATTTTTTTTCAAATTCTTTTTTTTTCAAATTGATTTTTTTTTTTCATTTTACTATAGTTTAAATACTATTTTACTGTAGTTTAAGATCATGAATATTCAGAAAAGAAATACAAGATTTTCTAGGCAGATTTCCATGTATGAAAAACTTTTGTCTTTCTATCCCCCGATTATCTTTGATGCCTAACCAAATTTGAGACCAATCTGAAAGCATTTTCTACCTCTCCATCATATTAGTTCAATAATTCCAATGTCAGTGGAACAGTAACTATGTAAGTAGAATAGGTCAAAGGTTAGAAGCAAGGATCAATGAGTGTGTACCAACCAATATTTTTCATAGGCAAGTCGAACAATATGAGGAGGGGTGTGAATGCAATTGGTTGGATGATAGCTGAATATTTGTCAAAAAACCAGCAATGTGCCTGGTCATTCAACTGAGGCATGTTTTCAGTACTGAAGAAGGTTGATTCTGAATTTCTTGAAAGGTGTTAGAATCAGTATATATTACGTTCTATCATTATGTAAACAGAAGGAGTGGTTGTTAGGCTTAAATTTAATTAGCCTGTAATTGTTATATATTTTATACACCGTTTGCTCTTTGGTGTTCATTTCAGTCACTGTGTATATTTCTTGTTCATGAGTGAGCTGCAATGAGAGAGGACTAATAAACAAGTTGCTTTTTTTTTTGTTAATTTTGTTTTGATATAACACATTATGGTAATGTTATATTTTTGTTACTTCTTTTTTGCTAATTTTTTTCTTTTTGTTTTAACATATCAGTTTTATTGATTGAATTAAATTTTTTACTCTGCAAAAATATTTTAATTATATTTTATAAAAGTTAATAGGGTGTTTCAGTTTAATATGTAAATTCCTTGTAAATTGATTCTCCTACATTCTCCAAAACAAAATATGCACGTACCATGTGATTTTTTTCAAATGTAAAAAAAATATGTGAAAAAAATTTTGAAATTCATAATCTGGAATTCCTTTTTCATATATTTCTATTGATTAAGCACTCCACATTATGAATTTAAAAATAATAAATTATTTTTTTTCAATTTTAAGAAGTCATGTTGGATGAGCATATTTTTTTTGATTTCCATCGGGGAATCAATTTACAATGAATTTTTATATCAAAGTTGACCTACTTATTAATTATAAAATTTAATAAAAATAATTTTTTAATGTTTGTCATCTGGAGTGCTTATTCTATAGTAATATGAAAAAAAGTTTGGAAGATATTATTTCTTTTATTGAAATGCCTATTTTCAATTCCACCAATTTATCTGTTAATTCCTGACCTTTGACCTTTCTTAGAAGCAGCAGGCATTTTTTGTAATTATTTCTTTGCAATTTTTTTTCACTTGATTTTGTTTCTTGTCAAATTCTATTAATGTCTGGAACAAGTTTTAACAATTGAAAATAAAATAAAAAACAATTCAAATGTTAAAGATGTACTAATTAAATTAATTCTGACTGTAATTGATTTCAGTCAGTGTGAATTGGATGAGAAGAGTGAAGAACAGTTCAGTTTTTGTGTTTGTTGTAGGCACATGGGGACAAGTCTGTACCCTACCAGCTGTTATTGCTGTCTGCTAGGCATTTTGAATTTCTTTTTAATTGAGTGCTTTAATAAAAAATAGAACACAGGAAAAATAATTTAGATAAGTGGTTCACAAATGAACCTTAATGAATAAGTACAATGATATAAGTATGCTCATCAATAGATAGATAGATAGATAGATAGATAATATTAGTGGTAAATATACACATACAAAATATATATGCAAAATATATAAATATATATACATACATGCATACACATACATATATAATTTTTTGAATAAAAAAAATTCCAAGAGGATAGAATCCAGGTAGAACTCAATGTCAGGACAGAGTAAGGATATAATAAAAGGCAACACTAATATTCCATGGTCATAATTTATTCCATTGGAATCGTGAATACAATCAATTCATCAGACCTGAATTTGGTCTGATGAATTGAATCATCATTCCAAATGGGATTCCAATATTAGTGTTTAACATTTTATTATATATATATATATATATATATATATATATATACATACATACAAGTATATGATTGGTGTATATGGAATGAATTTTATTTTACATTCAACATCATCCTTGATAAGACACGGAGGTGTTGAAACAAAATAGGTATTTTTTGTAGTGATTTTATAACATATTTATGTTATTATTTTTTTAAATAAATAATTATATATATATATATATATATATATATATATATATATATATATATATATATATATATATATTTTTGGGATCTTGCTGAATCATGTTATAGTAG
>CAHIKZ030001778.1:812500-816974 GCA_903632075.3 Acanthosepion pharaonis | reverse complement strand
GGATCATAACATTCATCAAGTGATTTGTAGGTTAATGCATCTTTAAAATTTTGTTAGCGAAGGATTTCGCCATTTTATATCATTAACTTTACTAATCTACTTTTTGTATGAATGATTCATTGTAATATAAATTGAACTGCACCACATATATATATATATATATATATATATATATATATATATATATATATATTTATATAAAATGGGTACATAGTATCCGAAACAAAAAGCGTAGATGAAACAAATTGGATAAAATTAACGCCGCGTTTCGCCAGAACGTTTGGTCTTTTTTGCTTCCTCAGGTTAGAATAAAACAAAGACAAAACTGTATGTGGCGCGGGAGGTGAATCCTTGGGATCTCTGGGGATAACTAGTAATCATAAATCAAATCAAATTATTTATCTTATCTCCTCCAATATCCAAACGATGTAAACTTCGGCATCAGATAAGTGTTTCTACCGTTGAATGCTAAGAATATCATGGACAAAGTATGTGAGCAATATGGAAGTCTTAAGGATCAACAAAGAATTGTACAATCAGAAGAGAATGTTGACATTTTTGGAAGACCCTCGAGAAGCTAAAACTCACCTAATTAACGAGTTTGTTTGAATGAATGACAGAACATACACAAAAACATTAAAGCCCAAATTTAATTAGTCGCAAAGAAAAATTCCAAATTAAGAAACATGATTTTATATCTTGAAGTAAAAGAATGTAGAGAGAGAGAAAGTACAAAACCTTATTGATTACGTTTGAATCTAGTAACTCCCCATACGTAAAACTTCTCTCCATCTACAATATATGGATCTCAGTGGTGGATCTAGGCAACCATATTTATGGAACTCACCAACGCTCCCGGTGGCCCCATATACACGCACACACACACACACACACACACACACATACGCACAAGGTGCAAACAAAAATTTGACGAAATCGACAAGAAATTGATGAGGTCAAAAACTATTCTTGTTACCTAATATAATAAATTGATATTATTTTTTTGTTCGTGGGAAACTTGCTATTATTCCCGCCACCGACTCCTCTTTGTGAGCCTGTGTATTTGTATTGGATAATTGACATATTTTGATACTTTGTCAATACATGAAGACGTAAGTATTCGTGTAAACGCGTTTTTTATAAAATTCCGCGGCAGATTTGACTTAAAAATAGCAATTGTTTTGCAGTAGACAGAATTTTTATTCCATGCGGAATTTTGTCTAATAATCGGGGTGGCAGTATTTTTCTCAATATTTTCTAAATATGGGGGTATTTAAAAAAAAAAAAAAAAAGGAGAGACCGAAAATCATTGAATTAATAAAAGGTGTGGTCTTAGTAAGTTTTATGGTAGGGGCAAAATATTTCTTTCAAAAAATAATCATCCCTGTCTATTAGACACTAATGTGTAATGTTCTGATTATAGTTTACTTGTAATATGTTGGTGTAGTTTACATGGAATATGAGCGACTTTTGCTTTACTCGGAATATGGTCATGTAATGCTTAACACGGAATATGGTCATGTATGACTTTGTTTGAAATATGGTTGTGTATCATTCTCTAACACTACTTAGAATATGATCGTGTACCACCTTACTGGGAATATGACCTTCTAATATTTTATTCGGAATATGATCATGTATATCTTTGTTTGGAATATGGTTGTGTATTACTCTCTAACACTACTTAGAATATGATCGTGTACCACCTTACTGGGAATATGACCTTCTAATATTTTATTCGGAATATGATCATGTATATCTTTGTTTGGAATATGGTTGTTTATTACTCTCTAACACTATTTAGAATATGATCGTCTAACCGAAGATTTACGCTTTTCCTTGCTGTGTTGCTCTTCTACACTCTTATCACGTGACTAATATCTTAATTTTGATTCTGTAATCATTTTGTTTTCTGCATTTCTCTCGTTTCTAGTCTCATTTCAAGAAAAAACATGCTGTCATAGAATGTCACACGTATTGTTCAAGATTACATTTACAGAAAATCTATCATAAAATCTAACATTTGTAATGACTGAGGCCACGTGAAAACACGTTTGAGTTTCTTGATCGATAAAATTATTGTAAATGCGAAACTGTTATTATCTGGATTCTAGTAGCAACTAATCATTTCAGTTCATTGTCGTCTTGAAGCAAAAGCATATTTTGAATTTAAATGTTTTGCTGAAAAAAATCACACTACAGTATTTACGGATAATATAAGGGATATTGTCGATGAAAGTGGAATCATTCGGGGCTGTTGCGTTTACATTTCGTAGGAAAGGCATGAATCTGTCACTTCTCCCCAGTTATGGGTAAAATAGTAAGGTAGAAGGGGCTCTTGAAACCTAGGTGGCAGCTGGGGGAAGAAAAAAATCTGAATTTCAAACCGTGCAGAAGCAAACGGGAAACCGCTTCTGTAGCCGGAACGTGCTGCTACCATTTTCGCTGTAGTAACGTTTACCCGGATGGAGAAAGGGATAAAGGTTCGATTCCTGTCGGGAGGCACAATTTTTTTTTTTTTTTTTTTAGTTGGATCAATGCCGGTTTTTATTAATTCCAGTTTTTAAGAAAAAAAAAAAACAACTTCAAACATGTGCACCAATTAAAATTAACATTTATGCCTTATATATATATATATATATATATATATATATATATATATATATATATATATATAGCACAATGCACTGGTGTTTTTTATAGGTTCCGTCCTGGGACTGGATAACTTCTTTAATGCCACAAAAACATTTACCTAAGATATGAAAGGTGACAATAAAATCCCGTATTTTGTACTAATAATTACTAATAATATATGTACTACTATACATATTCTACTAAATAGCTATTATACGAAACTTAATAAACCGCGCAAAAGCAAACTCTTCAACAAGAAAGATTTTCTATAGTAAATTAAAAATTATTAAACAAAAACTCATTAATAAGACATTTCCTAATTATATCGTTGATGAACAAAGAGAACGAGTTATTGGGAATATTAACATAAATAAAAATGACATAATACGTCCTCAAATAACTCTAAACATATCGAACTACTAAATACTGTAAACAAATGCATTCAAACTATAAGCCGGGGGACACAATTCTAAAAAGACTCATAAACACTAATATATCCCCCACTAATCCAAATAAAAAATAAAATGAATTATATACTATAATAAATTTAATAATTTAGTCATCCATAACAACTCTTCTCCGTCAAAAAACCACTATCGTATATCAATTTAAATGTCATTTGGGAGATTGCATCTCTGAGAAAAATGTTAATGCGTATGTTGATTTTTCAACAACGACTATGACGAGGAGGCTTGGGCACCTCGTGGCGGTGTAGTGGTTAGCAAGTTTGTCTTGCTAGAACAATTACGACTGAATAGTGAGTTCGATTCTCCCTGAGTGCCCCATACTTTCGGTCTTGTGCCACATCCAAGCTACTCTTGGAAAATCACTATGACGAGGAGACTTACATTTCACACGAATAATCATAGTTCAATTTCAGAACATTTAAATGAACACTCACGTCCACAGTCACAGTTTAGACAGGCATTAATCGAAAATACACCAGTCCTTCATCAAGATTATAAGCAAGAACTTAAAATTCTGGAACCCTTTAGATAAGGGAATTGCGGCCGAAAATAAATAAAGTCAACTACAAGTATAGCAACACAGTTCTTAAATGTTTGAAGCGGCAAAGTGTTATATAAAAATACTAAATAAAAATGCTACAATTAAAAATCTTTTTTTAAAAAATCACATAAATTACCTCCCTTGCATGTAGGCAAGAAAGTATTTTGAATTTACGGTGTTAACGCATAACACATCGATAGATATGCAACCCCTGAAGATGGTCTCAAATGAGATTGAAAGTACCTGGGAAATTAAAAATTATTTGAAAGAAAATTTTGGAAATTTTCTTTGTCAATGTTCTATATCATCAAGAAAATAATTCTTGAAAGGATTAAAACTAAAATATATAGACATAATACATCTAAATTATTTAATCAAACCTGCTTGAATGAAAATATGCTGCCTTATATATATATATATATATATATATGATAGATAGATAGATAGATAGATAGATACTGTATATATCCAAGTATAATGTGAGTTTATATCAATTTAAGCAAAAAGTATGAGGTCGCAATATAGACAGCTATTTTTTTTTTTTTTTGTGTGGTTAGAACTCATGCATGCATTTTTGATCATCTGTTGCATTATTCACAGGTTACTTTTTTTAGGAAGCGGAAAATTCATACAAAAAAAATGAAGGACCGCACTATACATGAAGACGACTTATACACGAGTAATATATATATATATATATATATATATATATATAGATAGATAGATAGATATCTTTTGAGTTTTTTTAAATTTGTGTTCTTACAAATCTTTTCTTTCGAAAATCACGTATGTGGAGAAAATATCTATAGTGTTGGTTTCCCCGAGCGCTTTT
>CAHIKZ030001778.1:782500-807500 GCA_903632075.3 Acanthosepion pharaonis | reverse complement strand
TAAACCTTCTTTTAGTTTAAGCAAAAAGTAGTATTAAAACAAGACTTGTCCAAGTGTATATAAACCTCTTTGTAGATTATACACCAAGCAGTATTAAAATCAAGACACGTCAATGGGTATATAAACCTTCTTGTAGATTTAACCCCAAGCAGTATTAAAAGCAAAACCTATTAAAGGGTAAATAAACCTTCTTGTATATTAGACCCCAGGCAGTATTAAAAGCAAGACCTGTCAAATGGTATATAAACCTTCTTGAAGATTAGACAGCGAGCAGTATTAAAAGCAAGACATTTCAAAGGTTAGATAAACCTTTTAGATTAGGCACCAAGCAGTATTATAAGCAAGACTTGTCAAATGGTAGATAAAACTTCTTGTAGATTAGACACCAAGCCGTATTAAAATCAAGACCTGCCAAAGGGTAGATAAACCTTCTTGTAGCATTAAAGATGTATTAAAAATAAAACCAATCACAGGGTAAAATAACCTCCTTGTAGTTTAGACACCAAGCAGGAGCAAATGTAATATCTGTCAAAGGATAGATAAAACATCTTGCAGACCAGATAAACCATCTAACAGAATGGCATAGGTTGTACTTCGTAACTGTGTATGTAGATCCTGTGGTAATGACACGGCACCGTTGTGCTGAGAGGTTCCTAGACTGGCTGTTGAGGCCAGAGCGGAGCGTCTCCATCGACAGAATCAACGGTCATGTTTACATAAGTAAACTGAGCCTTCTAATTCAATGAACATTGACTGTGGTTCCACCTGGATATTACTGGGCTGTGTTCTACTTGACCAAGATGCAGAATAAATAATTTTCCGGCTTTCGACCCCGATATGTAGAGGGAACCTGTCAGATATCCAGTTATGAAACAGCACAATATCATTGAACTGATGGGGATGGAAAAAACGTTCATAAGCTTTCTGTTTTATAGAAATATTTCCTCTCTCTTTCTCTCTCCAATCATTTATTAAAATATTTCCTCTATCTCTCTCTCTATCTCTCTCCCTTTCTCTCTAATCACATATAGAAATGTTTCCCCAAATATCACTCTCTCTCTCTCTTTCTCTTTCTCTCTCTCTCGCGCGCTGTGTAATACATGTAATTCTTGTCAATTAAAAATGTGATTTCTTAGGAAATACTTGCAGCGCATTTTTTAAAATAATTTCACTAAAAGCAAGGCATTAAAGCCACTACGACACGGTGAGTACTAGGTGTTAGCGGAAAGAGAAAAATTACTAAAGAGCAAGAACCATAAAAGAATAGCAATCAAGAAGACGGTAGATAACGATTGACATTGCATTTAAATTTTTGAAGATCAAAGTTGGCTGGAAAGCATAGAACCGGAAGTGAGTCCCACAAGCGAGAAGTGCGAGAAAAACTGTTAGTATAGAATTTATGATTACATCTAACCAAATTAGTTGTAAATTGATGAGACCTAGTCGCCAATCTAGTACTGCGCTTAAATTCATAAAGTCTAGTTACCATAGCAAAAAGTTCATCCAAACAATATCAACAGATACTAGAACTTGATCCAAATTGCCAAGAGGGATGAGTTGCGAAGCTCGACGAGAGCTAGGAGAGGAGGTAAGGGACAAATCAAGTAAGGAAGAATGTTGATCAGATTTATTAGAGAAACGAGTTGGCAATTCCATTAATTCAGTAAGAGACTGGGAGTTTGTTTTGTTTTTTTGTTAATTTTATTTTGTTTTTTAATCCTATCACCCCAAGCAAAGCAATAAAACTGCTATGACGCAATGGGTTACTGAGTGCTAGAGAATATGAGATATAAACACTATTAAGGAGAAAGAACAGGAATTAGGAAGATGACGATTAATATTGCATTTAAATTTTTGAAGTTCATTGTTGTCTGGGAAGCAAGAATCCAGAAGAGAGTTCCATAAGCTATAGAAGAAACTGTTAGCATAGGACTTACGGTTACATCTCGCCATTTCAACTATAAAGTGATGAGACCGTGTCGCTAATCTAGTACTGCGCTTAAATTCATAAAGTCTAGGTACCAAAGATCAAAGTTCATCCGGACAATTACCATGAAAGTATTTATAGAAAAGCCACGGGAAGCTACGTAGCGGCGGTGGGAAAGAGACCGAAGCCGAGATGCCAGGTCAGGACAAATAACATTGCAGATTCTCCTTTAGATTTTATCGAGAATCTCTAAATATATAGTAGGAGTACTAGACCAGCTGCGGCAGAGCAAAATGGATACATTTTGAAAAGCCATGGTCGACACGGCCCGTAAAAGAAATCGATCATCTGTTTGCTAGTCTTTGCTTCACAGTGTGGTGTCCAGCCTTGAAGAAATATCGCCTGTTAGTTTATTAATTATCTTATGATTCCACCACCTTATTTCCCCCAAAAATGGCTAAAAAAGTATTCTTCAGTTCCTAAGATAATTTGTGATATCTGGTAAACCAATGTTTACTCATAATACCAGTAATGGATGACGGCACAGAATTGTAATTCGGAGAGCCGTGTTCCAGTTCCAATTGGTTTCTTTATATTCACTTACACGCAAATACCCTTGAGAATGGTATAAATCCACATCTTCCCCCCTAGAACTTGCAACAGTAAAACATTATCTTACAATCTAAAAAATATTTCTGGCTTTAAATAACCTGCAAAAGGTCGATAAGCCGTAAAAACAAATCAATCAATCACTATACTAACAATACTTTTGCCTATCCTAAATCCAAAATCCTATAATATTGAATGCAAATTGAGGATTCTTAAATACCTTATCAAAAAATATTCAGCATATTATAAAATTTCTCGAAAAAAAAATAAAATAAAATAAAAGACAAACTTATTAAATTAAATTAAAAGAGAAAAAGATATCATAGAAAACGTGCGCGTTAAACGTTTCTATAGACGCGTTCTTCCTTTGGTTATCAGAAACTTTCTTTGATCGATTACCCTGAATTCCTATCTCTTCACTTCGATAAATTCCACACACCACAAATCCTGGTAGTCTAGAAATAAAATAACGGGATTTTCCTGCACATATCAAAGTGCGTACACGTGTAAATATATGTCTGTACGCATACACATAGAAGTGCATACAAGGGTACAATCTATGCACACGTGTATGTGAAAATGTACTTGTCCTTTGAGTGTTTAGCGAGCGTATGTGTTTAATCTTGCTTTTCATGGTTTTTACTCTAAAGAAATGTCTCTCCGCATCAGTTTCAGGGCTATAATTTCTGATTTTTGTATCGAATCCTATACCTTTGAGTGTAAACACAACGAGATAACAGTTTAACGATGCGTACAGATCGGAATCATAAAAGAAAATCTGAACTAGTTTAAAAATATTATTATAAAACCAAAAATGAAATATGAATATGGACAATATGGCACCCAAATAGA
Organism: Acanthosepion pharaonis; assembly: GCA_903632075.3. NCBI lineage: Eukaryota > Metazoa > Mollusca > Cephalopoda > Sepiida > Sepiidae > Acanthosepion > Acanthosepion pharaonis. Next base: position 804,112 of record CAHIKZ030001778.1, on the reverse strand, counting down.
ACCGACTAGAAACTAAAAGTTTGATGCAAATGATTGCGGTTTTCAAAAACGGTGTTGGAATAATAATAATAATAATAATAATAATAATAATAATAATAATAATAATAATAATAATAATAAAAAATTTTAACTACTTTTTACAGAAAAATAAAAGATTAAAATTTAAACTTTGACGTGGTAGTGACAAGAAAAATTTTCAAATAATGTGATCCGTTGATAATATGTGATTAGAAAATCAGTGGATTCTACAAAAAATGAATACAATAAACCTTTAAAGAACGTCATAGAACATTCAATTCACACAAATAATTTTCTTTTAATCGGCTCAATCCAAACAAGGCGATAATGTCACTAAAACTCAAGGGGATACTGCTAGTGAAAGCAAATAAAACTTTAGAAGAAACCGGAAGTCGAATCCTAAACAGAGAACAAGGGATAAACCTCTACTTGTACTCTTTTTTTATCAATTCACCCCAAACAAGGTGATAACGCCACTAAGACGCAAGGCTACTGGGGGTGAAAGAAAATGAAGAATTTAGAAGGAACCGGAAATCGAATCTCTGTATGAATTTCTGGAATTATTTATGTTGTCTACTAATGTCTTCATCTTTGTTCTCATTATCACAACGTTTCAGTCGTTATTTCTTCCGGCTTTCTTCAGATGTTTGTCAATACGTGTAAGTTTCAGAGAATTTGAGTCTGTTTGGTGACATTAACTCTGAGTTCAATCCCTGGACCCGTTACTACAGACTTATGTGGAAACGGGACGACGATCGAAACCTGAGCAATAATAAATAAGACGAATACGATATATTCCTAGACCCGTACAGTGGAAGCAGAACAGTCTTTTCCCAGGGATTAAATAATGGTCTTAGTTCGAAATTCCCAGAAGATTTCCTCGGTCGACAGACATCTAGAAAAGGCCAGAGATCAAACGGTCCGAACGTTGGGATAACAGCAGCAAAGATGAGGATATTAGTCGGAAAGGGAATAATGTAAATAAAAGATAAAAGAACTTAGATTGAATTTTTAAAAATACCTTTAAAGCGGCAAAATATCTTTAAGGCGGGAAAATATCTTTAAGGCGAGAAAATAACGTGTCCGACTATTTTTTTAAAGAAATTGCTTTGGTTCTTTAATCTACTCGTTGAGAAAAAAAAATGGCTTGTATCCAGTTGGTTCCATTGCAAGTACAGATACATCCTCCTGGGACGTCGTGGATCGATCAACAAAATAAGTACTCGTTTGGGACTTAATGACTCAGCTTGAAGATAGAATTTTCCGTGCTAGGTACTTCGTGTCAGATGAAATAAATTTGGCACTGAAGCCTTCAGGTTTTATCACTTGGATATGGCTGGAAATCTAAGAGACGCTTTCGATCATGAATAATCTTGGCGAAATAAAGACTTGTAATAAAACTACTTGAAACTGTTTTATGGTTCGCTTTTACTTTTCTGCGGAATGCAAAATAAGAGAAATCATTAAAAACCTATGCACAAGTGGAACAGAGAACGTGAGGATCAAACCTTTAAAATGGTCACTTATATAAGCCGTAATTAAGTTTCCAAGCTGTTAAATAAGACCAATGGATTTGTTTCAGTTTAGAGTAGGAAAATATTCACTTCTTTTATACAACGACTGCACTTTTGCCCTTGACTGTATATAAACAGACAAAAAAAAAAGAAGTCCCGTTTGACAAGAGTTCAGAATTGGACTGGACAAACTCTGGCATAAGGCTTCCTTCATAGAGTGTCCACTGAGGTTTCCTCAATAAGTGCTATAACATTTATTAGTACAGACAAACCTCTCATCTACGGACCCCCCCCCACAATCAACGAACTTCAGATGCAACGGACAAAATCTGCAGGCAAAATAAAATAAAAATCTGCAGGAAAAAAAAAAACTTCCAAATCGTCAGCGATTTATTTCAAAATTTGCGGGCTTAGCGGAACGAGTCGTGTTAGTTCTTAAAGTGATCGCTTGGCGGCGGTAGCGGGCCTTTCAATTTTAAATAAAGACGGGTGTACAATGTATAATGTACGATACATTAGCACGTGCGTAAGAAAGTAGCTATGAGAAATCTATTATTTTTGTTATTTTGATTAATATATTAATTGTTCTGTCCTCATTATGTCATCGAAGCAGAAGGAACGTGTAAAAAGTAAGCGTACAAACCTAAGTATAAGTGACAATTTAGAGCTTCTTCCTTTTACGGACAATCGGCTTTAACGGAACACCCCTCCATTGGTTGGAAGTTTTTCTATATTTAGGATATTTGGAACCGTGCAATTGAAATTGGGATTTATTCTTGCGAAAGAAACCGGATTCCGGGCACATCAACTATCGTCAGAAGAGTCTACCAAAACTATTTTACACTAGCATAGTGCCCGTAAAACGTAACTAAATTATTTGAGTATGTATTTCTGCCAAAGATAAGAATATCTGTTCACGCAACCAATGATCAAAGTGCCAATCCCCAGGATCACAGTGAAGTGTCTACGAATTCTGTAAAAACTGTTACATACATACATACACACACACGCGCGCGAGTTGACACTGAATTCAACACCAATAGGCAGCAGTCTGTTTCATCTGCCGCCGCTTGGTTTGGCCTAAGTGTCCATTTTTATATTTACATAGACTATCTCTGATACTGAGCACTTTTACCCATATAGCATACACTAAAACTATGTTTTTATCATTATATATATATATATATATATATATATATATATGGACACTCGTATTTGAGGGTACCCGTCTATTATTACAGACGCTCGCAAAGTCACATCTGTGTTTGTTCAACACCCACATAGCCAACCTGTGGTTTATACTGCAACTATGCTGAACAGACCTTAGCTACAGTTTCTGGAAAGAGAATGTTATCTAGCGTGATCAACACTCTGAACAAGACCAGCACGTTCAAACCTTCGGTCACGATGATTGTCACTTCGTACTAGCATAGCTATCGACGGCCCCCATGCATTCAGTCTATCTAATTTCACTGACATTGCTTGGGTCGACCCATGTTATGGTTTTCATGCACTTTCCAAAGATACCGCACTCTGGGATCGCCCCCTCCAGTTCATTATATCAGGAAGTCTACTTCCTGACAAATCAACCGTGGTGAGATTCGAACCCGGGTCTCAGAAAACGAACATTCTAACCACTCATATGTTTTAAGATAGGGATCATAGTTTAATATTTAACGATTAAAATCGAATAAAATAAATATAATCCAAGGCGCCTTTCGACCGACAATTCGTCAGAAGTCAATCGGTATTGAAATACTACGGAAGGGATTTTTTTTTGTTGTTTTTTTTTAATAGGATCTTAAAATTTGAAAAACGATAAGAGGTAGAGAAATTATTATTATTATTGTCATCCAAACCGAGCCAATGTCTCGTCACATCAGACCAAACTGTTTCACCAATAAATATTACAAAGAACAGAAAATTATGGAGAGCCATGACTGCCCACGTAGGGACACGACACATAGATGAAAAAAATTCCCTTCTTATCGGAGTTTTTGTTTAGTCGCTGAACGCGTTTGATAGATATTGGGTTTTATATATGGAGATTCTTCGCCATCTTTATTTCATTCTTTTAAAATGTCTTCTTTTGCAAGGACTGAAATATGTCAATGAATTATTAAAAAAAAATGTATTTCTGATTACGATCCCCGACGGCACGGCATCTTCCCAATTGACTAGCACTAATCTAGTGAATTTGTTGTACATATATGACAATAAGTTTTTCACAATATGGATTTTAATTTCTTTCAAAAAGACGATCAAAAAGAAGTCTCTTCGATTTCAATAAAATTTCAATAGATCAAGAATTCGCCCCCAGAGTTTGGTTTTATGCGCATTGTCCGTTCTTCCTGATTTTCATTGATCCCTATAGTAAAATAAAGCATTTTTATAGTAAAGTTATTAGCAGTGTTAAGTGCTCTCAAATATTTGTTCGTATGAGTTTATATGCATGTAAGCGGGTGGATGGCTCTAAGTAGGTGGATGTGTGTAAAAGGAGACAGCACTTCAGAAATATTCACCGTTTTTCTTTTTGTTTTTTGTTTTTTTTGTTTTTTTTGTTTGTTTTTTTTTTTTTTTTTTTTTTTTATTTATTATTGACAAAAGGAATATAAACTCGATAAATCTTGTCAAAGATATTCCTAATCAGGAAAATTTGCTCACGGGCTCTTAGTAAAATATCTGTTTTGTGTAGGATCAAATAATTTATACGTTATTTCGTTTTTATTCCTTTATTTATGAAAAAAATTCTAAGGTTTTAAAATTGTAATAAATTTTAAATATATGTTTATTTCACTTCTATTAGCAGTTCCCTTTGTAAGAAATGGAGGATAGATAGATAGATAGATAGATAGATAGATAGATAGATAGATAGATAGATTTTCAACAGATGGAGATATACAGAGATAGATAGATACTGAATATCCAATTTCCTATCCTTTGTAGCTCTTAATAAATTTTAACGCTTTTATTCCTCCTAAACCTTGTCCCGTCACCTATTTACTCAAGCTCGCTAGGTAGGTTATACGTTATTTTCCTCCGTCCCTCTTGCCTTCAATCTGTTCTGTGAGTATCAAATTTTCCAATCCCTCTTTCCTCATTATGTACCATGGAAATTTCAATCCTCACTTTCTGATATTAAGTATAAGCGTCCTTTTCGTTTCCATTTTCTCTTAAACTTAGCTGTTGATCACGTGTTCGGTCCATGGTATTCTCAGAATCCTTCTATAGAACAACATTTCTGTTGTTTCAAGTTTTTCTTCATCTGTGTCCAGCATTCACTGCTATATAGGAAAACTGATATATGACGTAACAGTACTCTTTTCTTTGTTTCTATCGATATTTTCCTGTTTCTTAATACTTTACTTAGCTTTTGGAAGGCTCTTTCTCTACATCTTCGGATTTCATTGTCGCACTTTCCGTCCTCTATTAAGATACTTTCTAGATATTTAAATTATTGTATTTGTTTGATTTTGGTCTCAACCATTTGTGATTTGCATGTTGGACTGTTCTGTTTGCTGACACTCATGCATTTTGTCTTCTTGTAATTGTTGTTTTGTCCTTTCTTCTCGCTTTCCTTTACTACTTTCTATAGGAGTTTTTGTAGTTTCCTTCCTTTGTCCGCTGTCAAAATAGTGTCATTTCCATAGCTTATGTTGTTAAAACTGTGGCCATCAACAATGATTTCTGTTAGGACGTCTCTCAGAATTTCCTCAGGTTGAATAAATCCGGTGGGAAGATAAACCTTTGTCGTACACCCTTTTCTATTTTTGTACATTTACTGAAATCATTTTCTATTCGGAGACAGTGGTTTGCTACTAGCATAAGTTATAGGTTATTAGGATGTTCTTCTCGTTTCCAGAAAGCTTAAAGTATTCCAATGTCTATTTGCACTATTTACATCGTTCGGACTGTTGCTCAAATTTTTATTGCCATATTCACGATGTTTTGGCAATTGTATGCTCCGGCCTTCTTCGTGTGATATATGTTGGAATGTCGAACTAAATCCTTTATTTAGTTCCCGATCGATGTTTGTGTAAATATTTACAATACCTCATCTCAGAAATATAGGCAGATTTTAATGCCGGTTCGAATTTTAAATTTAGTATTTGCTTATAATATTTACTTATCCAACGAATTCCAATCAATAGGTCAATCAGATAGACAATTTGAAAGTGCGGTCGTATACTGCTGAAGAGTTGACTTTCTCCAAAGATCTGACTAAACAGAGTTTATTTTGAAAGGGCTTCTTAGCTGACTAAAATGACTTGCAAACATTTATCATAAGGTTTAAGTCGTTTCTATGTTTTGCTTTTACTTTCATTTTTTTTTACGTTTTTTTTATCTTATTTTGTACTAATTCGCAAATTTGTACCTGAAAAGACAAACAGTTACTGAAATAATGAAAGAAAACTATATTAGTCATTTAATTCAAATCTCTTAGTATTTCAATTTAAATTTCTTGGTTAATTTTTCGCTAATTTTTTAAAATGTTCCTTTTTAATATTATCTACAAATAATTTGTTGAATTAAATAAATCGGCACTGAAATTTGGCCGTTGACAGAACCAGACGGGGTTGTTTCCAAATCCCACTTAACTAACTACACTTTATACCTTTCCCATTTCCTGAAGTCACTATATCAAAATAGGTCAACACACTTTGTCTTTTCCTACTCTCTAAATAAGATAACAATATCTCTTGATTTTAATCCAGAGTATATTTTTCCATTTCATTTGTGATTTGCTTGTAGGTCTTGAAGATTGAGAGCTGCTTTTTTTGAGCGGTCAAGAAATAAAAATTATTACCTATGGGATTTTAAGTGTTTGATATTCTCTAATTAACAATAATTTTGCTTCGTCTTTTAACATAGAGCTCTCCCTGGATCTACATCCTCCTGGAAATTCCATACGAATTACTTTACATTATATATATTATATATATATATATATATATATATATATATATATATATATATCCTGGGTGTAACAGAAAAATTGTCCACATTGTGTAACAGCATAATTATCCATCCCATAAAATGTTTAATATCTAAAACAAATTCACTAAACTAATTGAGTTTCTTTTTTTCAGGTTTTCAGATAAGACGTTTAGCCATCTTGATACCATTTTTTTTAAATCACTGGAAAAAAAAACTTTGATTTATTCAGCTAAAAAAAGAGCAGATTAAAATTGTTTTGTGTCAGAACCAATGCCTTCTTAACTTAGCAATGGTAAGAGGAAAAAGATCATTCAGGCCTTCAGTAATGGTACCAACATTCATACTCTGGCTTCCATCTTCAAAGGCCATTCAAGAACTATCAAGAGAATGGTGCATAAGTTTACAAAAAAGGGAACAGTAGAAAGGAAAACTGGATCAGGAGGTCACAAGAGCAAGAAGGATCATCATTTCAACTTTGAGCTAGCTAAAGTCAATCAGAAAAGATCTAATTCAGTCCATAAGACGTTTGTCAGGTGAGATGAGTTTCACCTATGACAGTTCAAAGATCAGTGAAAAAAAGACTTGAAATCGTACGTGAAACCCGTGACGTACTTTGTTACTTCAGGGCAGATTGTTAGAAGGTTAGAGAAGGAAACGATCATCTTAAATTGGAAAATGATTCTGGAATAATGTGTGTATATATATTTAAACTTTATTTCAATATTTCATAAGCTCCCAATCCTTAGCTATGATTAATTAATGATGAACATGTCATTTTCGTTTATGATCGATTTCATCACGATTCTTCTGTTAAGCTTGGAGAGTAATTTACGTTCTTATTGCTCAAAATAAAGTCCAAGAATGTTATAAAAACCTCGGAGAATTCCTGTAAAATATCTTTAATCATTTTTAAGATACAACGGTTCAAAGCTCAATCTAACAATTGGAGAATTTTGCTGTTACTAATATATATATATATATATATATATATATATATATATGTGTGTGTGTGTGTGTGTGTGTGTGTGTGTGTACGATCGCGTTTGTTACGTTGAATTTCGATCAAATACCGTTGAGAAAGTTCTGAATCAATCTGTTCTTATTGATGAGTTAAATATCAGAGGACATTAGACTTTATAGCCTTGATTGACAGCCAGTCGAGGAGAAGCACAACACTGAATTAACAAAACTTTCTGGCCTGAGGCTGGAAAATTCATCGCTAAGGAACGTATTTGTTACGGAAACCACATATGTACAAGCTAACTGGGTGACCCTCTGCATGAGTTTAATGAAGAGAGACGTAACTCCTCGAATCCGTTAGTATCTTTTGCATTAGTTTCTGGCCACTTATATTCCTTCTTCCTGTTTTTCGATGCATTTCAATAGTAAAATATAATACAGTAAGTCTATTTGCAGTGCATTTCTATAGTAAGACCATTAACTATGTATTTCTGTAATAATCATTAACAATGCATTTATACTTCTTTTCTACTAGTAGTTTAATTTTTGATGACTGAAAACTCATTTGATGGGGAGGTAATTTTGATGCACAATACAATGATGGAAACTTACGAAAACAAATTTTATGTCACAATTTTATGAATATGTGTGTTTAAACATCACTCTTGGCTCCTAAACCTCTTAATTGCTGATTTCCTTAAGTCCACCTGACTCGGGTGGTAGCACCTGTTAGCGCCCCAGCTATAGCCAAATAGTAAACCTCCAAACAAAACAAAACACTAGGAAAGTATAAAGATACATTTTTATAGTAAAATTTCCAGCAATACATTTTATATAAAAAAAATTACCAATAATACATATTTATAGTAAAATTTCCAACAATAAATTTTATAGCAAAATGACCAACAATACATTTTATAGCAAAAATACATTTTATCTGCGGTTGAAGGCATACAATTGAGTTCAAAATATATTTAGTTGAAGCCATAAAATGGTATTCAAAATATTTAGATTTCGGCATTAAATAACCCATAAAGGTGTTGATATGCCGCTAAACAAAATCAAACCAACCAACCAATCAAACCTACACCCAGAGAACCAGAAATATTTGGTTTGTATTTTAGTACGGCAAAAAGACAGCGACATCTAAATGGGGTAATGATTAAAAAGTGGAATAAGGATAAAAAAAAAACCCTGGTGTAACTCAGTGAAAAGCCAAGCCATTCTTTTGCTTAAAGTATGATTTGTTCAAGTCAGCGTTAATGAACTGGCGACCAAAACCAAAATCTCATATAAGACCACTAATTTCTTTTCTAAAAATATTTTGTAAAAGAATACGTTAGGTAGGTATTTACTTGACCCCTTCCCTACGGAGTCAGGTTAAGACACAAGGTTAGATTAACTTAGGGAACCTGACCGCATGCACTCGGGCTAAGGACAAAAATTCCCCGAGCCCCCGAAACTGTCTGTTACGCTGACTTCGGTACGTGCACCGATCCCTCTCTCTGGTGCAATGAGAGGGTACAACCTCAATCATCTACTCCTCACAGTGTGATTTTCCCCAGTTGCGCTTCTATGCTTCGAGGGAGCCGCAATTCAGTCGCACTCTACCCGATGACAGAGACGCAATTGAGAGATGGTAAAAAAAACCTACCCGGCTCCTATATCAGGTAAGTATATTAATTTTCTAAACCTAGTTTAGATGTACAAGGCTGAACGTATAGGGTACCCAGTGAGGATCGAACTCACTATTTAGTTGAAACTGTTTTAGCGAGACAAGCTTATTAACCATTACACCACGCCGAGGTGCCCAAGAATACGTTAGGTATCAATTAACTTTTTTTTTCGTGCTAATACTTCTTTAGAAATTGTTTGCCAAAGATTTTTCCAAGACTCAGTAGCCATGTTTACTAACTTGTTGCGACGGCTATTTTCTTGTATGCATCACACGCTTTTAAAATTTTCAAAATGATATAGGTTTTTTTCTAACAGTTACATACTTCGTTGCAAATAAAAAAGCATTATTACTTACTATGAAAGGGATTTACATTTATTTTATAATTACGATCATATCACCGATTATTGACGACAAAATGAATCCCGCGAACATTACTAATATTCTAGTTGAATCAATAAATCTTTCCCTTGAGCTTTTTTTAATATTTACTAAACATTTAAAAAACATAAAGTTAAAAGAAGCAGAGTGTCATAGGCATTTCCCCAAAATTCTACAGAAAACTACATACATTGTTTTCTAGAGTAATATGCATGAGACGAGGCACGGTGGAGTAATGGATTGAGAAATCGGTAGAGCCGAGTTCGGATTCCAGTTGAATCTATTAGATTCACTTACGTGTTAATACCCTTGAATCCTCTTGGTTTGAATCCTCTTCTTAAGCTATGAGTAAACGGGTTCTATAGCCTTGGATGGCAACTGGTCTACCGCAGAAAGAAATGGCAACCTACTGCAGAAAAAAAAAATCTGCCTCATCTCTAATGTATCGAAAGATCGCATGGCATATAACTGACTGACTGATGCGTAGAGTGTCTCCGACATTTGGCCAAGCAACTTAAAATAAAAATATAACTGTCACCAGTATTCGGCAACACGGTGTAAATTGAAATTACATGACGTGGGAGTCAATGGGTTACGTGTGGGTGATTATTATTTTCATTTATGTTTTAGCCCCCACTACTGTTAGAAGTTGGTGTACCAGAAGATATCCCATCATAATGGTAATAAGAAAGATTTAACCTCATAATAAATTCCAGCCATGATATCACAGATTGCATAACCAGGAGTGAAATCATTTCACCAAATTAATCAAGGGATAAAACACTTTATCAACTGGGCAGACAAAACACAAACGCCTTTCACTCCAAAAAAAAAAAAATAATTAATTATTTCAGTCGACCGAATGTTATAAAATGAATTGATTGTATTCTTTTTGCTGAAAGTATTAAAGCCATCACATAATGGGCGAAAGTAAATTTGAAAACAATGTATATTCAAATCTGATTAAGACTCCTGTGTGTCTTGGGTTTTTTATTTTCCTTTCGTAAAACTTAAAAGTGAATGGACTTATATTCATATAAATCGCGGAATCAAGTTAACACAGCAATATCATTATCGATCTATCCTTATTTTAAAAAAAGGTTTTAAAAGCCCTGACCCCTTAAAGACGTAGAAAATCGCAGATTTCTTTTTTATTATATGAGGATTGCCATGCCTTCTTGGTAATGACAGTGGAGTGATTTTCAGTTACATTCATCTCGGTTTGTAATTCAGAGATTTCTTTGTATTAGATTGATTGCCACTTAAGACTAGAGAGCCCAGTCTGTCCTGCTATTTAACCCATAGCACGGGGGAGACAAATGATGCCTTTATCTATTACACCTTGGCCAAGAGCATTTGAGCGAAAAGGAACACAACAAACGAAGCGGGAATTTGAACGCGCATCATTGACTTTCCGCAACGATATCCTTTACATTAACTACAATGTATTAATTATGAGATTTTTGGAAAAATCATATATATATATATATATATATATATATATATATATATATATATATGTGTGTGTGTGTGTGTGTGTTTTTTTTTTTATTTTTAGTGGATACTCATATTTTAGTAGACGCCCCATTTATTTATTAAAACAGTATATTTCTAAATAAATAAAACGTCTACTCAAATATGAGTATCCACTAAAAATAACGCTTAAAGTGATAAAAATCTGTCTGATTTACAACTAAAAATTCATTACATAAGAAATAAAACATTTTTTTTCTTGGCGTCAATATATGGCAATGCTGTTGAGCGAAGATGTATCATTTGTCTAAAATCATTATTGCCATTAATTTTCAAAATGATCCGGAAATTTGTTTTTTCGTTTTTTAAACATTTAATTCTATTTTTTAACTCTTATACGCGGAAAAGATCTATAGGTTTCAAGCGAAAAGCAAAAACAAAGTGTGTATTTAAAATCAAAACAAAACATGTTTCGAGTAGGATACTATATCTTAAAATATGTTTATTTTAGATGAGAGAATCTGTTAAAACAAATAAATAATCAAGGGTTCTTAAAGCATAGTATTTGATTTACCCTCACCCACCTTTTCATTTTGTGACATCCTGCTTACATACATACATATATATATATATATATATATATATATATATATATATATATATATATATATATATATATATATATATATATATATATATACAAGGAGATTTCGATCTGAAGAGTTGAATACCTCGGTGTTCATGAAATAAATTATAATCGAAATGGATAATTAGTCTTCGTCTTCGTATTATCTATCTATCTATCTATATATATATATATATATATAATATATATATATATATATATATATATATGTATGTGTGTGTGTGTTTTTGTGTGTGTGTCTATGTGTGTGTGTGTCTATGAGTGTGTATGTGTGTGTGACTATTAATTTTCATGAAAAATCAATACATATTTAAACCATTTGCAGAAAAGTAAAATAGCTGATAATTTTATAAAAATGCCTTATTCAACAATCTGCGAATCTGTCAGTCATTAATCGACATTCACAAATGAACAATAATTTCTTGAAGCCAAAGGCATAAATTTCTGTCTTATTTATTTGTTTATATATCGGGGAGAACGTAAAAATATTAATGCTTTTTTTTTTTTTTTAATTTTAAAGATTCACACCAGTTTCGACAGACAAAAATTCACACTCTAAATTATAGAGTTATTTTTTTTTTTTTTAATAATTATATTTGCTAAGAAATGTTAAAGCTTGCCTGATTATAAAACGTTTAGGGAAAAAGTAACGATACGTTAATTTTATTTTTACTCCTTTTGTAGTACGTCAATCGCTAGGGCCAACCTCGTATTTCTTTGAAAATATACCCACCGAGAAAAAGGAATGTATTAAATATATATAATGTTTTATAAAGTTTACGATCGAGTGAACTACATTTAGACATGTTAAGTTGCAAAGAAAAAATATTGAACATATAGACAAGATCATTACTTAAAAAATTGTAGTAATTTATCATTTCCTTTTACTATCATTACCTTTTAAATTAAGCCTTTTCACGATGATTATTTCATTACTAGTCTTACTTCTTCTTACTACTTTTTAAAAAATTTATTACGGTACACTTGGTCGATAAATTCTTTGACCGCTAAAGCAAATGTTAACTGCACAAACTTAGTTTGATGTGATTCAGTTAATTTTGAAAAAGGTGTTTTTTTCAAGCAATTTGGCATATCTCCTTTTGCGATTAAATGAAGACGTGTATGTGCAATTGATTAAATTAAAAAATTAATGAAAACAAATTATATCACTAATGGTTTCATTTCTTTTAAATCTTTTCCTGTTTCTTTGACATCTTTTAATTATATTTTATAACAAAGATTATGTTCCACCGGTTTTAAGAAAAAAAATCCAATCATTTTGCGTCATCACTTAACGTCTTTTAAGAAAAATACGATATATAAAAATAAATCAAATACACAATTGTCTCCTGATGAGTGGATTTCAGAATCTGCAAAACTTCGAGTAAAGATGAACATTTATTAGTTTTAGTTCATTAAAAAGCATTCCTAAAATTTGATGAAAGATTTTATTTTGGCGAAGGTAGACAGACCATTGGAATTACTATAACATCTCAAAATCTTGTTTTTTTCTTAGATAGTTCTTGTGTCATAAAATAGATTTAATGTATTGTGTTGGCAATATTCATTATGAAAAGAAAATATTTGTCTCTTTAATGCGCAAACTGAAAAACAATTTTTTCTTTGCAAGTGAAGTCAAGAAAAACGTTAAAGATTTTTACAAATATTTTATCTATTTTAAAAAGAAATCTGTCAATGTTAACGGAGTTCAGAATTTAGAGATGTTTTTTGCCCCTTTATTTAATCACTAAGCATTCATTTTAATTTCTTATTTTTCAATTAATAAACGCCTTGACCATTGGATTTAAACGATTCTCAATATTAATTTACATTGCTGCAATCAGATTCCTGAGTTCAATGGAAAAAACAATAACTTCGGCTAAAAGTACACGTCAGTCAAATGATTCTGTAAGTGAGGGTTAATTTATTTTTACATGCACACAGACACACACATTTAATTAATGCGTACTTGTATATTTTCAGTGTATTTAAGTTACGGTTTTATAATATATATATATATATATATATATATATATATATATATATATATATATATATATATATATGCAAAATATACAAAAATATTACCTTCGAAAAAGTGGATGAACTGAAACCCACTCCTTAGACCCGCTAAACCGCTGTGAATGTTATATAAGATTTTCTTAATCTAAGTGTTGCAGATAGTAAGCTATTTATATAACGGATATTGGCGCGAAAAGTGGTATCAGCGAATTGTGTTCAATTTCTCTCCTCGCCTGATTTGTTCGCTTTCTCTCAAATATATCTGTGTCTTCGAATGCATAAGTCTATATTTTATATAAGTTCTACTTTTGGACTGAGAACTTTTTACTGCATACTTTTGAAAGTTTAGTATGAACACATTGAATTTAATATATTATTAATATTACTTCAAACGTTGCTGTTAGTGGATACCTGTGTTTGAAATAGACGGTCCGTTTTTTTTTTATTATTATTTCAAACAGAATGCATTACGTCTATCGGCCTACACACTCAAAACAATTAATAAAGAAAAAGAGAGAATTTTCTCGAGTGCACAGGCCGATAGATGTAATACATTCTGCTTAAAATAGAAAAACGGGGCGTCTATTTCAAACATGAGTATCCACTAAAAATAACATTTGAAGTAATAATGTCGGCTTGAAAATAAATTCACTAATTCTCATATATATATATATATATATATATATATAAAAACCAAGGTTAGCAGAATAACTAATTTATGAAGTGAGGAATTATGCTTATCGTACATTTATTTTTGAAGTAGTAATATATGGATATGCGGGTGGAGTAATGGTTATAGTTGTTGAAAATGGAATCGGTAGGACGTGTTCAAATTTCGGCCAAGGATGTGGCGTTCACTTTACACACATGGATCTTTAGAAAGGCATAAACCAATATCAACTTTGGAGAGACAAAACTTTGAATCCAACGCCACTCCACATACACACACCAGTCAAATAGCGAACAGATTTAGCGTAAAGTGCGCGTGTTGCTGCAGTTGTCTACAAACAGGACTTGTAAATCATTCGGAGCAAGTTCGAATCCTCGCTAGGTGTCGATACTTCTGGCCACGTACCAAAAGTAACATCAACCCTTGTTTAGGGAAGCTAAGAGATAATTTAACTATGAAGAATTAACTGATAGGAGATCTTCCCTCAGATAAATCAAGAGAATGACAACAATTTGTCTTTCGGGAATTGAATGATGGTTTTTGTTTTAAATTCCCAGAATATTATCAAGTACAACAGACACCTGATGAAGGCCGAAACTTTGTTTTCATAAATCAGTCAAAAGAAAACTGTCAAAAATAAAATAATTTACTAGTGAACCTTTTTATGTGTTTAACTTTCTTTTCTTTATCTTTGTTTTAGGAATTCGAAAAATCTGTCATCGACCTGAAAAAACATTTCTAGAACAGGGATAGATAGATAGATAGATTTAAAAAAAGGATAAAGTAAAATCTTTATAAACTTAACATGGTTCGCTATTTATTTAGCTTAATCAAAAAATTTTGAAAGTGGAAAAATGAATAGTTCTTTAAATTTAAAAATTCTGTCTTGCTTTTGCTTTTGCAGATGCTCCACAGATGAACGCAAAACAGCATTTTTAAACCGATACATAATTCCCACTTCTCAAAAATTGTGATGACGGCAAATAAATAGCGAAATATTTATACTGATAATATATATATATATATATATATATATATATATAGATAGATAGATAGATAGATAGATATAGATATGTACGCGGTAGTTAGTAGAAAGTGCTCAATATCTGTGATAGAGCTAACATATTCAGTTGTATGGATATGTGTTTGTAAACCTGGGTTTCACGCTTTTGCGATCATCAGACAAGCAATCTCTGATGATGGCAAAAGCCTGAAACCCAGGGTTACAATCACATATCGATACAACTTAATATATATATATATATATATATATATATACGATTGACAAGTTACTTGTCAGTCGTTTTTATTAAAACTTGTATAAAAGAGGGATTGTTGCCCAAATACACAATTATTAAATTATATGACCCGGCAGCCAACAAAGAAAAGTAACACTGCAACATTCAGAACCACAGTACCTTGTGAGTCACTTTAAATTTAACTTTATATATATATATATATATATATATATATATATATATATATATATATTATATCGCACAGTAAATAAATCATTGTTCGATATAAAATAACAGAGCTAAAATGGATACGACTAATAATAAATAAACATTTTTCTCTCACCGTCTGTGCAACCATATATATATATATATATATATATATATATATATATATACACAGAATAGATAAAAGAAGTCTAAACTGTCAGTAACGTCTGTATTACTTCCTTTCTTTTTGATTTGCAATGAATTTCTCTAGTAAAATCATTAGCAATGGATTATCTTGTGCATATATACTACCGATTATCTGTTTGTATTCACATCAACTGCTTTATCAACAGAACGAGGAAAGTCACTTTAAGAAGTTAATATTTATCAATTCTTTTTCTGTCTGTTTAAAGTTAGATGGTTTGCAATGTTACGCAAGTAAAAAGATTGTATAAGTACTTTTAGAAGCACCCTGTTGCCATATGTAAACGTACGTCTGCAGAATTGGCGCGCACAAAGTAGCATTGAGAAATACGCTTCAATCTTCCAATTCAGATTATAAATGTAAAGGACTTAAACTGAAGGAAAAAAAAGGTTAAATTATTAACACACATTTTAATTGATTTGAAATTATTATTCCTCCGATATAAATATTTAAATTAGCCTTGTGCTAGTTTAATCAGAGTTAACAGGGGGTAGGGATTTTAGTTCTACAAAGTTGTAATAATTTTCAAATTAACGACAAAATCTATTCCGTGTACCTTTGTGTATTTTATTTTTCATAACAAGAATCTAAGGACGTGAAGACGTGTCGGTGTGGGTAGATAGGCGAGGACGTAAGGACGTGTCGGTGTGGATAGAAAGGCGAGGACGTGTCGGCGTGGGTAGATAGGCGAGGACGTGTCGGTGCGGGTAGATAGGCGAGGACGTAAGGACGTGTCGATGTAGGTAGATAGGCTGAGGGTACGCTCGTGCGTGTATGCAACCAAATATACTGGTTTAGAAAGAAGCTTGGTGGTTTAAGCGTTTACATATTCTCCGCCGGCACCCGTATTAAAAGCCAGTATGTCAAATGCTGATTTTCAAAGCAGTTACTTTCTCACTTTAACGACTGGCGCTTCACTATCTTCTTTTCTTATTTGGTTTCTTCTTTTCGCCGTGCTAAACCATGACTATAACTAAACCAAGCTAAAGTCACTTTATTCAAACTTTTGCTGAAGTTATGCCGAGCTTCTTTTATGTGACGTGTCCCTTCGGGACGTAGGCGGTCGTGGCCCTCCACATCAATCCAAAGCTCATCAAGTATGTTACGCGCTGCTTTCTTCTGTCCCCTATTTCCTCAATCTGTCCTGTGAGTATCTGGTTTTATCAATCTTACTTCTATTAAATTAAATAAACGTTATTTTTACTTGTATTTTATGATAAGAATCACTTTTTGCACGAATAATGTTTAGAGAAAATTAAAACAAAAAGGACATTTATACTTAAAATCAGTAAGATACAGTTGAAATTTCTAGGGAACATAATGAGGAAAGGGGGCATGGAAAATTTGATACTCACGGGACAGACTGAATGCAAGCGGGACAGAGGAAAACAATGCATAACCTGCCTAGCGAGCTTGAATAAATGGATGACAGAACAGGGTTTTAGGAGATAAACCAGAAAGACAAAATTTATTCAGTGCTATACAAAGTACGGAAAATTGTGGAGAGCTATGATCGTCAACGTCCTGAAGAGACACGGCACATAGAAAAAGAGGAAAGTTTTTTTGTTTTCTTTTTTTGATAGTCACTATCAAGTGACTATCAAAAAAAAGAAATGGTCTTAAATTTTTTTTTTTTAAAAGAATGTTTCCTGGGGCGCGGCTAAAGAAAAACTGATTCAGACTAACTCGTTTGATTCTCTTGTTTGCAATGACTTTACCTTGAGAGATATACGACACATCTTACGATTCATTTTTATATAAGCATTTGTGCATTGTAATTAGACAAAAGGTCTTAAAGTTTAATACGAAAAGGAATTCCCAATGTTTCGACGCCAAACCAAAAAAATACATTTTTTTTCGTATATTAAACTACTGTTAATTTTCTTGTTTAAGTAAGTTAAGATTCATTTAAACAGTATTTTTTAAAAGTATTGTAGGCATCGATGTAAGCTGGAAACGGGCAAACTGCAAGAAACATAAGGCTTCGTTAACCCAAAAGTGCGGAGAATTTGGTTGTTTGTTTTGCCTTACTTTTAACTGGGTTCAAAATCCGAGCTCTGGTACAAGCGGAAAGAACGCAACTACCTCAGCCACTAGACAGGCTCTTTTTAATGTATAGTAATCTAATAAATACGCGGAATGCGTGTGTATTTCTGTAGTCATGAATTAAAACACATATCCAGCGCCTATTAAAGTGTTGACGTGCGTACGAAACGAGAGAGAGAGCAACGAAAATCTGCAAGTGGCAAGAAAAGTTTATCAATAATTTTCATTCACTTTCTAAACGACGCCTCTACCGCCAAAAAAAAATATTATGCATTAAATACTTTTTTTTTTTTTTTTTTTTTTGCTGATCGTTTTAAATGCGTTGGAATGTTCGGCATAGGAAGATATTTATGCAACTAATATTATAAATCTAAGTTTACTGTTCGTGTGCTTTCTGGTTTAATACATTGACAACAAATTATTTTCAAAATATACAGCTGTTACTAATTGAGCTGGTTTCATTAATAAAAAAAACGTTTTGTTTTTTGGGGATTTTTTTGTGTATGTTACAATTTTTTTACAAAATAAGATTTTGACCAGTTCGGGTTGCTTAATTTTTTGCCTAACAATTAGTATTCAATTTGTTTAAGTAATTGCTTAAATATTTTATGTTTGTGTCTAATAGATACAAAAGAAAAAACCTTTCAATGGAACTAAACCAGCAGAACTGATTGAATTTTTTAACGTATTTTACAACAGATTTTCTTAAAATTTAGGTTTTTCTTCATATTATATTTTTAGTGTTTACTTTTATTTTTGGTATCACTTAATCAACACTTATAGTAGTGAAGTTGCTTAAGATATAATCAAATTTAAGTAGAGTTTTTTTTTATTTTTTTATTTTATTTTTATTTGTTTTAAACGTAATCTTGCTACTTAAAGCTTTTTTTGTTTCTTTCCCTTTTTTTCTTGTTTTGTTTGTTTGTTTTTTTTGTTTTTTTTATTTATTTTTTTTTACTTATTTCTCAACAAACTCAATGAATTAAAATTAATTTGGGATGTGAAAAGATAGAGTTCTGAAAAGTCTAATAATGGTTTCTTACTTACTGCGTGGAATTGCTTCTTGTCTGGTCGGTAAATGTCCAAGTTTCCATTCTAATAAGCAAGGGAACGACAACAGTGCATTACCGTCCGCTCTCTGCATTTCTGTCATTTGCTTGTTCGCTTTGGGTGACGCGTGGTCGGACACATCTAGACTTTTACACAGAAGGGAGAAAAAATATCAACATAGCAGTTACTTTCACCTTTAAGTTAAATAAATGATTATCTTACAAACAGTAAAGTGTGACAATTATCATCGTCATCATAGTGAAAGTGCAATTCCATTAAAAACGTCTATTTCGTTTGAAGAGTGAGAGAGTAAAAGAGAAAGGGTTTGGAAAGAAGAAGAAGAAAACCTTTACCATTAAGAGACTACTATTGCACGATGCTGATACTGCAGTTGCTGTTGCTGCTGCTGCTGCTGATATAACAAACATAAGCATAACAACAACAGGCGCCCGTGATGTTCTCTGTAAAACGAGCGCTGCTACTGAGACGATTCTGTTTCTCATACCGTCACTAATTTTATTTCTATATAATTGTTTCCGTTAACTAATCGAGTATTTCCGTAATTTTACAAGTTTTTTTTTCTTTTTCTTCTTCTTCTTCTTCTTCTTTATATCTTTGTTCTTTTCTTTCTTTTCTTTTCTTTTCGTTTCTTTTCTTTTTTTATTCTCAAGTTAGGGCTCTAAGCACCACCACCTTGTACACTTATAGAGACACATGTTGCTTTTATCAACTGTTGCGACGAGAGGCAATACCTAATTATGCTCTCTCTGTCTCTCGATCTCTCTCTCTCTCTCTCTCTATCTCTCTCTCCCTTCTCGCCCCCCTCTCTCTCTCCCTTCTCGCCCCCACCTCTCTCTCTCTTAACATCTTCTTCCTTTCATCCCGGCATTGGTTTTTGATTGCTCGCTCTTATTATTGCATAGAGACATTGGCGGGCCTACAGGGAGATAGAAGGAGCCGTCCACTTCCAGCAGCAAGTTTGTTTATTTGTTTAGTTTCTTTTTTTTTTTTTTTTTTTTGCGGGGGGGGCATTTAGGTGAATTAGTACAATGAAATAGCGCGCAATATGTGTTGTTCATTCTTTCTCTCTCTCCCTCTCTCTCTCTCTCTCTCTCTCTCTCTCTCTCTCTCTCTCTCTCTCTCTCTCTCTCTCTTCATACTTGTGCCATTTTCATCTAAATTCACTCAGAGGTCTTAGAAAATCTGACACTCACAGGACATATTGAAGGCTTAGAGGACCAGAGGAAACTAATGCATAACCTACCAAACGAACTTGTGTAAATGGTTGACAGGGTTTACGAGATTAAATGGCACATAGAAATAAAAGAATCCACCAATCCAGGATACGCGGGTAGTTTAATGGATATCGACACCGAGTTCAAATTCCGTGCTAGTCTGTTGCGTTTACTTTTAAGCTAATGACCTTAGAAAAAGCATGAAACTGTCTCTCCCTAGCTAGTAAAATAGTAGAATAGACTTGGCACTTTAGCCTTGGGTGATAACTAGTCTAAGAAAATGAAAACTCTGAATGACAAACCGTGAAGAAGAATGTACGGCAATACACAGTTAATAAAGAAAAGGAAGCTGTGGAGAATCATGATCAGCTACATCCTGAAAGAACACAGCGTTATACTTAATTAATAAACTTTATTTACTAATTTATTTACTTCTTATTTTGTTGCAGCGTGTTTTTTGTTGTTGTTTTGTTTTTTTTGTTTTTTTTTTTTGTTTTTTGCAATCAAAATAAATTAAATGGCCGTCATTGTAATCTTTCTTAATATTTTGAACATGTTGTCAGCCCTGAAATGTCTCACACCTCCCGCTATTCTTTACCTTTACAAGCGACAGATCAGGTGGAAAATGGAGTAGTCTTTGCCATATGTGAGCAGGAGCTGCTCAGTCTGCTCTTTCCAGCCTCGAGAGAGACCAAAAGTGTCTCCGTGTCCTTGTGCGTAGCGAATTATTTTCCACCCTACAACCCCTTTCCTCACAGGCGAAAAGTCTCAAGCTTCTCACTACTCTATGGCTATTTCCATAGAAAGTGCTCGGACGAACTACATTCCTCAGTTCCACCAGTTCTAACCTTCACGGCTAAGACCCACCGGGCCACGCCCATTGTAACGAACCACCCTCATTCACTTCGTAATCCAATTGGTGAGGTGTAAGTCCACTCAAGCAGCTTCTTTCCACGCACCGCTTCTTTGTTCGACCGACACCTAAGCGGATGCTTCCCCTATCATTACAATCTTGTCCTGTTCAAGTCTAGGGTTAACCGTTATGTCCCCCCCCCCATATCTGTATAAATTGTGCCTCTTGCCTTGTAACCCTCTACCTCAAGTGGTTCTTGAGCCCTGTAAAGATTGAACATCATTGTAAAATAAAAATGAGTGACAACAAATTCTACGACCGCCTTGGGCAGAGCAAACAGTAAGTACACTGAGAATTTTTTTTTTTTTATTTTTGTGATGTTTCCTATAAAGCCTGTAGAGCTACTCGAGGTAGATGATTACAAAGTAAAAGGCACACAATATACGGCTATGTGGAGAAGACAACGGTTAACGCTAGATTG
>CAHIKZ030001778.1:562500-780000 GCA_903632075.3 Acanthosepion pharaonis | reverse complement strand
TTTCATCACATTTTTATTTTGCTAAAAGTTTAAAATTCTACTCAAATGAGCAAAAAACAAAATTTTTGCGTTTAATGGAGAAGGTACTGCAAATAACCGAACGTGTAAAAATGGTTTGAAAATTTTCATGCTAGAGATATCATCCTGATTGAAGGTCCATTGTTAGGCAGTCTAGTCGAGTTTGATAGTCATCAAGAGAAATTATTATTTACAAGACATAAGAGATAGTCGGCATATAAAATAAATATAAACATCGCGTTGGAAATTATTTGCACCAGTTTTAGTTATTTTAAGTGCTGTGATGTGTGACTTCCACAAAAATTGAGAGGACAAAAATAATGGAATGGATTTAGTACTCCGTTTTTTTTTTTAATCAAATTGTTACAGGTGATGAAAAGTGGATACCTTAAAACAACGTGGAAAAAGAGACGGCGTAGGACAAATACAGGGTGTGAAGGGTAAATTGTCGCCATTTTATATTTTTAATTTCGTTCATGCTCGCTGTTTTTGTTTTGTTTTGTTTTTATTTTGTCGAATGCACAGTACAATAGGGTCAGTTGGAAACAGTCTGTTAGAAAAAGAGCACTATTACACAATTCACTCCGCCAAATATTTGGAAACGGCATACTGCACTGCTTAGCATTCGCGCTGGAAGCTCCAATACGAACAATTCAGCGTGTTTGGGTGTCAATCTGAGGACAGTGCAGAGGATTTGGAAAGAATTGGATGAGTCTAATGGTGATTACGAAGGTACAGCAACTCGAAAATCTCATTCTGATCGTTCTGATATAAAATAACTCCCGAATTTATTGGTGAGGGTCTCAGACTCTACACGGAAGCCTACATGAAGTGCCTTGAGGAGGTAGTGCTGCGCTGGGTCAAGAAAGTGGCTGCTGGAAGACACTATGTTTAGCAACAGGGCTCTGCAACATGCCATACAAGCAGGAGAACCCAGTCATGACTGTCAGACAATTTCTGCGACCACATCACCTCTTATGTCTGGCAACCTAACTCCCCAGACGGCAACCCCTCTTGATATTTATGTGTGTAGGGCACAGTCGAGCAAGAGACCAACAAATTTCCTTGTAAGACCAAAGAATTAACTGTGAGGCAAGGATTATGGTACCATTCACCAACTTAAACAAAGACACCGCGCAGAAGAGTTGCTAGAGATTCCGAAGTCGTCTGGAGGCCGTGGTTGAAACCGATGGCGATTTTATTGAATAAATTTACTCATTAGTATTTCAAAATATTTATGAGTAATTTTGGTAAATATATCTGTTAAAATGAGATGTTAATTTTATTTTCATTTTTGCGTAATTTAAATGACAATTGATTCATCTCACCCTATAAACTAAACCGCCACCAATTGTACAACAGGATGGTCTTCATCCAAATAGGTTGATAATGTCTATATTTGTTTTAATCGGTATCACTCCAAGCAATGCAGTAAAGCCACTAAGTCACAAGGTATTACAGGGTGTGAAGGAATTAGGAGCAGAAATATTAGAGGAGAAAGAGTAATAAGGATGACAGTAGATAGTGATTGACATTGCATTTAAATGTTTACTGATTAAAGCTGGCCGGAAAACATGTTGCCGAAAGGGAGTTCCAAAACCGAGAAGTGCGAGAAAAGAAACTCTTAACATAGGACTTGCGGTTACATCTAGTCAGCTCAACAGTAAATTGATGAGACGTTGTTGCGGTTAAATTCATAGTCTAGGTTCTATAGCAAAGATCTCATTCGAAGAATTATCATGAAAAATTTATATGAAAAAAATTTCTTTCAAGCAACCTTAAGGCGGTGGGAAAGTAACTGAAGCCGAGACGTCAGATTTCTATTTTAAATAATGCTGATACTTGTTTGGATGTTATCGAGAGGCTCAATTAAATAGCAGGGACACCGGGCTATATGTTTTCAGCAATATTCTAAGCATGGACGAGTGGCAGGCTTATAGATATGTATGATAGATTATAGGAGAAAAAAACTGTCTTGCCCGACATAATGAACAACTGATCTAGCAATGGATTCAATAAAGAATAAAAGGGACGATCATATCAGCTTAGAACGTTATATTCTATATGAATAGAAATGAAAAGAAGTTCTCTACTATGAGTTTCTTGGGAAGAACTAAACAACTGATTCGAACAAGTACTTCTCCTCGCTTAACAGTAGATATAGTCTATACATTGAGAAAATGAAAAATAAATAGTATTCTATCAGAATAACGCTAGACTGTTACTTTAACTAAATAAAACAAAAATGTTTGTCTTGAAGATTTTCAGCCACTTGCTGTATACACTTGGAAAAGGTATGAATCCTCTTTTCTCCCCCAATTTCTATGGGTAAATAGCAGGACAGACCGGGTTCTATTGCCTTGGATGGCAACTGATCTATCGCAGAAAGAAAAGGCCACCTACTGCGGGAAAAATATCTGCCTCGTCAGTCATGTATCGAAAGATACATGATCGCCTAAGCGTGTATCACGCATGGCACATAACTGACTGGCTGACCCTTGGAAAAAGGTATGAATCCTCTTCTTCTCTCTCCAGCTATGGGTAAATAGCAGGACAGACCGGGTTCTATAGCCTTGGATGGCAACTGGTCTACCGCAAAAAGAAATGTCAACCTACTGCGGGAAAAAATATCTGCCTTGTCAGTCATGTATCTTGGAAAACGTAATCCTCACGCGGCATATCAAGAACAATAGCGATAGGGATGGCAAAGAGCCACCTACCTATGTGAATGGATGATGGGACTGGAGTCGAAAGCAGTGGCGGACTGGACCATCGGGATACCGGAAAATTTCCCGGTGTGGGCCCTAAAGTTATGACCCATCACTTTAAAATAAACCGATAAAATAAAAACTAAAAAAAAAAAGAAAAATATTGAGCAGATGCTGGGATATTTAAATAAAGTTTCTTTTATGCTATAATTTCTTTCGGTGGATAATAAGATAGCCTCAGTTCCTTGTTTGATGAAGCATTTGGAATTAAGCGGGCCTTTTGACTGGGCCGTTTTACAAGATTTTTTTTTCGACCCTGTCCGCTTGTAAAGGAAGAAACGCTGCTAAGGGCCACAAAGGATAGGAAGTTATGGAGAGCCATGATCGCCCACGTTCTAAAGGGACACAGCACATCGAAGAAGAATCGTCTCAAGCCTAAAAATAAGGAAACACACAGGTAGTTTACATTATGTAAGGTACACAATATGGCTTTCTAATGCGTTAAGCAATGTTTAAGGTAAAAGACTTTTAACAAACCGTTGTGAGTTCAATACCTGACTGCTTCAGTGGTGAACAAAAACTTGGAGAGTTGAGTTAAAGGGAGATAATTAAGACACAAGAGGCATGACACGTGGAACGAGAACAATCTACCCCTGTGGACGAAATAAAGGATTATGTTCGAAATTCCAATCACCTGAAAAAGGCCAGAGCGTACAACGGACGAACGTCGTCAATATGGAAACCAAGATAAGTACAAAGGTCTGGACAATTTAAATAGTGTAAATGATACATATATATATATATATATATATATCGTAATACGATTGAAACCTGTTGCCCAAATAAACAATTATTAAATTATATGACCCGTATTTGAAACAAAGAAAATAAAGACTGCAACATTCAGAACCACAGTACCTTGTGAGTCACTTTAAATTTAACTTATATATATATATATATATATATATATATATATATATATATATATATATATATATATATATATATATATATATATATATATATATATATATATATATATATATATATATATATATGTATCCTAGAGGAATTAAATTTAAGTATGAATTTTAAAAACGAGTCTTTTATAGTTTAGAAAATCTGTTGATCTCAAATTTTATTAACTGGTCTTTTCTTTTATCTTTCGAAAACAAAAAAGACTTGATTTTTTTTTTTTTACTTAATAATGCATTAAACTAAATAAACTTCGCTTTGTACGTTGTAATAAATGAATCGTGGAGTAAATAAAAGCAGACGGCAGGATCAAAATGCCAGGAAATAGTAAAAGAAATGAGGAATACAGGTAACTTCTTGGAAAAGGAATGAATTGATCGAAGGAGCAGATGATCCGAAGAGAGAATGAATAAAACAGTCGAACACACAAACACAGGAAGATTGGAAAATATTTCACAAGCAAGGAACTGAGAGAAATATAAAGGTTACAACATTAAAGTGTGTTTCTTTAAAATACTTCAGTTCAAGAATGCTTTTTCTTGCTTGTTTTTTGGGGTTTTTTTTTTCTTTCTTCCGTGTATGTGTGGTGGTCAGATGTTTTCAGTCATTTTTTTTTTCCTCATCGGCTTCAAGCAAGGATAAGTGAGCAAGCGACGCGGTAGTTGTTATCGTGACCAAAATCACCAACGCAGCAATATGGAGAGTCGTATCGAGAAAAAAAAATCCATATGGCAACTAATGCTGTCACCTTTGATATGTCGCAGGCTATCAAATTAATGACATTATTTCATGCTGATATCTTTTATTTTATTACCATCAACTCAAACTGCATACGACCAAAATGGGGTGTCTAAAATTTGAATTTTTTTTGTTAGGTGTGCTCAAAAGATTTCATCGAAAAGCCAGTTTTTAAATATGTAATGAAGAACCTGGTTTCATTTTTAAAAAATGACGGGGAAATTTTGCACACTGCAAATAAATTTTCAAAAATATTTTCAATTTAATAATCATTCCTATATTACTTTTTCTTTCTCTCTCTCTCTCTCTCTCTCTCTGACTCTCTTTCATGACACAAACATACACACACACACACACACACATTTTTAAACACAAATTTTAAAACACATATATGATAAAATAAAAGAACAAATAGGAAACGTATATCAATCTAATACATTTCACTTTTATTAAAGCTTCGTCAGAGATTGAAAGAAAACAAAGACAGAAACATTGATATTTTCAATTATGCGGGTTGACAGCACAGAGGTGTAGAAAGACAGACAGATACACACACTATTATAAATATCCATTACCATCCGATGCCCACTTAGACATACAAGAATCTCCACAAACCTACATACTCATAGAATTTCCAATTTCTTTTTGAATTTGCAGGTCTGATGATTTGGATCGTGGTTACGATTCCAATGTAATAAATTATAGCCATTGAGCCTTATATAATAAATTATATTCTATCTCTGTCCTGGACATTGAATTCTACCTGGATTCTATCCTCTTGGGAATTTATGTATATATATATATATATATATATATTTATTTGACCACTAATATTATCAATATCTATCTGCATATCTATCTATCTATCTATCTATCTTCTATCTATCTATATATATATATATATATATATATATATATATATATATAGACACAAATGTATATATATATATATATATATATATATATATTACATCACTACAAAAAGTTTCTATGTTTCAAAGATTTGTAGGGATTTTGGTTTTTCAGATGTAATATATTTTATAATAAAAATATTATAATATTTTGCTATAATTGTAATATCACTTTTAAAAACGTAAATATATTTTGAATATATATGTCTGTGTGTGTTTGTGTGTGTGTTTTTGTGTGTGTGTGTATAGATAGATAGATAGATAGATAGATAGATAGATAGATAGATAGATAGATATGAATGGATATAGAAGTATCTGAACACTTGCAAAATATATATAGTGACTTACTAAGTGTAAAAGACGTGACACAAAACCGAAAGTATGGAGCCTTCAGTGAGGATGAAACTTACTTTTCTGTCAGATATATATATATATATATATATATATATATATATATATATATATATATATATATATATATATTTTTCTTACATATTCCTTGATAAAGTCACTCATAGGACGAAATGCGTCGGCTAAGATGAATTTTCTTTTTGTCTTTAATTCATATATATTACAGAGTTCAGTAAATAGTTACGCTTTAGCAAAAGGTATATAAAACAATTTTTTTACGCATTTTACCCCAAGCAAGGCAGAAGTGCCACTAGCACGCAGGGACTTACAGAGAGTGAAAGGGAGATAAAAGAGTGGTTGTAGGGTGGATTGAGGAAAGAAAAAAATGATAGGGGTCAAGGCAACAGGAGATGGCGCATGACGTTGCATTAAAATGTTTGAAGATTGTAGTTATCAGGGAAGCAAATGGCCCAGTGGATAAAGACATTGGTTAGATCCAGTGACTAGACCCAAAGAGGTAAGCGAAAACTTGGAGAGTTAAATTAAAGTGAAATAACTGAGACATCCGGAAGAGGCATGGCACGTAGAACTAGAACAATCAACCCTGGTGGACGAAATAAAGGCTTCGGTTCGAAATTCCAGTCACCTGAAGAAAGCTGGAGCGCACAATGTCCAAAACGTTGTGAATACGCCAATGAAGATGAGGATAACAGTCCGAATAATGTAAATAATCTAAGTAACCATAATAAGAGATATAGACATATATTTTTAATCATATTTCCATGACTATTGTTCTGATGAGCAGTTTCCATTAGTTCTTCCTCTGCACAAATGTAAGTGTTTACCCGTTTTAATGTTGAGCTAGCGAGATGCAACCATCAGTTATAGTCAAATAGTTTCTTTTCTCGACTTTGGAACTCCCTTCAGATTTCTTGCTTCCCTGTCAATTACAATCTTCAAAAATTTAAATTCAACGTCAGTCGCCATCTTGTGCTTTCTTAAATCCCTTTCCTTTATTGTCCTTTTCCCCACTTCTCCACACTAAAGTCTTTCCATGCTATTTCACTCCTTGTAATCCCCTTGCGTCTTAGTGGCTTTATTGACCTGCTTTGGGTGAAACTATTAAAAAATATATTTTTAGATGATCAGTTGTAGATAGTCGCTTTTTCTGCTTCTTTTTGAAATGAAAGTCATTGGAATCTTGTTGATATTAATGTTACAAGTGACCTATATCAAGTGAATTTTTTTACAACACAAGATTTTGCCAAATTAACAGAATTGTTTGCCATATTTTGCCTGTTTGAGCCTCAAATAAAACGAACAAGAAATGCCTTAGACAAATTTGTACCCTTGAAAATCTGCCAAATGCAAAGCTAATTGTACCTAGATATTTCAAAACATGTTCAATTTTGTTCGTACATTAACGTGGTCATGTACCCGCTTTTTGGTACCATATGATGGTTCGTGTATCAGTTTTCTCGATTATTTTTTTCTTTGTATTTATCAAAAATTAGCCCAATTCTGATATTCATAAATATGTGCGTATGCGTGTGCACGTGTGTGCGTGTGTTTTTACAGTGCGTGTTTTTCTCTCTGTGAAATTCCCAAGAGCCAATCGAGGTAGAGGGTTGCAGAATAATAGGCACAGTTTATGGAGGTATGCGCGGAAGTTAACTGTTAACCCCACACGTGAACACGTTAAAATTGTACTGATTGGGGAAGCATCCCCTTGGGAGTCAGATCAACAAAGCAGCGGTTCGTAGGAAGAAAATTCTGGAGTGGAATTTACATCTCACCAATGGTTCTCTACACTGTGGAATGGCGAATTGAAGTCAAGAGGGGAAGAGAAAAACAACGCAGAACCTACCTAGTGAAGGGCACTTTGAGATGGTGCAATGTCTAGCAAAGATTGTTTCGCTAGATCAGTTACGACGGAACAGTAATTTTGATCCTCACTGGGTACCCCATACTTTCGACTTTGTACCAAATAAGGTACGCTTAGAAAATCACGATAATCTACCTAGCGAGTTGGAGTAAATGGATGATGGGGTTTAGAAGTGATAAGGAAAAGACAAAATTTATTAAAAGCTACAAGGGACAGGAAATTGTGGAGAGCCAAGATCGCCAATGTCCAAAAGGGACATGGCACATAGAAAAAGAAATTTTAAAAAAATAACATAAAGTCTACAAAAATACAAAATTCTAATGCCTATAGACTGAAATATGAATACAGCTTATTTTTGCCGATGGACCGATTGAACCTGATGGACCGATTGAACCTGATGGACCGATTGAACCTGATGGACATAAGCAGAAACATGATTTCTACCTACAGACGCAAATATAAACACGACCCACGCTTACATCTAGACTCAAGTGTAAACACGTCTAATGTTTACTTACCGGCTCAAATATAAACAAAACCAACTTTTACATATAGACTCAAGTAAAAATCCGACCAATTTTTACCTATAGACTCATGTATAAACACAATGTTCACATACGGACTGAAGTATACACACATTTTTCTCTGGACTTAAGCATAGATTCGCTTATCGTCCGGTTCACTCTCCTCCCCGGTCTTTTGAACAGGCGCCGAGGTTTAACCATTATTTTCTGTTTAGGAGTGGGTTTCCGGTTCCTTCTAAAGTTTTTTCATTCTCTTTCACTTCCAATAGCCCCCTTTCGTCTTAGTGGCATTATCTCCTTGCATGGGGTGAATTGATTAAAAAAGACTATAGATTTTATTGTAAAGGCCGTAATAGAAAATCGTAATTTTTTAAACAAAGTCATCTTCTTCTTCTGTACGTAGTGTTCATAGGGTGATCATGTCTCTCCACAACTTCCTGTCTTTTATAGCTCTGATTAAAATTTGTCTTTTTTCTATACCTTCTAAATCTTGTTTTGCCAACGATTTAAACACGCTCGTTAGGTAGTTTGTTAGCAGCTTTCCTCTGTTCTTCTTGCCTTCGGTGTCTCCTGTGAGTTTCGAATTCTCCAAGCCGACTCTCCTCATTATATGCCCTAAAAGTCTCAATTGTCTTTTTCTGATTCTAAATATAAACGACCTTTCTTGTTTCCCTTTTCCTTGTAACTTTCTCTATGTCCATGCTATTCATGAAAGTAATAATAAAAAAGGATGTGACAAACGAGATCACGAGAAGAATAACGAACATTTTACACACAAAACTGGCTTCACTTCGAGTCGTATCTCTAACATACACTTTCCTCTTTCTTAAAATGGACAACAGACAATAATTAAAGACAAGCAAGAAAATGGCTTTACACAAAGCCATATATAGAAAGCGATAGCACAAAGAGACTTTTGCAGGAAAAAAAAAAGAATGATTAGATATGAATTTGATAGGATTAAATCCTAATGTAAATCAGAATAACAAAAAGAGAAACGAGAAAAAATAACGTTGAACAAAAAAAAATCAAATGCAAATGAAGATAACAAGAGGTATTTTGAACGTAGGTAGCAACCATAAAAAGACAAGATATACGAACGGAAAAAAGACGAAATTAAGTAAAATAGAAGCATTCATAATGGCGAGATTTTCTTTTGCTATTTTTATCTCGAATTTCACTGATTATTTTAATACATCGACGCACTTAACTTAATGAACAAATTCTAATTTCTATAGATACGAAAGAAAGATTGTTTATTGTTGATAGACATATACAAGAAAGAATATCATTAAGTTACCTCGTTCATTTTTGAAATTATTATTATTATTATTATTATTATTATTATTATTATTATTATTACCAGTTTTATTACTGGTTTTGTCATTCACAACACTATGTTGATACACCTTTCATCCACCAGGTCATATAGTGCGAAATCAAGAATTTATATAAAAAAAAAAAAGAAATCTTCCAACAAAATTTCAACGCGCACTCGAAACAACCAGAGAATTGGCCTTTTATGAACAGCGCCATAACCACTTCAGCTCTAGAAGCCTTGATGTTTAAGTTGAACGCACAAATCTTTTAAGTATTCTGATACCCCTTTCTCACCGATTCTTCTAAGCTATCTGTAGCCTTACGTTATATCTTTTAGATGTTTTTAATCATTTTCAATATTATTAGATTTATGGCATCTTATTACTGTTACATTTTATTACAAAGAACTGGTAAAGCAAATATTGCAAAATTTTATCTTTATTTCCGACTTCCAACTGCAATAAAATGACGCAAAATAAAAATAATAATAATAATAAGAGCCTTTTGTTATTAGGCTGATTTAGATGTCCACATTGTTTGATTTGCTCACATTTCTTGAATGCCCAGTTGACCGAACTTAAATTACACCGATCGCCTTCTCTGTTGATGGGTAAGACAGTCCACCTCCTGGGAGAACGCTTGCAACTTCAGACTTGAGCAACGAATCTTTGAATATAGATTCAAGTTAAAATATGTAAAATATTAATTGTAAAATCAAGTATAGAAAATATTCACCTAAGTTCATAAGTATAACGAGGACGTAATTTACATTTTGACGCAAGTATGTTCACGAACGATATCTACTTATAAACACAAGTACAATCACGACCAATGATTAGTTAGTTATTGACTCAATTATAAACATGACATGATTTTTTCAGGCTCAAGTACAGCCATGGCCAATGATTAGATGCAGACTCAAGTATAACCATGACCAAAGATTATATGCAGAATCAAAGATACTTAAGACAAATGATTAGTTGCATACTCAAGTATAACCATGAGAAATGATTAGTTTAAGACTCAAGTTTAATCATGACCAATGATTACTTGCAGATTCCAGTATAACCATGGCCAATAATTAGTTGCAAACTCAAGTATAACCACAACAAATTATTAGTTACAGATTCAAGTTTAAACATAACCAATGATTAGTTGCAGACTCAAGTCTAAACATGACCAATGATTAGTTGCAGAGTCGAGTATAATCATGACCAAAGATTATATACAGACTGAAGTATAACCACGAGAAGGATTTGTTGCCGACTCAAGTATAACCACGACAAATGATTAGTTGCAGACTAAAGTAAATCCATGACTAATGATTAGTTGTAGACTGAAGTATAATCGTGACCAATGATTGGTTGCAGACTACAGTATAAACATGACCAATGATTAGTTGCAGACTCAAGTGTAACCACATCAAATGATTAGTTGTAAACTCAAGTATAACCGTAACCAATGATGAGATATAGACTGAAGTATAACCACGACTAATGATTACTTTCAGATTCTAGTATAACCATGTCCAATGATTATTTTCAGACTCAAGTATACCCACGACAAATAATTAGTTGCTGGTTGAAGAATAACCACGACAAATGATTGCTTGCAGATTCTAGTATAATCATGGCCAATAATTAGTTGCATACTCAAGTATAACTTCAACAAATGATTAGTTGCACACTCATGTATAACTATGAGCAACGATTAGTTGCAGACTCAAGTATAACCATGACACATGGTTAGTTGCAGACTCAGGTATAATCACGACCAATTATCAGATATGGACTCGTTGTTAAGCACGTCCAATGATTAGTTGCCGACTCAAGTGTCAACACCACCTGTGATTATTTACGGCTCAAGAATAAAAATGACTGATAATTATTTATGGGTTCAAATATAAACATAACACGATCAATGTATGCTTATGTATTTAAATATAACTTATTTTGACATGAAATGATCCAACGTAAAGTCCACCAACACCAAAGTTCTATATTTCTTATAAATTCTATAAGAATTGTTTGCACAAATGCGATAATTATATTTTCTCCTATTTTCGCTGAATTGAATATCAAACTCTCTGCCTTTCATTTACACAAAATCGTTAGGTAAGCTAATTGCCGTTTCCATCACACACTTTGGCTTTTAGTATGCCCTGTGAGTGTTAAACTCTCCTAGTTCTCTTTTCTCATTATGTGTCCCAAACATTTAACAGCCTCTTTCTGATTCAAAGTGTCCTCTTCGTTCTCATTTTCCTTAAAATTCCTCGAATTTTCCATCCATGACATGCTCATTATCCTTCTGTATGACCACATATCAATTGCCTCAAGTCTTCTCTTCATCTGCGAGGAAATTATCCAGAATTTACTGCCATATAGAAAGACTAATAGTATATCACAATTCAGCAATTATTTTTTCTAACAAAATTTTCCTGATTTCAAGCTTGAAGACAAGAAGCGTTCTAAAAGACTTCAGTACTTAAAATTGATGAATTGAATGAACATTTGAAATGAAAGGCAGCACAAAGAACATCTGAACTTGGAGAAAAAATAGATAGTGAGCTTTTTTATTGCAGCATTGGAAGAGAAAAGACCGTTTATCTAGACAAGAATGTTGACCGTGGATTTTTCTGCATGACAACAATCGTCTTCATGTTGCAAATACGACGCAGCAAACGACCACCAGACTGAGATGGGAAGTTTTCTCTTATGCCGTATGTTTTTTAAACCTACCAAATTCAAATGTATTACTTTTTTTAATTCCAACTAATGTTCCTTGTCTGGTTCTTCCTTTCCAACAGGTTAAAGTTACCAAAGGATTTCTGATTTAATCGAATCTAAATCGTAATCGTTCTTTTATGGTGACATGTACACTTTAGCTTGAACATTGTGTCAGAACACAGAAAGCGTAAAAAGTAAAAAGACTTTGATGGCCAAGATAATGATGTTTTGAATTTAAATAGATCAAAAAAAAAGGTTTGTCAAAAAATGGAAGCTTTTGTGTGAGCTTAATAGAAAGAAATGTTATTCGTCTAATTAGAGACGGAAAACGGAATCCAAGACCAGATCGAAAAGCTAATATTGAACACGGGATAATAGTTAAACGCCGTGAAGAATCACAACTAATTAAAAGTCGTAGTCAAATGATGCTTAAAAATAATATGCATATTCGCTTGTTTTTTGTTTTTTTAATATGAATTCGATTAGTTTAGGAAGTAAGTATTTGATCAACGTATATGATTTCTTTCATTCAAATTCCTATTATATTATTTTCATCCACATATAAAAGCAAGAGTTCACTTTAGCACCCTCCCAATCTAGACAGGCTTGCTAGGGAGAGGATATCTAACCCTAAGGGAAATAACCCATGACATTCTTCCTCCTCTTATGGAGGATCTTCTGCTTGACGTTCGTTGGCCACAACGAAAAAAAAAAAACTTTAAAATACGAAGACAAGTGTGATAAAACACTTAATTGAATCTAATATGCTAAGCTTTCTGGTAGGTTTGCTTTAAAATACAGAGTGTTCATAAAGTTCGTGTGCACTTTAAAATTTTATAACTTTATTTGTATTTGCAATAGAAATAATTTGTAAAAAGGATTAGAAAGAAGTAAATCTATATTTATTAAGGTTTTATTGAAATTTTATTTAAGTTTCCACATGTCCTCCATCATTAGCAATACAAAGGGTAATACGATTTTACAGTCCACGGAAAACATTTGCCAACTGATTTACAGTAAAGCATGAAATCACATTAGTTATTTTAGCTATACTTAAAACTAGGTACATTAAACTTTATAACATTTTTTTACAGATTAATTCTATCGCAAATACAAATAAAGTTATAAACTTTTTAAACTGCACACGAACTTTATGGACACCTGTATAAAAGCAATTTTGGCGATAGTGCATTTAAAAACTTATGTATTCATAAAGTGAATAAAGTCCTAAAGTGAATAAAGTCCTAAAGTGAATAAAGTCATAAAGTGAATAAAGTCTTTATCAATAAAAATAATATTTCTACCTCTTAGACGGTTTTTGTGAGGGATGGTTACTTGCAAAAATTTTGATGGAGGTTGTTAAAATATCAAGTTTATTAGTGAGTTTGAATAAAAAAAAAATATAAAATCAAGTATAAACTTCAACATAACGGGTTAAATTCATTTAAAGCTAGGTCTAACTCTATTTGGCAAAGAAGTATGAAGATTTGCAAAATTATTTGACAGGTACTTTATGCCGTATAAATGCAGTAATCTTTGGAAATGATCAAGAAAAAATTAATTCGAGACTTGTCAAAGCTCTGACAATGTTGTTCTATCTGCTATAACATTCAAAAAAGACAGTTGTGAGCCAGACAGGTGGAATATCCAAGAAATATTGAAACAACGATATAATACGACAAAGCTCCCTCAAGCTAAACGGATACAGCGTTCAAGTTAAATGTTGTTAAATAAGTTTACTGCCTGACAAAATTCACACAGATTCAGTGTAAACTGTTTTTTAAAAAATTCGTTTCTAATCTTGATGAAAAGGCAGATTTTTTATGTTTTTTTTTAATCAGTTCAACCCAAGCAAGACAATAAAACCACTAGAGAGAAGATTTAAAAAAAAAACAAGAATTAAGGAAACAAGGTGATGACTGGTATTGCATTTAAATTTTTGAATATCAAAATTGAGTAAAGAGTGAGAAGCCAGAAGAGAGGTCCACATGTGAGAAGTGCGAGAGGAGAAACTGTTAAAATTGAACTTACGGTTACAGCTAGCTATTTCAACTGTAAAATGATAAGATCTTGCCGCTAATCCAGTACTGCGTTTAAATTCTTAAAGGCTAGGAATCCTAGAGGAAAGTTCATCAGAACAATTACCATAAAAGTATTTATAGAAAAGTCACAGGGAAGCTACATTTTGGCAGTGGGAATATGACTGAAGCCGAGATGTCAGGTCAAAACCAATAATATTGCAAATTCTTCTTTGTATTTTATCAAATAGCTCTAAATATATAGCAGAGGCACAAGACCAAAATGTCACAGCAATATTCAAAGCAAAAATGAATAATAGACTTATAAATATGTAAGATAGATTCAGGAGAGGAAAATTGTCTAGCACAGCATACTGAACCAACATTCCTAGCAGCAGATCTAGCAATTGATTCAATATAATCTTTCCACCTCATGTCAGCGGAAAGAGTTAGTCCTAGAGGTGTAATGAATTACTCTTCTGGAGTTTAGCATCAGCCATGATGATGGTAGGTAAAAGGGTTTCTCTAAGACAATTAAAAGAAAGCAGTTTCGTTTTGATTTAGACATATTGCTTAAAATATACCACTCAGCATAAAATAAAAATATATATATATATATATATATATATATATATATATATATATATATATATAATAAAGAAATATAGTCTTAAGGTATGCTGTATTTATGGAATAAAGTGCTCAATATCAGAGATAGAGCGTGTAAATATATAAAAGTGAACATAGAAGTCAAAAACTTAGAGGCGACAGTCTGTTTCATGCTATATGCAATCGTCAGGCCACATGCTATATGCAATCGTCAGGCCAACACATATGGCCTGACGATTGCATATAGCATGAAACAGACTGTCGCCTCTAAGTGTTGACTTTTATGTTCACTTTTTTATATATATATATATATATATATATATATATATTTAATCCGACACTATCTTTTTTATAACTATACACGTTATTTTTAATGGTGGGGCACGTGTTGACATCCGTTTTATTTTAAACATTGAAATCAATGTCATCTGACGTAGGGTTAGAGAAAGGCTTTAATAAAGAAAAGATCTGCCCCCACCTCCCAGGAATTGAACCAGAATTTTCTTTTTCAATCGTTTCGTTAATCAAAGTGTGCCCGACAATGATCATGATGGATTCAGTGTGGTCAGGTTTTATGCAAAACCCTCGCTGTCTGAGTTTTTAGATGTCTTCCTAAGGCCATGAGAATTAAAGGTCATTTACTTGTATGCATCTAATTTATCCGAACGAAATTCGTAATAAAAGGGTACCGACTCCATGCGTGGTGCATCTTGTAGCGAAATGACGAATAAGTCATTAAAAGTAAACTTTGCTGAATGTCTCACTCAATAATCCTACCTGTTACGCTAAAGTAAACAAATATTGCGGTTCTGAACTTAGACGAAAATGTATCATTTTTATTAATTTAAAATAAAACTAAGAAGTAGTAACATAAACTATTATGAAATGGACAAAGTCCGACAATTATTTTAAGACGTTTTTATGTTTATACGCTATTTTTATAGATACAAATATTTAAGTAAATGCTCTGTTTATAATAAACAGTATTAACGACATTTACCAGCCTGAATGTCCGAGAAATTGTCATAGAAAATACGCGTCCTCTGACAGGAATCGTCTTAAAATAATTGTCGGACTTTGTCCATTTCATAATGTGTGACGTCATTTGTTTACATTCGGATACGCATTGAGCAGATATGAATGTACGTGAGATCTTCATGGAAGATTGTAGCTTAAAAACAGTAAAATCGACCTTGCGAAATCGGTAAAAGCACGTCAGGCTATATGACGGTTCCGTATAGGATACAGGTTCGATTCCTGTCTGAGGACGCATATTTTCTATGACAATTTCAAGCCGGTAAATGTTGTTAATACTGTTTATTATAAACAGAGCATTTACTTGAATATTTGTATCTGTAAAAAGAATGTATAAACATAAAAATGTCTTAAAATAAACTGTTATCTTAACTTACCATTTACCATAGTTTAATTGAATTTTCCTTTGGCTTATAAATAAAATGGTAACTCTGGCTAAACCACATCACTTGAGGACTTTCAACAGCAGCAACAACTAAAATGCATAGCACATGTAACTCGAAGAGAAAATAAAGACATAATCAAGATGTTTACGTTCCTCACTACTTCAAATAAAAGGTTAGCAAAGAAACACCCATCAGTAAAATTTAGAGAACTTGTGAAAGCTATTTTCCTGAAAAATTATTTTAAATAAAATATTTTATTAATTCCAACCGACAACAGTACTGGCTGCTCGATCAGTGAATACTGAATGTTTCCTTATAAGGAAATGGCTAATATTAACATTACCATTTCACCAAATCAAATGTAGCTACTAATAACAGCTGGACGCTATGCGTACTGCTTGATTTTAATCTTCCCCAAATTTAATGTATATTTCGTCTGGAAGTATCATATTATTTTATTGTGGAAAGAGATTACTGCATATTGAATTTTGTTTACAGATGTACAGAATTTCAAGGACGAATGTCAGCATTGAAAGCTCTAAGTGTTCATTACAATAGGTATAAATTCTTATTTTTACATTAGGTATAAATACCTATAAAATTTTATACGGGATAATTTTTATATGGAAAGTAATGTGAATCTTGCTTCTTAGGAATACACGCTACTGATCACTCGGTCCTTGTCTTATACTAAACTGCGATAAGCGTTGTAAATAGGTACACCGTAAGCTAATGATGAAAGGATACTTGGAATTTTGTATTACGAAGATGATCACGATTTTTCAGAGAGTTGATATTGTTATTTGAATCGTACGCTAACGAGAGCCGATTGTTTGGATGTAAGTTTGCAACCAATCTGAAGATCTTAATGCGCATGCCCGACCAGACACACTACCGTGTGGTTGCTGTGTATTCGCCGTGACGTCTCGTGCAATGTTTCTTTTGGTAAGACATCGCATCACCCAGGCCTGTCAGACCTTTACTAAGATATCTGGCTTAAGCCGAGTCGCCAATGAAAGGGACGAGTTGTCAGATCATAGACAGACTTAACAATAGCAGAAAATGCGACGAGGCAAATGATGAGGATCCCGAAAGAGATTTTGCAGACTAATTTGAACAGTTGAACGGAGATAAGGGATAACTAAGGCAACATTGACTTGGTAGCTTATTTTTCATTAATATTAAATAGCTATAGGTTAGATAACAAGGCAGACTGAGTTCTCTAGCCGTGACTAGCTACCAGTCTAGGAAAAGAACCCACTGAATTTAAAAACCGTATGTCGTACTGGCTAAGCCCATACTATACCTCCATGGAAAATAATATGAAGTTCATAGTTAACTGAGCAGGGTTATGAACTCCCAAATCAGCTTTAAATTTTGGGAGGTAACATGTTAATATAACAGAAAAGATAACCATAAAATAATTAATCATATCTGTTCACAAATATATGCTGTAATTTTAATGATGAATCGCTATGACAATGATTAAGTCTCGTGACAATTGCTCTAAATATGATAAATCCCTGTGACAATGATTATGCCTTCTGACGATCGTTGTGACAATGACAAATCTCTCTGATAATCCTAAATCTCTATGAAAATGATTAAGTCATGTGACTATGTCTTTGATAATCATAAACCCTTGTCACAATGATTAAGTCTTGTGACGATCCTTATGAAAATGATAAATCCCTGTGACAATGATTAAGTCATGTGACGATGTCTTTGATAATCCTAAATCCCCCGGGACAATGACTAATCTCTGAAAAAAAGAAGCAACTTTTTTGTTGTTTGTTTGTTCTTTGTTTTCTTCTGCTAGTTCGACAGATGTAGACTGAAAAATTCTACAAAACTGTAATTCCTGGCCAAAAATATTTTTCAAAATCATATTTATGTTAACCATATAGATTCTGTTGTGGATTCCGAGATGAAATCCTGTCTCAAAGGAATGACAAACGCAGGTATGAAATATAGCAAATAAATGTATTGACGCAATAATACAATTGGTAATACGGTTAGTAGATCCAGAAATGCGCTTAGTAGCAATAATAATATATATATAGTCTGGGAAATTCAGTATCGAAGTAGGACTTCCTTCCGAGTCTACGTGCTCGCAACTGTGACTCCTACAAACGGTTACCTCCCACTCTTACTCTCTCTATTACTCTACCTCTCGGGTATTCACCGGCAGCAGTACAAATACACACTGGTCGATTCCACTTGTATGAAAAAGGGGTGGACCCCATAACAGATTCCCTGTGATGTTTTTGCTGTGCGATCTGTGGCAAGTATTTTTTTTACAAGATGAAGTTGCTAGCACATCACCCAACCGTTTGTGAATTCAAAGATTTCCTTCTCCTACACTGTTTACCAATCCAAGCTAGAAAACCCCATCTGCGCTTCTATTATCCTTACTTGAAGAGAGAAGAGATGAATTCATGCCTTTCTCCAACAGTATTTGCACAAAAGCAAACACAAACATCACCGTTGGAATTTTAACTGGACACGCTAATCTTACATTCCACACCGATAATACTATCCTACTTGTACACCCATAAAATCAACATAAGCGAATCGTAATTATATATATATATTTTTTCCTTTAGCCTTTTTATACTGTATATTCTTAAGGACAATAAAATCAGAGTAACACTAAAAAAATTCTTAGTTATCAAGTGAATAGATATTAACACCGCATAAGAGT
Source organism: Acanthosepion pharaonis (assembly GCA_903632075.3). NCBI lineage: Eukaryota > Metazoa > Mollusca > Cephalopoda > Sepiida > Sepiidae > Acanthosepion > Acanthosepion pharaonis. Next base: position 761,092 of record CAHIKZ030001778.1, on the reverse strand, counting down.
CAGATTAGGTCCCAAAATATCTGGATTGGACCTGACAAGTCCTCACTTTCCAACCTCAACAGAGTTCAAGTTCGTTTTCGCGACCTTGTGCGGGATGATACGTTTCCCACTCTACATCCTCTTTCCCCACAGACGTAAAGAGGCAAACCTATCGCTAAACCACCGAGTTTGTCCATGACAAATTTTCAGATGGGCTCTATTTTTTTAGTTCTAGCAATTCAGTCTTTACAGCTTACACCCATCATGCTGCATCCATAGAGTCAAATCAGACCATTCTCTCTGTATTCCAATTATGAGGAGGAGATCCACTCAGACAGTTTTTTTCCACCAACTGCAGATTTCGGGAACAGACTTCCCCCGACCCGTATATGTTAACCACAGGGGTCAATCGTTATCTACCCTCCATATCCACATAATACTCACTTCCGGCAGAAATAAAAATAAGAAATGTTATTTTAGCAGTCAAATGAATATTATTCTGTTTTTGGAATATTGTATTAAGTGCTAATGTTCCAAGACAAAATAACTAATAGTGTTCATAAATTAATTTGATTTTTAACCTGAAACATATTAATAATGTGAAACACAATTCTTCTTATAAGATAATACTAAAAAGATATTCTTAATGTAAATTATTTATGTATCTTTGAAACAATGATTTGAAATCTTTTAGATTGATTACTTACTCTCCTTAAAATTCGTTTGTAAATTACTGATGATGTTGATCAAGATTCTTTTCTTAAAAGACGTTTGCAACTCTCTCTATATAAAACAGAGGATGTCTGTATATCTTTTCACTCGAGATCCATTCAACCGATTTGGGCCAAACTTGGAAAATACATTATACAATGTAAGAGATAGGTTCTTAGCGTAAAAAAATCGATATTTTTTTTTTAAATCAATAATCGATAAAGCCGATCAAAAATCAATAAATTCAACTTTTTTCCTCTGATTTCGTTCAAACTCGGTATTTAGGTTCCTTACATCATGAAGAGCTCAACAATACCTCATTTTTATTTTTACTTTTAGCGAAAAACGAAAAATCGATTTCAACACAATTCGGTTTCAACACAAATTTTAAACTAAAAATTCCCTCAATTTTAAAGCAATCTAATGCAAAATTCACTCAATTGCAGCCAACAATAAATTGATTGTTTAACGGTCATTTAACTTGATAATTGTCCACCCATATAGTGAAAGCCCGCGTAAACAGCGAAAAATGTCGATTTTTACTGGTTTCTTTCTTATTTTTCGTTGATCTTTCAACTAATTTTCATCAAACTTAACAATTTCTTAATAAATTTATCATCTTTTACATCCCTGGTAGTACACTGACAGATCGAATTTCAAAAACTCCAAAATAATTGTGGTCTGAAGTGGGTATTGATGTTGCCTGTTTTACACCTTCATGTCCTCGGCTAACTTCGACTGAACAAATACAGACTACCTCTGTTATATCAGTAACTGCATTAATTCAAAATGTTTTTAATGAAAGTAATTTAAAGTAATTAAAGAAGATAGACTCTGTTACGTCAAAACATGGTGCTGTTTTTGCTCCATTCTAATTGAACGCTTTTTCTGATCGATTGTATCACTGGTAGTTATTGATAATGTTGTTAATTAGATACATTCAAAGACGTTTTTACATTTTACATTATTGAGAATGTTGATCAATTAAATTTTTAAAAGACTTGTTAAATTAGTGATATTGTTGATAGATTAGATTCCTTAAAGATGTTTTCAAATTATTTATCATGTTAATTAAGTGGATTTTCAAAGACGTTTTGAAATTAATGATAATGTTGATCAATTATTTTCTTTAAAAGGCGTTTCTAAATTATTGATAATGTTGATCAGTTAGAGTCCTTAAAGACGTTTCTAAATTATTAATAATATTAATCAATTGGATTTTTAAAAGGTGTTTTGAAATTAGTGGTACAATTGATCAATTAGATTCCTTAAGAGACGTTTTGAAATTTGTGATAATGTTAATCAATTAGATTCCATAAAAGGCGTTTGTAAATTATTGATAATATTGATCAATTAAATTCCACAAAAGAAGTGTATATATTATTGATAATGTAAAAAAATTCTCAGAATTAATCTGAAGAAAAAGACAATATGTATAAAGGGAAAAAGACAATAGGAAAAAAATGTAGTTTTAGCCGACGCGTTTCGTCAGATGCAGACTTTTTCAAGGCAAAAAAAAAAACGAAATGAATTGTCTTTATTCCCTTATACACTATCGATAATGTTGATATATTACATTCATTAAAAGACTTGTCTAAATTATTAAAAATGTTGATCAATTAAATGTTTTAAATATTTTTTAATTATTGATCAATTAGATCAATATTTGATCAATGATTATCAATTAGATCAATTCAAAGACGTCTTGAAATAATTGATAATATTCATCGATTAGATTCCTTCAAAGACATTTGTACATTATTGATACTGTTGATCTATTAGACTCCTTAAAAGAGTTTTATAAATTATTAGTATTGTTGATCAATTAGATTTCCTAAAAGTCGTTTGTAAATTACTGATAATTTTGATCGATTAGATTCCTTCAAAAATATTTGTAAATTATAAATATTGGAGAACAATTAGATTCTTTTAAGATGTTTTGAAACTAACGATACTGTTAATCATTTGAATTCTTTAAATTCGTTTTGAAATTATTATTTCCTGGGATATTAAGGAAACGGGAGAACATATTAAAGGCAAGAATGTCAGAGGGAAATAGTGATTAACCTACATAACAAATTTGTCTAAATGGATGAAAGAACAGAAAAGGAGAGAGACGCGAAAAGGACAACGACTGCTCAAAGCTACGAAGGGCAGGAAGTTGTGGAGTACCATGATCGCTCACATACTGAAGGGACACGTTACACAGAAGACAGAAGAATTGTTGTTATAAGCTTTATAGTTTCTATTTATATTCCTCCATTGTTATCACTACAGATCAGGGAATCCAATAGTTATACATGACTTTTCTCATTTGTCACCGTTCATGTTTTTCTGTTTTTTCTGCTTTTAACATGAATGTTTAACAATAAAAAATAGAATGGTAGGCCTTCTTTATAAACTCGTGGCAGTGTCAGTTATTAAGTATCAATAATATAAATCGATCAGTGCCAAATTTGACCACTTCGCCAATTACCAGTTTAACATCGACAGACTGTTCGCCTATATGACTGTAGGCATCTCTTTGTCGACATTTGTTTACGTGCTTGCTGGACAATCTCTTTAGTGGGTCCGGTATAGTTTTGTGTATATCCAATTGTTACTGAAAAAATAGTTGAGCGTTGTCGTCATTTTGAGAAGAAGAAAAAGATAACGTCATTTTTTAGATGACTATATAACTTAAGACTATAACTGTTCCAATACGTAAGGAAAAATATCAGTTCAAGACATTTCAAATTCGAAGGGCAACTAACCTTTTGGCACTTTTGAGCAATTTCTATGCACAAGTTTGGCACAGTCTCTTGTGAATTAATCGTTATTCCTTATAATCTTAATCATCTTAATCTTCATTAAGCTAATCTTACGCAGGGATTAGCAATGTCATTTTTACAGCAATTTTTTATATTGTCTATAATGTTAAACACGGCAATAGTCCCTTCATATAGCTAATGTCTTATCATCATGTGGGGGGGGGATTTCTGGGAAGTATATGTGGGATGTATTTCTGCCGTGTTTTACTAAAAATGAATTTCGAGAATTTTAAAATAACGTGCGAACCACATGTAATATGATTTAATTAGTGCTTCCCTTTTTTAGATTTTTAGGCGTGCTCAAATCAACTAATTCGACGGAAGCGGTGGAAACTTTTTCATGGTTGAATTTATCGAAATTTGGGATTACCATGGTAAGTTTCATTAACATGTCATGGGATTTACGTTTAATTTAATTCGAAATTCTCACGCGATATTGTGACAGGATTTTATAGAAACAGCGCATAGCCTTACAGGTGGGAACCCGGTTAGAAATACCTTCAGGTTGGGTAATCCAGTCCTCTCAGCTCGGTCTCCGTTTGAGGATGTTCCTAAGTATTTAGATGCGACTGCAATATTGCTTTGGTTGCCTCTTCTTTCCAATTTAAAGAAAACGCTCTTCATATGATCATGATACTCCGTCACTACTCCCGCCCATGAACAGAGGTACACAGTGCGTAAGCCTATAAGGTACTGAACGAAATATTTATTGAAGCCATTCTTAAGATAAAAACGTGCACATGTTAAAACATCCAGTCAGTTAAGAGGAGAAAAAAAAACATGCCTAGTGCAGCATCACGGCAACCATTATTATTATTAAAAAAATTCTTTTTGTTCTGTATTTGTTTTACAATCCCATCCCGAGTCACAACCATTGACCTAAAACAAGCAAAGCATGTGTTTTCGGTTGTTTCCACTTAATAAAACAAAAGACAGCTATTAACAAAAAAAAAAATTATATGGACAAAGCACTTCGCTGGATATGGGTTGTGCTTGTTCAAATTATTTTTTGGATTTCCTGGAGAGGTGGTACACAGGGATTTTGTTGATTTGTTCTTGAGTTCCTTTATTTATTAGACCCAAAGCTCCAACCAGAACAAAAGCCGTTTTAGTTTTTAAGTGCCATAGTTTTTTTTCTATTTTTATCTGCAGTTTTTTTTGTATTTGCTTAGTTATTATTCTTTCTCGATTTCCTCGTTTTTACACAATTTCAAGTACGCCTATTATTACTGGCACCATCTTAACCCAGATAGCCTACAACATTCTCAGCTGTCGAACCAAGTTCTGGTATGTTTTCAAATATCTATCTATCTATCTACCTATCTATCTATCTATCTATCTATCTATCTATCTATCTATCTATCTATCTATCTATCAGGTTTACATTCTAGTTCGCCGCCACCATCATGTCTACAATTTGGCTGGCCATTTCTTTCCATATTCACACTATCAGATCCTCCTGTAAGAGATGATCGGTCTGAATGACCAAATCCCAGAGTGCTTTATAATTCTTATTTTCCAGTAATACCCCTGGCATTTTTCTACATATCTGCATTCTGGGCCTTCGTTGGATGAAGTTTTAAAATGTAATTAAAAATGTCCGTTAAACATGTATGGCGTGTAACGTTTCTATATATCTGTGTCTTCTCTCCCGATATTTAGACTTCCCGTGTACAAAACCATTTTTAGACTCGGCATTTATTCATTTTATTTTAATTTAGAAAAGAGATTGAAATATTTAAATGCTTTGTAATGAGATGCGAAATGATTTTAACTAGAAGATTTAGACGTTTATATCGAAATCTACAAAATATGTCAGAATAGAAAATATATGTCTGTCTATATTTCTGAGATGAGGTATTTTAACAACATTTACGTTGTTCGGATTATTGTCCTCATCTTTATTGTCATGTTTTTTTTTTCTTTATTTTATGAAAATCTATCTAACACATTTGGAAATAAGGCTGAAGCCGTAAGCTGGATTTTTTAAAAAAAGTTTAACTTGTAGAAAAAAAATTATTTGCATTTTAATTATATCAATAAAAATGTTGCTAACTAGAATTATTTCGCTTGATTTACCGCTTCTCGCCCTCCTCTGTCTATCTCTTCTCTCTCTCTTTCTCTCTCTCTCTCTTCCCTGTCTCTCTCTTCCCTTTCTCTTTTACTCTCCCTTTTCCCCTTCTCTCTCTCTTTACTTCTCTCCCCCTCTCCCTCTCACACACACACTCTCTCAAACAGACAACAAATGAAAACGATTTGATCGATTTCAAACGTCTTTATATTGTTCTTTTAAATTTAAATAAATCCTTAAAGGCAATTCTAATTGTTTATTTTATGTTAATCCATTCGAATTACAAAACATTTTGAGTTTGTCGCCTTTGGTGTACACTACAAATAGAAAACCTAGCATTTGCTTTTGAGACAGTGAAACGCAGTCTTCCTATCTCTTCACCGATGAAGAAGAGACTTGAAGCAACTTGAATACCGTGGATGAAACATGTGAGTAACGGCGAAGTTTAAGAGAAAAAGAATACAAAAAGGATACTAGGTCACATAATGAGAAAAGAGGGAGTGGAAAATTTAATACTCACAAATAGATTGAAGACAAGAAGGACAGAAGAAAACAACGTCTAACTTAACTAGTGAGTTCGAGTAAATGGATAGCAGAACAGGGTTTAGATCCATAACTATAGCATACTTTATAACTATATTTTTTCACACACACACAGGCATATATATATATATGTGTGTGTGTGTGTGTGTGTGTGTGTGTGTGTGTGTGTGTGTGTGTGTGTGTTTTAACAATGAAAAATATTGAGAAATTCAAAAAAATAAAATTTTCAGACACACTGGGTCGTATATTAATATTTTTTTGTTTTATTATTTCAATTACATTCCTCGACTAGTTTCGGTCAGCATTGCCATCATCAGGAGAAAAACTTTCTGCTTATTTGTAGCTGTGAACTACAGGAATAGATGACTGTCTGAAGAAAATGAACTTTTCATTTTTTTCGTTAATTTTCGTCAGTTCTTGCATTGGTCAAACGGCCTTTTTTAAGTTATTTTTTAAGATAGAGGATGGGTAGATTGATGCTTCTTTGAATTCTCTTGGCTATTTTGACAATTTATAATGTATATATATATATATATATATATATATATATATATATATATGATGAAATGGACGAAGTCCGACAATTATTTCAATATATTTATACATTATTTTTATAGAAAGAAATATTTAAGTAAATGCTCTGTTTATAACAAACAGTATTAACAACATTTACCGGTCTGAATATCCGAGAAATTTCATAGAAAATATGTGTCCTCCGACAGAAATCGAACCTGTATCCTACACAAAACCGTAATATAGCCAGACGTGCTATACCATTTAGCTACAGAGGATATATATATATATATATAGGAATGGGTCTCAGGAAGACAGCGTTGATATTTTTAAGGCACACAATGAGGCAAAAGGGCTTGGATAATTTAATCCTCACAGGACAGAATGAAGGCAAGTGGGACAGGGGAAAACAATACATTACCTACCTGGCAAGCTTGAATAGACGGACACGTAAGAATGATAAGGTGAGATAACAAAAAGACAAAGTTTATTAAGAGCTACAAAGGACAGGAAATTGTGGAGAGCCATGATCACCTACATCCTGAAAGCATACGGAACATAGAAGAAAATTCGCATAAAAATCATATTAATCTTCTATTTTTAAATTATTAAAAGAAAATAAATAAATAAAAAACTTTCTAAACTGAGTATGTAAGCAAAAATTAAAATATACTGTCTTTACAGTACATTACAAATTTAAACGCTGTACTAGATTGGCAGATAGGTCTCTTCATTTTAAAGTTGAAATGGCTAGATGTAACTTCTTCTACATTTACCACTTGTGAAACTCTATTCCGGTTTCTTGCTTTCCAGTTAAGTTTGACCTTCAAAATTTTAAAAGCAATGTCAATCGTTATCTTCTGTCAACTCAGTGTCGTTTTATTGTTCTATCTCATTAATAATGTTTTTATTTTTATTTTATTCATATTATTTTGCACTTGCGTCTTAGTGGCTTTATTGTTTTGCTGGGTGGGGGGGAATGATTTTAAAAAGTTATTTAAAAATCACTACGGTAAATCGCTTGCGAAATATGTCGCAGTAGTAAGAGGGAAAAGAATGCGCACTAAAAATATTGAATTTAATTTAATTTAATATAACCTCTATTTCGTAGGATGATTAAAAACTTAATATTAATACTGCCGTGTACATAACTCATTTGATATTCATATATTTCTAATTTGGACAAAATTTAATTAAGCGATTTCAAGCTTAAAGCTAGCTTTGTTATGACAGTGCAAAATTCTTAGCTAACTTCATTATAATTATACAAGTATCGCTATTGATGTATGAAATGCTAATATTTCCAATTGCCTATTGTTAAAGACGTTTTATTTCAACTGCCATCGCTAATGTTACTTTATTTATTTCATTACAGCGACTCATTATGTTATTGTAATATGTAATTGAAATATAGTTATAGCGCGTAGCCGACTAGTTAAAACGTTTACCTTCTGGTTATAAATTCGAAATTCACCATAGTCGATTTGTCAGGGTGGGGCTTGATAACTCTAGCCAGGGAAGGCACCTTTGGAAAGTGCCTGAAAACCATACCCCCACGAAATCTACGAAATGGTCAGATTAGAAAATATATCTGACATATTTTGATAAAAAGACTGTAGCTAGAGTAGAAGACAATTGTTATGAAAATTGTAAAAGAAATATATTGTTTTTTATTTAGATTATATAAAGAAAAATTGTATAGAAATGTTGCTAACTAGAATTGTTTCGCTTGATATATCTCTTCTCTTCAAACCCTGTGAGTGAAATGGCGCTAGCACCTGATCACAGGTGATCGTGGCCGAGGGTTTGAGTGTACTAGCTAAAACGGAAACTACAGTTGAAGTTTCTGGGGCATATAATGAAGAAGGCTTGGAAAATTTGATACTCATGGGGCAAATATGAGACAAGAGGAGACTGAAGAAGACAACGTATAACAAATTTAATGAGCTTGAGTAAATGGATGACGAAACAGGGTTTGGGAGAAATGATGGAAAGATAGTTTATTAAGAGCTAGAAGGAACAGGGACTTGTGGAATGCCAGGAACGACGACGTTATGGAGGGACACGTCGCATGAACAAAAAGAACAAGGGCGATGACTTGACCTTTGAAATAAAATCCAAAAACGGACAACCATCAATTGTCTATTATGATGTTTTAAAAGGCAAAATAAAGAATCCGACTACCAGAAGCGGAAGACTTTCAGAAAACGTGTGTAAAGCATTCAATAGACTTCAAGAACATACAGAAGCCTTTGAGTTGATTAAATCAGAAAAAAAAAACGAAAATATATTTGATACATCCCAATAATCATTGATTATTGTAGATACACATATCTTCGATTCTCCCCGCTGTTTGTCTGTCGCAAAATAACAACATTAGGAATTCCCCGACGATGTTGTTCATATTGCTGAATATTATGGGATGAGTTTTCCATCATAAGAATTGATCTGTCAATATTTAAATATGTAAAAAAAAAAAACATTAAATCAAACAGTTCGGGCTTTGATAAATTTTTATCACCTTTGCAGATTGGAGAAAAAAGCTTAGGATTTGATATATTGTTCGATTTTGTTACAATAAAATGATCTATATTTTAAAGTAGATTTCTAAACATGTTTTTTTTTTTCATCTTTTTTTTAAGTAGCTTTCTTTTTAGCTAAATAATAAGAAGCAAAGATTAGGATCAAGTTCCAGTCTTCTTGTTTTGGTTCCGTTCCTTATTTAATCGATAGCAGGTACAGTTTGAATCGACCAATTCCTTAGAATTAACACAAAAACATGAGATTTCTCCGAGTTTTATCGATTACATTACTGCTTACACGATTAATCTTTACTTTTTTAAGATATTTCATTGCTTTTTACTATGCAAGATGCTTCGAGGGGATAGTTTTATACGATGGTGTCAGGGCTGTGGGCATTTTGCATATAAACTTCTATGTACGAACGTGTATCTCTCACACTCTCTCATTCTCTCTCTCTCTCTCTCTCTCTCGCTCTCTCGGTCTCTATCTTTATATACACGGGATTACGGCCACGTCACGTTGAAACACCGGTTCCGATACGATCACCGAAGTTAAGCAACGTCGAGACTGGTGGGTACCTTGATGGGTGATCGCTTTGGAATACCAGTTGCTCTAAGCTTTGATGCACGGGTAACGTAATTGTTAAATGGAGAGCCGAGTTCTAATTCCCATTGAGTTTGTTATATTCACTTATGAGCAAAATACCCTTGGGAAAGGCATGAATGCAATTCTCTCCCTCCCCAGCTATGGGTTAATTAGTAAGACTTCTCTCACTAAATCATTATTATCTCCAATAAAATAAACTTCTTACAATCTAAATATATTTCTGTCTTCAAATAACCTGCAAAGGCTTGATAAACTTTGAAAAACGAATCCATCAATTCCCCCCAGCTATAGGTTAATTAGTATAAATCATTATTGTCGCCATAATGTTTTTACAATCTAGTTGTATCTAAAAAAATCATTTTTATCCTTAAAAGACGTTCTTAATGTAATATTCACTCGCAATACAAGGATAAATCTTATAATTCAAAATATATTTTGGTTTTAAATAAGCTACGGTTGATAAGCCACACGAAATAAATTTCCAGAATAGTCACATTGTGGAACAGGCTCCCTAGTGGATGCTTCCTAGAACACTTCAGTCTTAACCTCTTCAAGTCTCGTGTCAATCGTTATCTGTCCTACATATCCTCATAACATGTACCTCTTCCCCCACCCTTTTCACCCTTACAGTAATCTCATTCAGTAACCCTATACCTTGAGTAGCTCTTGGACCTTGCAGCGGGGGGAAAATACTAAGAAAATAAATAGAGAGAAGCAAGGCTGAGTTATACAAGCACTCTGAATTGCATCAACAAAGTCTTCGTCAGGGCATGAGGCTGACGTCAGGCATCATTTTATAACTAAAAGCTCATTATCACGTCTCCCGAAAAGCATTTTCAACAACACCAGATTATGCCCATTCAGTTGACTTGAGGCCACCTGATTCGTTATTTTATAACTATTTCTATTTCCGTTTTCTTTCCAAAAGATATCAAGTTTCCGGTCACATCGACATTCAAACTCGAGGGTTAATTTGTTATATCGATAGCCAATCACTTACATTTTAAACTGTGAGGTCATTTTTTTTCACATGAAGCATGTGAATCCACGCTCATTTTAAACTCTAGGCTGTTAAAAGCATAAACGCACCATCGGCCGACTTGTAACATCTTTATAATGATGGAAAGTACTCGAAACATTGCACACAATTTTGGTAACTTTACAAGTTTTCACATGACTAAAAAACGAACGCACCCATGAATTCACACACATATACATATACATACACACACACACACATATATATATATATATATATATATATATATATATATATATATATATTATTTTAGGATATTAACATATGTTAAAAATCGCTACATAATGGCAGTTATATTTCAACATTACAAATGTGTCTCTTCTGGCGATGTTAGACTACTGGTGAGTGAAAGATTATTTAAATTTCAAAGGCTTTTGAAAAAATATAGTTTTAAGGTATACTATATTTATGGAATAAAGTACTCAGTATCAGAGAGCGTATGTAAATATAAATATAAAAGCGAACATTGAAGTCAACACTCAGAGGCGACAGGCTGTGTCATGCTAGACGCAATCAGGCGATTATGTCTAGCATGGAACATATAAATATATATATATTTGAGCAGCAACCTTTCTTTTAAATATCTTTCGTTAAATATGACTGACAAGGAATATTAAATTCATTTTTTTATTTAATTTTTCCAGTGTTTTCAAATTTTTCCATTTGGTGGGAATAAGGGAGTGCAAAAATGATTCATATTAGCCATTGTCCATTGTGTTACGTGTTATTAATTTATCTTCATATTTTGACTGTTTAAGATGTACTTTATTTTTGTGTTGTTTTCAATACGAGCATCAAACAGTCAAAACATGAAAAGAAATTAATAACACGAAGCCTCTTGAAAATGGCTAAAATGGCGGAAAGGGCTTGGAACAATGAGCAATATGGACAATTTTTCCACTCACTCACTCTAAATAAAAATATTTCCTTGTCTGTCATTCATAGTTGACGATATATATATATATATGTGTGTGTGTGTGTCCTCCAACAGGAATCGAACTTGTATCCTACACGGAACTGTCATATAGCCTGACGTGCTATACCATTCAGGCCGGTAAGTGTTTTTAATATTGTTTATTATAAAAAGGGCATTTACTTAAATATATGTATCTCCAAAAGTAAAGTAAAACAGTATATATATGTATATATATATATATATATATATATATATATATATATATATATAATAACGTGTTAATTGAAATCTACATTCTTTGTTTTAATAATATTTTTGTAATTTTCTCTTATTTTTGTACAAGGTAACCGATATTTGGCACCTGTTTGTATGAAGAAAGTATTAATTTGATTTCTTATCCTAGACATTAGTCAATTCAGAATGAATACATTTATAATTTTGACGATGTAGTCCCTGCTGTTTTTCTAAAACGTACACAAGTACGTTGTGATTTAAGATGTGTCATTTGCCAAATTCTTACCAAGTCTTACATTGGAAAAAGGTTCTACATGCATCAAACAAAAGTTGTCGTCATCTGCGGGATTATCAGTGTTAATTATTTTCTTTTTGTTTCTGGAATTTTTTTTTTTTACTTTTCTCCGGACATTTTTTCACTTGTTGTGATTTAGCAGTTTTTGTTTGTTTTTTGTTTTTTTTGTTTTTTTGTTTTGTTTTTTTGGGGTTTTTTTTCGTTTTTTGTTTTGTTTTTTTTTTAACCCTAGCTCAATTGTATTCTTTTGAGGATGTCGTTAAGAACAATTGCTCTTTTCTTCTTTCTGCTCATCACTGGATGAGTTCGAGTTGGTATTTTGTGTAAAGAGCAAAGATTTTCAGGAGAAAACTCTTCAGCTAATGAATGCTATTTAGTGGGAGGCACAGTGCTTTGACAAAAAGACTTTAACTCCTTAACCTTAATTCTGATCCGCAAAGCCGTTTTGTCGAGGGAAATGATATCAAGTTGAATGAGACGATATTGGGTTTCACTTGATATTCATTGAAATAATATTGAAACTGTTAATATAATAAATATATAATAATAATATATAATAATATATCTAATAATATATAATATATCTAATAATATATAATATAAAATATATATATAATATATATATAATATATATAAATATATATATATAAATATATGATATAAAATGTATATAATATGTATAATAATATATAATAATATATATATTATAATAATATATAATAAGTATATAATATAATAAATAATATTGAAACTAATTATTTGAAAATTAAAATTTTACTTGGATTAGAAAAACAAGTTTTTTCTAGACATCAAATTTAAATCACGATGCGCGAATTAATAAAAGATTTTAACCAATATCAATAACATATAAGACTTTTGTATAAATGGTAGGATCAAACACGGCCAGTTTTAAAATCAGATATTTTTATACTAATGTTCACCTGATACAATATTCACGAGCCACTGACGGTAGAAGGTTACTATATGAAGCGAGAGAAGTGAACAGGATGATGATATGTAAGATATATAACTATTGACACTAAACTTTAATGTTAAGACTGTAGCAAAAGATCTACGCGATAATCTATTCCATAATTTGGCACTTCTTAGGAAGAAGTAGATTAGGACTTCGAATGGAATCTCGCAAGATAAAAAAAATATGTTATTTCACTCTTTATTTTTGCTTCTCCCAAATATAGGCTGCGCATTGCAATATGAGCTGGGAATATGTTTGTTAAATTGCAAAAATTCACTGACCAGTGAAAAAATTTTATCTTTACATCTAAATGTTTCATTTTTAGAGCACATGTAACACAACCTTAAAATAAGAATGGCGTAAGGATAAAAATCCATTTGAAATGGTGTGGATATCTACGAGTTGGTATTTATACAATCAAAACTTTTTTTAAAGAATACTATACAGAACTACAATAAATTCACCACAGTTTGAAATTTTATTAAATATTTAGTTCATGAAAGAAAAAAAATAAAATGACGTTTGTGGGAGACGTATGCCTTTTGCAAGCAACAGCGTCCTAGTTCATAAAGTGGTCTAAGAAAGGTTTTTAGCAAGAAGAAATAAACTACATCCAATTTAAAAATTTAATTACGTAATCCCTACGCAACATAAATAGATAGTATTTGGAACTAGTATAGAGTATATCCTCCATTTACTAGTTTCAGTGCCTGTATTCGCTTTTTCATGGATTTGATCAAGTTAACAATCGTCTGATCCATATTTTACCACTCCTTTAGCAATATTTCTTTAAGGCTTGACACTAACGTGATTTTGTTTGCACGCTCTCGAAGTTTTCGGTAAAGGTGCTCCCAAACGTGCTCTATTGGATCCATGTCAGGACTTTGGGCTACCCATCGTAGTAACTTGATTCCTTGTGATTCCTTCCAGGCCTTTGCTACTCTGCTCGTATGACATGGCGTTCCATTTTTCTTGAAAAAGGTAGACATTATTGTTAATCTGATTTAAAGTAGTGGGAATAGTCCTTTCTCTAATATTTGACAGTATTTTCGACCATTCAACTGCTCGTCAATAAGAACCAGCTCAGATTTCCCTCCAGACAAGACAGCGCCTCACGCCTTTACTCCAATCCCTCCATGTTTCATGGTTGCCTGCAGACATTCAGTGTTCCAGGTCTCATTCTGATTTCTTCAAACATAAACCTGTCTCGAATTCGAATACTGGCAGAATTTACTTTCATCTTACCAAATTACAGACTGCCAAAACTTATAATCCTTGCTCTCGAATTCTTTCGCCCAGTCCATACGAAGGTTACTGTTAATCTCTGAAATCAAAGGCTTCTTTCTTACAACTCTACTTTGATAGACTAGCTCTTTCAGAGTTTTTTCTCACTGCATATAGCGACATTTCCATGCTGTTGACGACATCTTTGACGCTCTGACGACGGTTTCTAATAACTTCCTTTTTCGGCGCCCATTTTCGTTTGCTCAGACACGATGCTTGGTCTTCCTGAACGTTGTTCCACACGACAATGGCCTTCTTCATTAAATTTCTTGACAATATTATCAACCGTTTGGTGATTAACCTGGAAAAACCTAGCAATTTCTCTATTTGATTGGCCACTCTGATGCTATCTTACTATTTGCCTCTGTTGAAATTCCCTAATTTCCTTACTTCCGCGAACTTTCATTGCAAAATATAAGACAACTATCGTTCATAGATTAGAGTAGCTTGATACTAACACGGTATTGTCTGAACAAAAAGAAGAGACGTTATTAAACAAGCCAAAATTGCTGTAATTAAGGGTGGCTAAAAACTTATCATAGCCCACTGTATGTCTATATCAACCAAACAAAGAAAAATCCTAACGACTGACCGACTGAAGATGGTCGCTTCCGCGTTATGGTTTGTGGCTCTACGCGAATACATAGAAAAACAGGATTTCTTTTTGCAAAAAAAAAACTTTTTTAGTACCGGTGAGCTTCTGTAGTTATGTATACAGCCAATTATCTGTGTCTATAGCTGCTATAAGCTCATTATTTATTATTTCACACTAAATATTTTAAACTATGAATAGTATGCACTTAATATTAAGTTTTATTCTATGGACAATATTTATTACCCCCGCATAGGAATTGAACTTACATCCTCCTGGTTATAAAAACTAATGATTTGTTGGATTAACCTGTTTCTCCTGCTGGTTCCGATAGGTTCAATCCAATTAAACTAGTTGCTTTTCTCTAGAGGGTGTGTCTTTATAGTTGCTTGCTGAATTCTTTTCAGCGTAGAGATTTTCCAAGAGTAGCTTAGATGTGGCACAGGGTTGAAAGCATGGGGTACCCAGTGAGGATCGAACTCTCTACTCAGTCATAATTGTTCTAGCAAGACAAGCTTTCTAACCATGGCATCGTTTCGAGGTGCCCAAATTCTTTTCAGCGTAATTCAGGAATAAACAGACTTTCTGATGCCTGGATAATATATAATATAATTTAACACTTACCATATTCCTATTATCTTTGGCTATGTTAAATTGATAACAAGTAGCCCCCCCCCTTTTTTTGTTTATATTGTATTCCAAAAGAATTATGAGAGAAACTCCCAGAAATGTAGTACAGATACTGCATATTACCTCTTCCCATAAACAGAATCATAAGGTGCAGGTTTGCCTGAGTGTAAAAAGTTTTAAAAAAATGTGAAAGAAATACGTTATCATTTCAAGATTTTGATGCTTGCAAGCAGACGTGACTTATAAAAAAATAGCGGGAAAATTTTTGCTTAAAATGAGCATCACAGTGCCGCCATCAAATGATGAGAAGAAAAATGATTTAACCTATTCATTGTTTCTCGGTTTCCCGTTTTCGTTTTAACTATTTTGATAACTCAAAGAATATTTCGTTTTTTAAAAAGGAAACAATTCTGAATCAATAGAATTATATACACTGGAACGATCAGACGTTAATTTTGCTTCTGACATTTATCCTCGATGGGTTTCGTTGTTATTGCAACTTCTACCATAAAAAGATCACTTTATATTCTTAGTTATAATCGGTTCAATCATATATATATATATATATATATGATTGAGATGTGTGTGTTTGCCTGTTAGTTATAAATAATTAAGCGTAAAAGAAAAGTTTTAACTTCAAAAAAATATTTTCTTCCACATGATCAAAGTAGGTTTGTACCTATTTACATTATTCAGACTATTGTCCTCATCTTTGTCGCCATATTTATTACAACGTTTCCGCCGTTGTACACTTCGGCCTTCTTCAGGTGGTTAGAATGTTGAACTGAACCACCTGAAGAAAGCCGGAGCGTACAACGGCCGAAACGTTGTAATAAATATGGCGAAAGATGAGGACAATAATGTAAATAGTGTACATAATACCTCATCGCAGAAATATAGACAGATACTGAGGTTTGTACCTCTTTCCATGTTTACGAATTACTACTTAGCAGTAACAATTACCATTGTTAACCGTTTGGTGTACGTCTAAAAAAAAATTTCTTTTATTATGAAATATCTTTTATGGAATCTTTTTTTCGCACAAGATATATTTGTAGGATTTCTTCATCGGAAACTTAACAGAAGCGGGTGAAATCTATTGACCCTTTCATTTATGCTTCTAATGTTTGATACAATATGGCTGAAAAGTTCTTAGCCCAAACTATTTCACAGAGATCTAACAAAAAAAACGAACGTCAGAATCAAAATCTCTTATTGGCCGGATGAAAAACTTTTTCCTCTTTCTCTCTCTCTCTCTCTCTCTCTCTCTCTCTCTCTCTCTCTCTCTCACACACACACACATACATATATATATATATATATATATATATATATATATATATATATATATATATATATGTGTGTGTGTGTGTGTGTGTGTGTGGACAGTCTGTTTCATACTTAAATTAAATCCTCAGGATTGAGGATGGTGTTTAAGCATGAAACAGACTATCGCCCCTAGTGTTGAGGTCAATATTTACTTTTATATTTACATACGCTCTGGCTTTGATATTGAGCACTTTAAACCATAAATATAGTATATCTTATATATATATATATATATATATATATATATATATATATATATATATATATATATATATATATACTTTCAATCTATTTCTGGAGATAATTATACAGGAAACTCTCCACGATCAGAACAGTTCTATCTCTATCGGTGGTAGACTTCTCCGCAACCTACGTTTCACAGATGATATCAACCTTATTATGTCAAGCAGTAACAGTGAGCTACAAGTCCTTACCAACAAACTCGTTGAAAGAACTACCATATACAGAATAGAACTCAACACAGAGAAATACAAAGTAATGGTGAATATCACGAGCAACAACGGTTCCAGCGTCACCATAGACGGCGAACCACCGGAGAAAGTGTTCAGCTTCAAATACTTGGGTACAACCCTGTCAAAAGATGGCAGCTACAATGCAGAAATTTGCACACGGATCGCCACAGCCACAGTAGGGATACTGGAAATGATATGGAAGAGCAACATCAGTTTCCATACTAAGTTCAAACTCTACAAAATCGTTGGTCGTATCCATCCTCCCCTACGGATGTGAGACTTTGACACTCCTGGTTGAGGCAGGAAAAAGGATCCAGGCGTTCGAGAACAAATGCTTGAGAAAGCTCCTTCGCATCTCTTACTGGGAGCAGAAAAACCAATGACTATGTACAGAGCAAGGTCAAAATTCTCGTGGACTGAAATGAATCCCTTCTTGCCACTATTAAGTGTCGGGAGATGTCATAGTTTGGCCACGTCACATGGAATAGTAACCTCTGCAAGATCAGCATGCAGTGCACATTTGGAAGCGGGCCCAAGCGGGATGGGGGTAGTGCAATAGCTGCTCAGACAACATCAAAGAGTGGACGAACATGACAATGCCGGAACTCCTGAGAGCCAATGCTAACAGATCATCCTGGAGGTGCTTGTCTGTTTCTTCAGCCCTTAGGACCCTTCACGATGTCTGAAGCAGTCAAGGGACTGATGATGATGATGATGATGATGATGATGATGATGATGATTGTTGTGATGATGATGATGATCATGATGATCATGATGATCATGATGATTGTAGTGACGATGATGATTGTAGTGATGATGATGATGATGATGATGATTGTAGTGACGATGATGATGATTGTGGTGATGATGATGATGATGATTATAATAATGATGATGATGATGATGATGATGCGTAGGGGTTTTCTTGTTCCAAAGATGTACGTTGGGGGACGCGAAGACAACTTTTAGCCTTACGTGAATTTATAAAAGATGGTTTTTCAAGCGATGGAATTGTTTATAAATAACAATAATCAAGCATACGCTTCAATCATCCAAAGTGATAAAACTTTAATGTCTTGCTTAATACCTCGGGCTATACGGAAAAAAAAAATAATGATCTTTAATCTACACAGGATCGATATTTACTAAGCGAGCTGACTACAGCAACTGGAATCGATAACAGGATGCTTTATGTTCACAAACTAAGTGATTGTATGCGTCAATAGACCAGAAAATAATTCTTATTTTCAGGATACTCGCCATACTTAGAAATTATAACGTTTACTTGTTGTTAATATGTAATGAAATTCTAGACCAAATGTTTTACCCTGGAGGAATCACTGAAATAATTTTCACGTTTCAAAAAATACAGAATTAATTCGGTATTGTTTCTCGGTGTTATTTCTATTCATACGAGCACCCCTGAAAATTTCAAGGCTTTCCTATTTAAATATTCTTACGAAATATAATTTAATTATTAAATAACTTAATTCCGAGTTCCATGACTATAACTTACCCGTTGAAATCTCCCGATTGCATTGTTAAATATTTGAGTTTAACAGCTTTAACAAAATATAGCAATAACAATTTAAATATGAAATCAGGCCATTAATTAATGAAGAGTGTTCAAATGAAAAGATTCAAAATTGACAATGCTTTTTATTTCACTGAAGCAGACGATAAACGCATGCGATCGTTGTCTCCTCTATCTTTTTTCATTTTATTCAAATTATGATGATACTTCCGTTTAATCGTTAAGATCAAACAGCATATCTGATATATCTTTTTCTTCCATTTTTTCTCGCTGTCAAAATGGTATGGTCCATCATTTATCTGAGGCAATGGTAGGGCATAACATATATGCCAAATAACTTACCAACTAATGGGGGAACAGGCGGAATTATATTATTATATTTAGGGAAGCCTTAAAGCAACTGTTTTCAATCTTTTACTATTAGTGACGCCATTTTTATTAATATATTTTTACGACCCATTTTCTTTTCCATCAAAATGTATTCAGTAAAAATAGGAAAAAGGGACATTCTATGCCTTCGTCAATAAAAAAAAACCTTAGAAGAGAGACTACATTTTTGATGTGAACATGGATTTTTCGGTGAAATATTATTTTGATATTTTATTTTTGGCTATGCGCAAATCGAGATCGCGAACCCTGATGAACAATTGCAAAAGCCTGATTGTGCCTTTACCGAATTCTGGATATTGCTTGGAGACTCTCAGCCAGAACAGTGTCAACCAATTTTTTAAAATATTATTTTTCAAACAACTTTCTTCAGGGATTTCAATCATCAAAATTTAATGGGAAAATAAGCGAATAGACAGATAATAAAAACACTTCTTTGCTCGGGGTCAGTCTCATCACAATCGAAAAGAAATAATTGAATTTCTCTGTTGATCATATATATATATATATATATATATATATATATATATATATATATATATATATATATATATAAATAATGGTTTGATATGTCATTATTTTGAAATAACAAGGATTCTGGAGGAGGCTCCAAGTTTACCACAGGAGCGTCAGTTATTGGCAATAGCTGTGCAAGACTGTTTTTTCTTTGCACAGCAGGTGAAGAATTAGAATTGTCGATTAGAGGCAGCGCCAACTTCAAAGAAATAAGTGAGGACAGTTGTCTTGAAAATCTTGTGGTGCGGAGAAGACCACCCTAACAACTTTAACCTCTGAGTAGTCCACACTGCAGGAGACTAGGCTTTTGTTCAGAGAATCACTGTAAATCTTTTAATGCGTCTCTCTGCTGTTTTTACTGGAGACCAAGAATTAAGATTCTTGCAAAACGACAGTCTTCGATCCTCAATATTTGGCTTGAATGCCGACGTGGCTTTTTATCTTTTAGTTTGTTTTTGTTGGGTTTTTTTGGGGGGGTGAGGGTTTCAGGGTTGCTTTAATACTGTAGGCGCTGGCAATCTTGAGTACTTAAGTTTTTGTAATAAGGTTTCTTCGGCGCACAAGACTGATGCGCGGTAGCCTTGTTGTAAGTGTAGAGTGAAGTTCATGTAGCCGTGGTATATGAGCCTTGATTTGGCACCAGAATGGGATTAATGCACTATTTATTTTGTATAACCTTATTGCGTATGATGAAATTAACTTAAATGATATAGGACTTTAGAGAGGTGATGACGTAATAATAGTAAATAATTCCACTGGGAATAACGTAGATAAGCTGAGAAAATTGATTCATAGAGTGTTTACATCTTCCCATTTCAAAGTCAAAATTAATTCTAACATTAGACAAGTGGATTTCTTAGGTATAACCTTAAACTTAGCCCTTAACAATTTCCAACGTTTCTTGAAAAATAACGCTAGCCCCATTTATATAAATCCTAGTTCCAATTACCAAACGTCGGTTATTAAGCATATCCCATCATCCGTTGAACGTCGTATCAACCAACACTCCTCTAACAAAGAATTATTCGATAAACACAAAATTTTTTATAACAAAATCCTTATTGACAGTGGCTACACATATTCCGAAATTAAATATGTGGAAAACTATAGTTACTCTAGAAAGAAGAAGAGAGCGAGGAAAGTAATTTGGTATGCATCTCCCTTCAATAAATTTTCCGTACTAAATTAGGAGACAAATTTTTAAACTTGATTAATAAGCATTTTCCTAATGGTAGTAAATTAAGTCAAATCTTCAACAGTAATATCCTCAAAATCAGTTATAGTTGTAGTAGAAATCTGGATAAAATTATTAAATCACACAACAATAGAATACTGAAACTTTATAACGACAATAAATGCAACCCAAACACAAATTCTAGTATACTCCAGGTAACCTAACTATGTAACTGTCGATTTCCGATCAATGTCCATTATTAAACAAGTGCCTAACGAAATCCATTGTATATATTTGTTCCATCTCATCAACTGAAAACCCCAATAATATTAAATGTTGGGTCCACTAAGAATGTGTTTAAGGATCGATACTATAACCACTTATCCTCTTTTACTAATGCAAGCAAACGCAATATGACTTCACTTCCTAAATATTTTTGGAAACTGAAGGAATGAAAACATAACACCTAAAGTTAAATGGAAAATCCTCAAACAAGCTAGAACTTGATAGAACCTAGTATTTTTTTATGTCTACAGGAAAAAATATGTATTATTGAACTTTTTCATAGCAGTCAATTATTAAATCAAAGATTTGAAACAACCGTTTTTTGTAAGCACATTAAAGATCTAACATTTTAATCTTGATAAACTTTTAAATTTATAACTCACCTCCTTTATAAAGTCTCTACCTTCTTATATACTTTTCTACTGATCTATTTTAGATTACGATTCTAAATTAAATATAAATTGATTTATATCCATAGTTATTCTACAAGTTATACACTCCGGCAATAGGTCAAAATGTGTTTATAAAAAAAATTATATTAACATTCCATGTTTTATATGTCTTTTTACTTATATCTTAAACTCTGAACTAAAATTTATTGTAAAAACCGCAAATAACTTATGTATTTAACATACTAAAATTTCCTACTTAAATGACTATTTATTAATCGACATACGACGTTTATTCTAGAATAAATAACAGAAACTTTAGCATAAATCTATGTAATTCAGCTCTGCTTTTAAGATCGCCGAACCTCCATCGGTAAAAAAGCGTCTTCAATTACTACCATGGCTTTCCATATACTTATTCCTCCTTTCTCTTCCTTCGTCTCTCTCTTTCTCTCTCTCTCTCTCTCTCTCTCTCTCTCCCCTCTCTCCCTCTTTCTCTCTCTCTCTCTTTCTCTCTCTCTCACTCTCCTTTTTCTTAGGAGATTTTGCGTACTTTGCTTAGATTTCTGACCGTTGCACGGTATCAAAAACTGTAGCGGACACTTCCGCTTTGTCTTAAACTTTTAGGGTCATGCCCTTGTATTAACGCCTCAATATTTCTTCACACCCAAACTGCTATCAACAAATAATGTTGTCTTACTCGGTCACCCTCTTTCTTTTCCTTCCCATTTCTTTACCCCTTTCCTCTTAAGGTGTTTCTCCCTATGGCCTTTTTCCTAAGCAGTTTGCTTGTAAATAGAATTGGTCATAAGCACTTTTGGTTCTCACCAGTCGAGATGCAGCCGCATCGAAAGAAGAATGCATCTTTCTAGTGAGCAAGTTGTTTTTGTCTGTATGTAAAAATTATAATAAATTCATATATATATATATATATATATATATGAAGAAATATATATGAGATAGAACGTGTATATATATATATATATATATATATATATATATAGGATTAATACAGAGATATTGTCACTTAAGTGATCGGTGTCACCCGTCATACTGACTTCGAGTTTTTCGTAAACGTATAGAATACGTCAAGAGCTTGTTCGGTTTTTCTGTCGATATTTTCAGCTTCTGCGTGTTTATATGCTGTTATGGACATGGCACCCGTATTCCCGATTTTAGGAGAATTTTGATTGGAAAGTTCAGTATTTGAAAATAGACGCAGCATAATCTTCTTGATCGTGCTAACGTTTGGTTCTATATATTTTAATATTGTTAAACTCCAGGATGAACAACTAATAGAAACTACACCAGAAGTTAAAGACTTACTTAAGGCTGAGGCATTCAAGGATCGGCATGATAAAAGCAGAAACTCCTCAAAAATACTTTCTAAACAACTGAAAATTGCCGCACAAGAACTACGCAACCACCCTGACATTATTGTAAAAAAAGCTGATGAGACCAACATTTTCCTCATCCTAAACAAATTGGATTACAACCAAAAACTTGACCACATATTCCATGATCACATAAAGTTTAAAAAACTTAACAAGAACCCGACCAACCAACTAAAATCAAAGCTTAATAAACTTATTAATGCTAACAATGCTGAATAGAACTCTTTAAAACTCCATAAATTGTTGGTGATTATAGATCTGGTTACATATACGCTACTATAAAAACACATAAACCTAACTATCCTCTCCATCCTATCGTATCGCAAATTCCAACTACTGTATATCATCTAACAAAATACATTAACCAACTTATTACTCCCTACCTTCCAAGTAAATATAGTGTTAAGTCAACATTAGAAGTAATCCAAATCCTAAAAAGTGAAAAACCCAACAATGAAATCATAGCTTCACTTGATGTTGAAAACTCATTTACCAATGTCCCTGTTAGTGAAACTACTGACATAATTATAAGAAATATATACAGTAACTCATCTTTACCCCCACTTAAAATTAATCCAAATATATTACGGAAACTACTATTAGCTTGTACTACTGAAGTCCCTTTCTTAGATCATAATAATAATAATAATATATATATAACGTAATGGTGTCCTATGGGTTCAGTACTGGGTCCGACATTTAGCAATTTCTACATGTCGAACCTCGAAAATAAGATATTTACAGATGTTAAAAAAAACATCCATCTACCTAAGATTCGTTGATGATATTCTTATGTTAGTTAAAAATATAGATGAAATATTTCAACTTCAAAAACGTTTCCAAAATAATTCTATCCTTAAATTCACGTATGAACTCAATACTAATAATAAAATTCCCTTCCTTGACATATTGACAAACACAAATAATAAATTTATTATTTCGCCATACAAAAAACCTACAAGCATAAATTCATGTACACTTAACTACAAGAGCGAATGTCCATATTAGTACAAAATAGCAATTATAAAAAATCTAATACTTCGTGCAGAAACTAATTCATCCACAAAACAGAATTTTACAGTGAACTAAAGAATATAAAGCAAACACTTATAAAAATAGCTTTCCAAACTATATAGTTGATGGACAAATAAGATGCTTTCTTAGAAATCTCAATACTAAGCAAATAGTACATAATACTGCTTCTACTAATCTCAAACATATTAATCTCCTATATCGTAATCAAATGTATACTAATTATAAACAAGATGAAAATATACTAAAAAATTAGTAAATACTAATATATCTAATATATCTACAAAAAAAAATTAGAATCTTAGCAGAAAAATTAATTATCCAATCAATATTCACTACATTCTTCCCCCTAGTATTTCAAAAAAAAACAATTATTTACAAATTCAAGTGCCCTTTGGGATTGTTCTCCCCGGTTAAATAATATTTTGCAAGAAACCAACATAGTTTACAAATTCAAGACAAGATTTAAAACAACATGCCTGGCCGCATACACAATTCCGGAAAATCCTTGTTGAAAATACAACTATACTTAAACATGAAAACAATAAACAAAAACTAAAAATTCTTGAAGCTATATACATACAACAGTTGAAACCTAACCTGAACAAAATAAACTATGAAATCTCCACAAATATTCTTAAATGCCTATAATTGGTAACAGAAGCCATTGGTTTATACCAACGGCATCCCATACTTAATACTTCTCGAATTCACTCTAGCGTGGTCATTTGTGACGTCATGAGCTGCGGTACGATTTTCGCTTCTAGCGTCTTATATGCACGTGTTTATAGTTGCTAGGAAATCATCCATGTAAACAGAAACAGACTTCATCACTGTCTTGTCCGTGTATTGCTTAATATATTATAATGTAATTGTAATCTTTGATAATGGCTTATGTAAGCCGAAAGCTTAGATAGGATTAAAAAATATGTATCAATATTGTGATTTTCTTTCTTCGTTTAATGATAATGTTATTAAGCTTATCAGACGTTATGAAAAGAATATACATAAAATAAATAAAAAACTTTCTATATTATTTAATGAAACATGCATCAATATATATATATATATATATATATATATATTGCATATATGAACTAAAATGTTGTATTGCAAATACATGATAAGTTTAAAATAAAACTTTTTTTTTAGTCAACCGGTTTTGTCCCCTTGAGTCAGAACTATTTAAATAGGGAAATTTATTATAACTTTTAAAATAAAAAAAAAGGTGAGGTGACAGAATGAATGGACAGGGAAGGAAGGAAAGATAAAATTATACCAACCAAGCTGCTAGAAGCGCAGAACAGTGGTCCAAAGCAAACAATCTCTTTGTTTGTCCCATAAAATATCTTGGACCTGATGAATAAAAAATCATTCCAACACCATGAGATGGAAATAGTTGAGTGCGAACTGGCCAAGACGGAAAACCAGTTCACATCCATCGCACAAGTTGGATTCTTTATAAAATGATCCGCAATCGAAGACCCATAAGGTGTTATATATCGCCCAAAAGAAATTTTTTGTTTAGTATTATCGCAGGTGTGTTGTTTTTATTCTCAATAACCGCTGTGTATTCTACCTATGTAGTCGCATATAAAATAAATAACAGGGTTAATATTGGGGGTAGAACATCTTTACACATAGGTACCATATTTGAAAAACATGACGTTCGCTGAAACAACTGTTAACGTCCCACCATGAAATACGCTAGTTGAAATGGGTTAATCCTACCCAACCACGGTAAATGAAGATAGACCTACATTTAAAAGTAGGTTTGATTTTGTTGAACCTAGCGGTCTCATCTCAATAACCGATTGAACAATGTTCAAATAACCATTGTTCAAAAGATCTCAGTTAAACAACTGATTTTATTTCAAAATTCATCCGAACAGAAAATTAACGCCCTATGTGTCAGGGTCCTAATCAAATTAATCTTTTTTTTTAATTTGACAAAAGGATTCCCAAAGGGTATATAGTCCTGTAAAAACAAGACTTCCTGTACACAGAGGTATTTTCAAAATTTGTTCTTTGAACAAGAACATCTTAAAAATACCATTGAAGTTCTACTGTGTTTAAGGGCAAGATGAACAACATTGAGTAGGATAAAAAAAATCCACTTCCGTTCATGGCTGAACACACAAAAATTTTCAACATACCGAAAATAAACCTCAAAACTTAACAAATTAAAGGCTTTCTTCATAAAACCCATAAAAAGAATTTTGAGGACCCAAAGGGGAACCCATCTACACCATCGATCTGACGATTTTATTGTCGAAACTGAAAATCGACAAACATAGTGGCAAACATGAGTTCAACGAACACACAAACATATATTCGGAGGATATATATCACTGCGATATATATATATCGCTATAAATATCAATAGTCTCCGATAAAGGAACACAAGTTTGTATGTATGTCAAATCATTGGTAAATCCATCAGTGGCATCACAATTCACAAATGAATTTGAAAAAAGAAAATGAATGACTAATACAAAGGAATCAATGCTGCATTTTTGCAACATTATAGCAAACCACTTTGCGACTTTTTTGCTGTTGGAATTAATCATCGATAATATGGGTCTCAAATTCGCATGATTTTATTAATCTTAGGTAATCCATATAGACGGGGACGAATAGAACCAACGGTTTTGAAAATCCTCCGCCATTTTAAAGGAAAGAACACCACTTTTTACCCATTTGACAAGACGTTTCTTAAATCGAATTTCAGAAGTCAATATAGAATCATATAGTGTCAATGGAACCAAGACGTTGAAATATGGAAAGGTCATTGTGTGTATAGTTAACATTTTGTTAATGTGTGTCATTTGTATCGGTCCATGAACAACATATGATCCCTTATCCGGTTTAGAATAACCAATGGGAATTATCCTTAAGGGATCTAATAACCCATAATAATTCCATTTCGATTCAGAAATGAAAGAAATAGTGAAAACTAACATTTTAGCCAAATCATTCAATTTAGCAAATACTTGAGTTTTATCAGACACCGGACTGATTTCGAAAATAGCATGGTTTCAAATTCAGAAAAAAATATTCTCCCTACTAATGAAGTTCGAGAATACTAAAATCTAGGCTTGAAATAGAATTCTATTTACTGTTTTTTGTAGCAACTCTCTTGGATTTGTTTCAACTTATTCCATGAAAATGGGTCCGACAACGTGCAATATCAAACCAACGTAACGGGCAAATTGGTTCTATTTCACTGCCTATTAGTGATCCATAAAACCAACCTTTAACATGATATCAATCAAATTTGAAACGAACAAAAATTGTAAACTTAAATCCTAAAAGCTCTCCCCAGGTATAACATCACCTTTAAAAATCCGAAATAAAAGTTTTAAACCCAAAGTTATATTGATTTCTTTCTTATAAACCAAACCTTGTCCTTGGGTAAAAAAGTCAATGCCTTTTCCATTGCAGGAGATTTCACCTCTGGTTCTCTGGAAAACCTAAGATTCATAAAAAGGTGTCGGACACCCATATTATCGATGATTGGATCTTCACAAATTGCTAAATGTTGAACCCTGATCTTGTATATATCCTGGGGTTCCTTTGTATTACAACCCATTTTCTTTTTCCAAAATCATTCGGAATTGTGATGCCACTGATGGATTTATGTGTTCATCTTGACATCTGTAGACTTTTCACTTGTGTTCCTTTAAAAATATTGATATTTGCAGCGATATTTATATCCGTGATTTGACAATCCGAATATATCTGAAGAAGTGTTCGTTGAACTCATGAAATTTGCCACTATGTTTGTTCCATTTCCGTTTCGAAAAAATATCATGTATCGTCAGATCGATGATGTAGCGATGGGTTCTCCCTGTTTTGGAAATATTTTTGGGTTTTTTATGAAGAAAGCCTTTTTGTTAAGTTCTGCATAGACCCAACCTTTACTTTCGGTATTTTTATATATCTTTTTTATGTGTTCAAATGAATCGGAAAAAAATCCGCTTTTTCCCTACTCAATGGTGTTCATCCTGCTTTATAAATTTACCTAAAGATGGTCTTTTCAATGGTTCATTTCCCTTTTTAGATGTTCTGTGTTCAAAGAACTCCTTCTATTTTTTACCTCTGTGTATAGGAAGTCTTTTTACAGGACTATATACCCATTAGGACTCCTTTTTTCCTAAACAACAAAAGATTAATTTGATTCAGGACCCTTGTCACATAGTTAATGATCTGTTCGGATGACACTCATTCAGTTGTTTAACTGAGATCTTTTTAAACATTGTTCAATCGGTTATTCGATGCCACCGCTACAGGTTCAACAAAATCAAACCTGCTTCCCCTTATATTCCATCGACGTGGTTGGGTTCCATTAAACAGCTCAAGCATATTTCCCTGTAGAACAGACAGCGAACGTTCAAACTCAATCTTAATCTTTCATTTATGTGTAAAGATGTTGTATCCCCACCATAGCTATCCATATTTACTATTTCAAATTTATTGTAATGCGACTACATTGGTAGAACTCACAGCGGTTGGACGTGAAAAATAAACAAAATGCACATAATACTAAACAAAAATTTTTCTTTGGGCGATACCATTCCAAACACTTATGGGTCTTCGATTGCGGATCATTTTATAAAGAATCCAACTATATGGATTTCATATGAACTGGTTTTCCGTCTTAAAGCCAGTTCGCACATTTCCATCTCAAGGTGTTGGAATTTTTGAATATCAGGTCCAATAAGTTTTCTCTTTGCAAAACACAAAGATTGTTTGCTTGGACTCGTGTTCTGCGCTTCTAACAGCTTGGTTGGTATAATTTTCCTTTCCTTCCTTCCCTGTCCATTCATTCATGTCACCCATGACAGACTTTTTTTTTTTTTCCTCATAATCTAAATTCCCCGTTAACAGTTCTGACGAGAGGGGACGAAACCGGTCGACTGGTTGTGTTTTTATTTTAAACTTATCATGGCCTGCAATACAACATTTCTAGAAATGCCTTAATACGCTTTTGTATGTTTCTAACCTATTTAAATATTTATATATATATATATATATATATATATATATATATATATATAGGATAATCCATTCCTTCTAACTCTTGTTATGGATTAAATAGCAGGGAAGATCGGCGTCTATAGACTTGGTTGGCCACCAGTCCAGTAGACGAATGCCTAGCAATAGTTCGGGTGTGACGGTGGTGATAATTTTGGGGAATAATGGTGAAATCTACCAGATTTTTTTAATCAGAGCAGGTAGTTGTTTGTGGGTGTCAAACGACGGTGACTAAAAATATTGAGGCTTTTATATAAAATAATTCAAAAAAGTTAATCAACTGATTTTTTGTAACAATATCTCGGATTTGTTGGTAGTCTTTTAAGAAGATAAACCAACCTAATATTATGGCCACATTCTTTCGCACATCACAAGATTTTTTGGATCAATATGCCTTACGGCACGAATATTGGAAAACATTAACAACGAACCACTTGAAAATTGGGAATCGATTGGACGAAATCATTTAGCACAGGAAAACTCTAAGAATATTAGAAAAACTTAATAAAATTTTTTCTTGTTCGATACATTCAATGAAACATGATGCGGTTTCACTTCTTATCCTTTTACTTGAAATAGAATGGTATGCCAACATCTTGATTGTTTTTGTGCCTGTTGGTACTTCTTAAGTGATACTCCTAAAGTGATACGGTTTCTGTTACATGATACAGGTCTTTGATTTAGTTGTTTACCAGTCCACAATGATTGAAAAAGAATGGTCTTGGCAAGACTCTTTTATCAATCACTCAAAGTCATTTTAACCATTAATCTCTTCTATATATATATATATATATATATATATATATAATGGTGCAGCACCCTCCCGGCTATCCAAGACTTCCATTCGGCTTGTCGCTAGACCAATACCACTTTAATCCTTATTTCCACGTTTTTATGTTTGATCATAAGGCTCTCGAATCGTTCTGACGTACATGGAAAAAAAATAAGACTCGAATAAATTGAACAAAAAGTAAATACTGTTTTTATATCAGTCCTCCGTACAATATTTGGTTCATATCAGAGTTCGCATGCAATTAATTGTCGCCCAACCCGCGTCTAAAGTCGGAAGTGATATTATCGTTGTTGACCTCGCAAAGATTGGTTTGCTGTTTTGTTTGGCACAAGGCTGAAGTTGGAGGCTTTCGACAGCATATAATCACGTGGATCTCTCTTCTGTCTCTGGTCACGTCTCCGCCTCTTCCGTTTCTCTCTTCTTCAATTTTTCACTCGCAAAAGAAAAAAATTCGTATTTATGGACATTCATGTAAATTGGCATGTGGATATGGTAAAATATAAAAAGTATTTCCCCCTTAAGCACGTCATACTTTAGGAATTCCCCTCTATTTTATTATTCTCTCTCACCGGCCTCTTTAGTGAGCGTGGGTGGTTTCTCTATCCTCCTCTTATCTGCGCCACTACCTCGAAATACAACAAACAGTATCACACACGCGCACACACACACATACACATACACACACACATACACACACACACACATATATATATATACATACATATGCAAAATATATAAATACCCATACATGTATATTTTCAGAAAAAAATTCCAAGAGGAAGAATCCAGGTAGAACTCAATTTCTAGGACAGAGTAAGGATATAATAAAAAAATGCTTAATCACTAATATTCCATGGTCATAATTTATTCCATTGGAATCGTAAATACGATCCAATTCATCAGACCTACAAATTCAAAAAGAAAACAGAAAAAAAACAAATCCGGAAATAAAAACAGAATTTAGAGAGAGTGTAAGTATGAGGAGGAGGGAGATTAAACCCTAACGGAGAGAATTTTAGGAGATATGGGAGGAGGGGTTTAAATAAGAGAAAAGAATGAATGTTGACGGATGTCTAATGCATAAAGATACATTTCGTGGTGACATACACACACATAGACAATTTAATGTTAGAATAAGGGAGGAGGATATATATATATATATATATATATATATATATATATATATATATATACAAGGTATGATCATAAAGTATCAGGACTGGTGTTAGAAAAAGAAAACTACAACACATATCAATTTTTAGAGTTAATCTCCTATAAAGTAGCTACAAATATTATCCAGCCTCGTTTCCATTGATGGAAACATTTCTGGAGCTCTTTTGTAAGGATAGCTAGCAGCTGTCTCGACATATTATCTTGGATTTCCTCGACGTCACGAAATCTTGTTCCTTTCATGTGGGATTTGAATTTTGAAGAGGAAAAAGTCGCCAGGAGAAAGATCTGGGGAATGTTCCTCTTGGCCAAAAACTGCTGCATAATCAATGGTCTCTGATAGAACGTCTGTGGTGTGGTGACCATATTCTACACACTTTGCATTCAAACATTGCTATAAACAACGGAAGTGAGCGAAAACGTTATAACAAAATTCAAGGTTAATCTGTGCCAAGCGGCATCACTCTGATTACTTTAGCTCAGTTATCATAGCAACAGTCCCGATACTTTTTGATCAGACCTCCTACGTACATATATATATATATATATTTATATGTGTGTGTGTGTGTGTGTGTGTGTGTGTGTGTGTGTGTGTGTGTGTGTGTGTGTATTATTTAATCATTAAAATTAATTATTTCTGTAAAAATATGAAATACAAATTTCTTAACAAAGGAAAATAATAGAAGGCTCAAAAATTAACAACGACAGCTTATGTCTAGAAAAACGGAAGTCAAATGAGAGAAATTAAAAGAAAAGCGAGAAAAGAGAGAGAAGGTTAAGGAGTGAGTGTAATGTGAAAAATAAAGACGAAAAGTACAAATAATCACGACATGCTACACGTACGCACATACGCGCAGACGGGCGCATGGCCGCACGTGTTCGAACGCACACATACACTATGAAATAAAAAAATATTGCACCAATGAAAAGT
This sequence comes from Acanthosepion pharaonis, assembly GCA_903632075.3. Taxonomy (NCBI): domain Eukaryota; kingdom Metazoa; phylum Mollusca; class Cephalopoda; order Sepiida; family Sepiidae; genus Acanthosepion; species Acanthosepion pharaonis. The sequence goes on along the minus strand of CAHIKZ030001778.1, from coordinate 728,926 downwards.
ACATATAAAAAAAAGAAAAATTGAGAAGTATAAGCATGCAATTACTGATACCTTATGGGTCCGTCAACGAAACTCTGTAGTCAAGATGCTGAAGATAGCCAATCAGGTAAGTGACAAAACTTTTACTTGTATTAATTCTCTCTCTCTCTCTCTCTCTCTCTCTATATATATATATATATATATATATATATATATATATATATATATATATATATATATATATATTGTTGTAACCTGGGAAGGGTTACTGAATAAGGAATAATCAAAACGTAGTTTGGAAATGAAATGGTAATCTTTATAACATCAACAAAATACAATACTCGCCAGCGACGTGAAATAGGTAAACCACTGCTAATGGTGGACTACTTAACATATTACCCTACTTATAATAGTGTCCCAAGTATTTGTGAGGATTGCGACATACACATTAGTGTTCATAGGCAAGGTGTATAACACACACACACACACACACATACATATATATATATATAAAGAGATGAAATCAAGTATATATCTGACCAATTTTATTCCAACCTCGAAATTTATACTTATGGCCCAAAATTGGGTTTCAATCAGTCGTTGGTAAAACATTGGTGAAGACGATTTTTTTCTTCGCAACACCGTAGACTCAATCGTTTAATCTTAAAAAAAAAATTGAAACACGATATCTCGTTTTAAGGTTTCATACTTCACAACGAATAATAAGGTTTTCTATCTTCAAAAGGTTTAGGATCTCTCGGAAAATATTTCGCATTGGTCAAGTCGAAGATTACTTACTTCCGAAGGCTAGAACACTTTAGCACCGAAATCAACTTTTCAGGGATAACGCATTTTATTGACAAAACTTGATATCCGGAATATCAAACTGGTTCATTAAGTTCAACACACAATAATTATCACAGAATGTAAAATATAATTCCGATGATTCCAAGTAGCTGCAAAGTTTGTTTGCTTATTTTTTTTTAATTTTGCCTGTCATTTTATTAATTGATTGTATGTGAATAAACCCCATGGCAAACTAATTCTATTTCAATTAAGTGGTGTACATCAAATATATCAGAAACATTTAATGCTTTTTAATTATAATTTCTAGCACAAATATTTGGCACTGGTTATGAAATTGTCTTCCTCTAAAATTAGTTGTATTATAATATATTATCTTTTATTTTTTTTATATATATATATATATATATATATATATATATATATATATATATATATATATATATGCTCCAACTACAACTGGAATTGTTAATGTCCTCATGTGCCACATTTTTTAGATTTCGAATTCAAGGTCCTTGTATTTTGATAGTTTTTTGAAGACGTTTAAAGATACATAGCAGTCTGCAGGGACTGCCATGTCAATAAGGAGGCAAATTTTGTCTTTGCGCTCTCTAATCACGATGTCAGAGCGATTAGCTTTGATTGTTCTGTCTCTGTGTCTATTGTAAAGTCCCATAAAATTGTTACAGTCCCTATCTCCGTAACCGTGTCTTGGGTGGTGTTCATAACAATTTCCTGCAGTTTCCTTTCCGTAGCAGATTTTCCAGTGCAGATATTGACCCACTCTGTCATGCCGTGTTTTATATTTAGTAGGTACAAATACCGCGCAACCTGATACAAGATGCTCAATTTTTCTGGACATTTATCAAAGAATCTGCATTTTGGACTAACACAACTTTTCAGTATGTGTGCATGGTAATTTCTAGTTATTATTATTATTATTATTATTATTATTATTATTATTATTATTATTATTTCCTTTGATGTCTGGTGTGTACATATTTCTTTCCAGGTCACGCCCAGATACCTAAGGTCAGAAATGGCATCATGATATTTTCCACTGACCAATTAAAAAAAAACACATATTTTACATAGATAAAGCCCTTCATAAGGTATGGCCTGTACTCGTGAGAACAATTATTATTATTATTATTATTATTATTTTAACTATGTGTATATACTCACACTCACATACAAATATGGGACGCAACACATATCAGATCATTTCAAAATTCGTGCCAATCTTTCATTGTTCACATAATATATAGCAAACAACACTTGCGTTTGTTTAGGCGACGATTTCTGGAGAGTACTAGATTGAAAGTCTTGCATCGTTTAGATGAGTCAGGCTTTGTTGAATGTTGTCGTTTTGTCCACAAATGATTGCCTTAATGATGGCGGATGTACATTTTCACTTTCGCCATATTATGAACTATGAACTTCGTTGTAAATGCAAGAAAATAAACATACAAAATATTCATTTGAATCGTGCTCCAGCACTTCGGACAGTTCAGCAGGTTTCGTCAGGGTTGATTTTAACCTAAACAACTGTTATACCATAATACCTATTCTATTGTAATAGACTCTCCCACAGATAATAAGTAGTAGTAGCAGTGGCCAGTGGGGCTCAGTGGTGTTGAGCGAGTCAGTCGATATCGGACATTGAAGTATCAACCATCACAACTAAATTGCTGCGTCATTAACTCTTATTTCAAGTTCCTAACGTTTTGTACGCCGAACCTAATTTAGGACGACTTATTGAAATACAAGCCTCCACTGTGAAAACTACACTACAACAACAACAAAGCACATTTTCTGGCGGCCTTCTGACATCGATGAAGATGCTATTTTCCATCGTGGAGAATAAACGGAAGATTTCGACGGAAACGATTGCTAAGAGTTTGAAAATCAATATCTCAACTAATTGAAGAGACATGAGTTCGTTTCCAAACTCGACACGTTGGTGCCTTAGTATCTGACGGAACAGAACAAAGTCGATCGCGTTTCTGCAAAGATTTATTTGTTGTTACGCCACGAAAATGAGCCGTTCTTAGACATCGTAACAAGCGATGAAAAATGAATTGTTTATGATAACGTTCGACGATAACGGAGCTGGAAACACGCTTGGGATAATGCAAAATCCGTGGCTAAGGCGGGCTTGCATCCAATTAAGGTGTTAATGTCCGTTTTATGGGCTGCAAGGGGATAATTGACTGCAAAGAAGTATAACGACCAAGTCACCAGTTTCAGTGCGGTTATTCAAGAACAAAAATGGCCGATTTTGGCAAATCAAAAACATGTTATTTTCTACCACGACAACGTAAGACTCATGTTGCCCAACAGACCTTACAGAAGTTTAATGAATTGAAATGCCAAACTCTCCAGCACTCACCGTATTCTCATGAACTTGGCGCCTTCGGATTTTCATTTCTTCCCGTCTCTATAGAACAATTTAAATATTGAGTCAGTCGAAAACTACCTTACAACCTTCTTCCAACAAAAAACAAGAAGTTTCTACGAAAACGGTATCAACAAGCTTCTAAAACGATGAAAGACAGTTGTTAAAAACAATAGAGAATATTTATTTTACTCATAAATGTTTCGGTTTTTTGTGAGTATATAAAATTGTAATTTCATATTCAGGCACGTATATTTGCAATGATCTATATGAGCATATATTTGGCAGGCCGTAAATAGAAGATAACCTAATGTAATATTAACGGTCATTTGCCAAATTTTAATTTATTTTAACAATGATATTCACCCTGTACAAAGCCCCAGAGCCACTCGATGTAGAGGGTTACATAGTAAGAGGCACCACAGCAAGGAAGTTGATAATGCCACATAGACGGAAAGGGCCATCGGAAGTGAAAGAGAATGAAAAGACATTAGAGGAAACCGGAATAGCAATTCTAAACAGGAAACAAGGGATAAACCTCTACTCCTGTTCAAAAGATCGGGAAGGGGTGTGAATCAAACTAACCCCACTCCGATTGAGAAAAAAATGTGAATAAATAGTAAATAAAAGTGCAGAGTTTTAGGCGGAGACGTTAAAAGTATGGAGTTAGAAAGAGCCGTAAAGCCAATCCTAAACAGGAAACAAAACCTCTACTCCTGTTCAAAAGACCGATTCTCATTTCTACTTTTCAATGCAAATCTGAGACAGGAAATGAAAAGACCAACATACAGTATTTACTACTGTATTTATGTGAATAGGGATATACCCATTATCGACCGTAGGTATGCCACAACACATCGATTCTAGAATGAGCGATAATAGTTACCGCACTTGAAAAACCTGTTTTCCTGAAAGACAGTTTTAAAAAAAAGCTTTAACCAACGATATTAAAAATATAATTTTTCAGTGATCTTGTATCTTAATTTCTCTGACTTTTCTTTCCTTTGCAATTCCCATAATGTTATTTTTCAACCGTTAAATAAACAACATGAAATACGTTTTCCTTCATCTTAAGAAACGCTGTTTATTTAAAGATTATATAATAACAATGTTGCTGCTGCGATAAAAAAGTAACTGAAATTAAAACGAAAAAAATTACTAGCTTATGAAATTAGCATCTAAATAACTTGTAAAGACGAGGATTTTAAACGCTTTTAAAGGTTTATAGGTTCATAAGATGTTAATGATAATATTAACTGTCTCCCTATAAGGAAACATTTGGATTTCATTGACCGAGCACCCAGAACTGTTTTCGGTTGAAATTTATAAAATCTTTCTCTTAAAACATTTTTTCAGGAGAACAGGTTTCTCAAATCCAGTAGCTGTTATCGCTCTTTCTAGCATTGATGGGGTTTTCCTTCCGGACCTTTTGCTTGAAGTAGTGTGGAATGTTAACGTCTTGATCATGTCATTATTTCCGCTTCGATTTACATATGCTATCCATTTTAGTTGTTTCTGCTGTTGACAGTCCACAAGTGATGTGGTTTCTATTATTTGGTTCGATTCTTTGTGATTCTGTAGCGATGACCCTTTGCCAAGACCGCCAGGATTCACTCTCTCAAGGCCTTTTTTTCACCATTGAATTCAGGAAGTGGTTGTATACAGCTGAAAGTTTAGATATTTCTGAACGGGTTCGGCGCCACGCATGGCATCCATATGTGAGCCTCGATCTGACGAGACTATTTAGAAATTTCAGGCTGATATTTTCGTTTGGTAGCAATTTGCAGTGTTCGGCGAAACTACCTCGGTTGCAGCTTATCACTTATAAGAAAGACTTAGCGATAATCCTATTCTTCGGCTTCAGACGCCGTTTCGCTCGCGAAGGCTTGTTTCAATACAATTGCTTTCAATTGGCTTACGGTCACTTGGAACGTAACTCAAGCCACTGGGAATGTTAAACTCGCGTTTTTTTTTTAAATCATAAAATCCGCATATTATTAATCAATATTTCATTTATTCAATTATTTTCCCTTACTTTCTCCCAGATTACATTGTCCTAAGGATCATTTTAATCTCATCTTGAAACTGATTGAAGCTATAAATATTATCAATAGTGATCGATTGTTTTATGCTCAATTCTCACTTCGATTTCTCGATTGCTATATTCCTCATCATTGCTAGCTGAAAGGAGAGTTAAAATCGATTTTTTTTAGCTGTAATGAATGAATTATTTGTTTCATTTTAGGAACAAAATGCATTGAGTTAGTCATAAGGATTAATTTATTATTGATGCCGATAACAAAACTATTAAATTTAGCAATAAAATACCCGACATAAAATAGATTTTTAAAAGTTGTCTAGTGCATTTTGTTATATAATCCATCCGTTTCCTTTGCATTTATAATGGAACTTAGTTCTAAATCAATAAGAAAAGGTGTTCATTGTGACTAAAACCCAGAGTATATAATTTCCGGAGTCCGAACCCAGTTTATCTAAATTGCCAACCAAAATTTGTTTCTGCTTTATAGATTTATTAAATTCTATATAAAAAGAAAATCCCCGGGTCAACACAATGCAAAAGCAAAGATATTTTCTTTACTTAATTTTTAACCATATATTTTATACTGGGGGAAAACTACACTATTTACATTATTCTGACCATTGTCCTCATCTTTGTCACCATGTTTATCACAACGGCATTTGTACGCTACGGCTTTCTTCAGGTGGTTCGAATGTTGAACTTAACCCTTTATGTCGCTCACTGGGGTAGACTGTTCTAGTTTCACGTGCCATGTCTAATGGATGTCAGTTATTTCCTGTTAATTCCTCTCTGAAAGTTCTCCACTGTCTTAACCAGGTATTGAACTGACACTCTTTGGGTCTTGTACATCTGTGTATTCTGAGTATTTCTGGGTATTATAAATCTAATGTCTTCAGCAACCATTTTTACCTGTGCTCATATTGCAATTTTTGCTGTTATCATTGCTTTTTTTTTACCAGAGCTTATATTGCAATTTTTGTTGTTATTATCGCTCTTCTCTGGCACTCCTTATTACTGGTTGCCATATTGTATTCATTTCTATGCTTGATTGGCTCAGTAGATTTTTGTGGCCTAGCAAGAGATAACTGACATTCATTAGACATGGCACGTGGAACTAGAACTGTCTACCTCAGTGAGCGAAATAAAGGTTTCATTTCGACATTCCAACCACCTTAAGAAGGCCGGAACGTACAACGACCGAAACGTTGTGATAAACATGGCGAAAAAGATGAGGAAAATAGTCCGAATAATGTAAATAGTGTACATAATACCTCATCTCAGAAATATACACAGATACAGGGGGAAAACTATTACCATTTTTGTGGTTAACAGCAAAAATATATTTAATCTGAGGTAAATGATTTTAAATTGATGTCTTCAATAAACAAAACGTGTCTTACACCATAAATTTTGAAACGATGATAAACAACGAAACCTTTCGGCAAACTGATTTTACGACCGAGACAACGGAAATACCAAGTCTCTTCTTTATCTTTAGGTCATCGGCAAGTGGTTCTTGCAATACATCAATTAATTTTAATCATTTATTTTACCCCTGACAAGCGGATCTGTATCTGCAAACCTCCGTGTCGGAAGATAAATCATCGAACTTTCTATATTCCACTCTGAATCTCTTATAAAAATCCAAGATGTGGATTTAGTACATACAAAAAACTTTATATACCTCGGCGCATGGATCAGTCATAACACATTAAGTATAGGAGAAAAGGAAATTGAACATAGAATGGCCTGCGCCAGAGAGAGTTTCGCACAATACCGCAAATTGCTACAAAACCAAAAGAACAATCTGAACACTCTGATCATTTTCTTAAATGAGTTTGTCAGATTGAGATTTTCTTATGGATGTCGCCGAATTCATTCAGAAATATCTAAACTGTTAAAAACAAAAAAAAACAAAAAAACCCAAGCTGGGGTCCAAACACTATGAAAGTGTAAAAATAGGTTTTGATACCAGCAATACGTTTTTGTAAAACAAAGATCAATGGTTAAAAATGACTTCAAACAAATGAAGCATGTGGGTCTTAGCGAGGACTATCCTACTTTGAAGCTTGCAACGTGGCGTTACAGAATCACAACTAGCTGTGTTAAATAACAGAAACCACACCACTTGAGGACTTTCAACAATAACAACTAAAATTGATAACACTTGTAAGCATGACGAGAAAATAATGGCATAATCAAGTACTGGCGTTTCAAATTACTTTTTTAAAATGGTTTGAAAGAAAGCCCTCTCAATACTAGAAAGAGCAATAACAGTTACTGGACATGAGAAACCTATTTTTCTGGAATTATTTTTTTAAGATTTTATAAATTTCAAACGAAAGTAGCAGTTGGCTGCACGTTCAATATTTCCTGAGAAGGAAACGGATAATATTGTCATTATTATTGGTTGTTTCGAGAGGAGCTTCTTCAAATTTATATCCGTCCTGGGTAAGACGATAAACTACATCCGCGTCCTGGGTATGACGATAAATTACATCCGCGTCCTGGGTATGACGATAAACTATATCCGCGTCCTGGGTAAGACGATAAACTACATCCGCGTCCTGGGTATGACGATAAACTACATCCGCGTCCTGGGTAAGACGATAAACTACATCCGCGTCCTGGGTAAGACGATAAACTACGTCCAACAGCAAGGCCTCTGATCAGGAGGCTTTGAGGCATATGGAACCACTTCTTAATTGCTGGTTTTCCCAGGTCCACCCTGACCCGGGGTGGTAACACCTGTTAGGGTCCCAGTATGGGCAAATAGTTAACCCCCAAACTGGAGTCAAAACACAATGAAAGTGTAAAAATAGGTTTTAATACCAGAAATACTTTGCAAAAAAATATTATCAGCAATACATCTTTGAAGAAAAAAATATTATCAGCGATAAAAACTTTGTCAGCATTAAATAACTCATTGAGATTGACATGGCGTAAAACAAACCAAAACAAAAAAAAAACAAAAAAAAACAAGCTGGGGTCAAAACACTATGAAAGTGTAAAAATAGGTTTTGATACCAGCAATACGTTTTTGTAAAACAAAATTACCAGCAATACAATTTTGAAGAAAAAATATTACCAACAATAAAAATCTTGTCGGTATTAAATAACCCATTTAAGTCGAATAAAAACGAATCAAACAAATCAGACTTATACATAAAGTAGGTAAGATAGGCGAAGAAAATACGACAAACTGTGGTTAATATATACACCGAAACGTTAAAGATACAGAGACTTTCAGCTACAAATAAACATTTTGATGTCCATCGTAACTACATGTTTCAGTGATATCATTCAGTTTTTTTTATTTTATTTTTGTTTTGTTTTTATTTTTATCGTTATTGTTTTAATTATGCCACATTGTACCAGCAGGAGTTTGGGGAGAAAAGGAGATACATTGTATGATCCTGGAAGGTAAATTAACTATAGAGAATTTCGAAATTAGTACACTTTCAATACATCTTCGACTTAATGAATTATTTTCTTCCTCTTTTAATCATTACTGAATGTTTTTATGTCGAAATTATTTTCACACTTATTACGATCAACGGCTAATTCATTAAGTGTATCAAATGATAAAAAGATCACTTTGTACAGGGTGTCCGCAAAAAAACAGACATCATTTAAAATGTGAATATCTGAGTAACAGTCCACGCAAACGAAATTAAATAGGGTTCATGTTGATCAATAAAATATTTATTTATCAAACTTCGAATAAAATATTCAAAGGGACATAGAATTTATAACCGATTTTACAAAGCTTCACAAATGTTCAACATGCACATCACCTGTGACACGACAGACGGCATGTCGGTAGACCAGCTCCTGCCAAACACGTTCTAGCATATTTTGCGTAGCATTCTCCAGCGCCTCATTGATTCTCTGCTTAATTTCCTATAAGCTTGTAGGAAGAGAGGGAATATAAAACTGTCCTTTCATATAGCCTCTTAAAAAAATCAAAATACCAGGTGAACGTTGTGGCCATTTCAAATCCTCATTGTCTTTATCCCTCGCGCGTCAAATCCATCCTCCTGGAAGATTCTCATTGAGATAAGACCGTATAGTTAACTTAGTTTTTACACATTTTGTTAAATTTGAGATCATTTGAGCGAGAATTGGAAATGTTATTACACTGCAAAATAATGTCAATTCTTTGGGGACATCCTGTATAATATTTTATTTAAATTCCTATATGTATCAACTATGAACATGTGACATTCTTTCAGTTTATTTTGTAAATTCCTGCTTCAGGATTATTAGTAGTAGTAGTAGTAGTAGTAGTAGTAGTAGTAGTAGTAGTAGCAGCAGCAGCAGCAGCAGCAGCAGCAATAGTAGTAGTAATAGTATTCCCTTTTATTTCTGTTATATACTCATTTGCTTCCGGGTCCTAACCAGAGACCTTAGGTCAGAAATGGAATCATGACTTTTTCCACTGCACATTTTTGTAAAAAAAAAAAAAATACACACACACATTTTACATAGATAAAGCTCTTCGTAATGTTCGAGCTGTACTTGTGGGTACAGCGTTTTTGTATTTCTTTAAGGTATGAGCTACCCACTTCAATGAGTATCGGAATATTTTCCAATCAAACCGAGGACGCCAGCTACAACTGGAATGATTGATGTCCTCATGTGCCACATTTTTCAGATTTCAAATTCAAGATCCTTGTATTGTGGTAGTTTTTTGAAGATTTTCAAAGATACATTACAATCTGTAGAAACTGTGATGTCAGTAAGAAAACACATTCTGTTTTTGTCGTCTTTGATCACAATGTCTGGGTGTTTATTAGCTTTGATTGTTCTCTCTGTGTGTATTTTAATGTCCCATGAAATTTTTACAAAAACTATTTCTGTAACTGAGTCTAAGTGGTGTTCCTCTAAAATTTACAGATTTCTCTAAAAGCTACAGATTTTCTAGTGACTCATTGACTCATGCCGAGTTTTATATCCCGTAGGTGCTAATAGCGTCTAACTTGATACAAGATGGTCAATTGTTTCTGAATATTTGTCACAGAATCTACATTTGGGATTAACTCAATTTTTCAGTATATGTGTTTGGTAGTGTGCATGTGTAACTATTTTCACAGAGTGCACAAATACTACACTCTGACACAAGTAGAACTTCCGATCAATATTTTACGTTTATTGCGCAAGTCGATTATAAATAGCTAGTTGTTTTAATCTTTCATTTGAGCGAAATTCCTCATAATATATATGCAGCTTGAATAAGTTTTGTTTGGTTGTTGAACTGCATAACGATTCTTAATTGGATCATTTAATACCGAAATTTAATTTTGCGGGGAGCTTGGGCAATTTTTTTACGATTAGCCGTTATCCAGTACACCACCCGCACATCCATGCATTTCTGCACCTGGTATTTCTAATCGTTCGCTCATCTAGGTACTGACCAGGCTCGACGTGATCATACGAGAACTGCTGTTAGAAAGACAGAGGAAACTGCGTGTAACCTACCTAAAGGAGCATGTGTAAATGGATGGCAGAACAGATGAGGAGAGTAAAAGGACAAAAATTGTCTACAGCTACAAATGATAGGTTATGGAGAGCCATAATCGTCCACGTCATGAATGGGCATGACACATAAAAAGCTAAGTATCAATAAATTGTGGATTGCCTATTCAGTATTGTCAAACTGTAACAAGTTACTGTTTCGAACTCGGTTAAAAAGCCAAATCTTTTGCCTGATAATTTTCTAAACAGGTTTTCTTAATTGGAAGTCTTCCTCGGCTCATTTTCTTTGACTCGCCTTGTTTTAAGTAAAATGTCAATGCAAGATCGCTTTGGCTTGGCGTAGGAGATAACCTAATAGTTTAACAGACTGCTATCACTAGTGAATTGGAACCTCACGAGATACTCACACTTGTAGCCTTGTACTAAACTTAGTTAAGGCCGAGAACGCCTCGTCGTATATTAATGGTTAACCTTGTAATCTAACAAGCCATTACGATATAAGTGGAGTCTGTTCTGACTCGAGAATAATTTGATTTGATTTGTTAGTTTAACGGCATATCAACTCCTTATTGATCATTTAATGTCGAAATTTAATTTGTTGCAGAGATATTTTTTAAATGCATTGCCGGTAATCTTTCTCTTCCTTTTCCAATAATGCATTGATGGTAACTTTTCTTACTGCAAAAATGTATTTTTTACTTTCATAGTGTTTTGACCCCAGTTTTTTTTTGGGGGGGGTACCTATTTGCCCATAGCTGGGACCCTAACAGGTGCTACCACTCTGGACCAGGGTAGACCTGAGAACAACAACAATTAAGAGTTGGTTTCACACTCCTCAAAACCTCCAATTTCCCAATCAGAGGCCTTGCTGCCGGATGTAGTTTATCGTCATACCCAGGACGTTTGAATAAGAGAACACTGACAAATAATTTCCTTGCATCGAACAGTATCTAAAAAATAGGAAAGGAACAAGAACTAACTTGCTGTTCCTACTGGGGATTTGCAAAACCTGCGAAATATGCCGGATAGTAGACAACAGAGAAAATGTCCAGGACGCTACATAAGGCTTTGAAACCTAAACAACATCCGCCAACCGTTCAACAAGACTAAAGTATAAACGTCGGATTGAGCTTCCTCGAACTCCGAGGACGGTTTCCTGGGGCCGTTGTTTTCTCAAGTTCCCAGGAAGAATTGGTCCTACAAGCCATCTTAGAATGCATATACAGCACCAAGTACAGACTAACTGTAATGTGATCATCTTTCAACGTCGACGATGACTGGGAGTTAACATTAATCGATAATAACATTGCACTATTTGGCATTCATCTTAGTATTATCTTCAAACCTTTCAGAAAATATCTTAGAAAAAAGATGATAAGATCCATGGAAAGCCTTCTTTCTTTCTTTTTTTTTCTGAGTCGACAAATCCTGCTGGCTTTGATGGCAATAAAAAATTCTACAAGAAAAAACACTTATTTTGAACTAAGCTAAAATTTGCCATATTAAAAGACACAAAGCAGAAACATGTCCACGACACATCACAATAATCGCAGTGAGATACTTTTTTTTCCTAAGTTCTCCAACGTTAAAAGAGCTAAAAGCACTCAGTGTATAAAATACTGAAAGGAACCTATATAAACACTAAGTAAATAAGTAAAACTTCTCTGTAAAGTAAAAGCTTAAGTTCTAGACATGCATCTGTCTCGCCCATTATTCAAATGAATGTTATTTGGAATAAGACAAATGGAAATATGACTTACATCGGCTTAATCATTAGACCAACGATAGGTTATTAGACGTTATTAAGAAAGCGAAATATTTTTAATATACTCATAATAAACGAATGCTATTTCACAAATGTATGTATTTGCATTGTAAATGCACTACAAATGTAAATGGGATGTGCAGGTGGTGCAGCGGTTAATAACAAGTGAAATCAGCTATCCGTGTTCAAATTCCAACCTAGTCTATTGCTTTCACTTTCGAACTAATGCTCTTCAGAAAGGCATGAGCACATCTCTTACTATGGGCTCTCTTGCCATAAATCTACATCATCTCCTCTCTACTATGAGTTAAACTGAAAAGAAAACTAGATACTCTAGCCAGTATAAGAGAATGGTAATGTTTAATTCAAAACCTTGGAAAAGGCAACTGTAAACCACTCTACCATCTTTCCAGATAGTAAAGCAAAAAGGATCTATTGAGGGTTATAGCCGCATACGTCATTGCTGAACTTATCTATAAGCTAAATAAGTTATAGTCACACACCAATGGGGGCCATACACTATCGTGGGGCACACACCCTAGGGGGTCTCATTTCTTAAAAAGATATTTTTATTTATCATTAGTTTTTATTCTTAAACACTAAATCATCAAAAGTTATATATAATCATCAATAAATAATAATCATGCATAATCATTTTAAATGTTTTAACCGAATTTTTGAATTTTTTCTCTTCATTCACCGCAAAATATTAATTCACCCCAAAATAAAAAGAATTTATATTTATTAAAATCGACACAAAAAAATTCAGATAGTGTACTTTAAGTATTTTTTTAATTCTTATTTTTTGCCTTATATCTCCAAAAGAACTCAAAGTCTGCGATGAGTGCCGAACATGGACTTATTCTTCATTTTGGCGTTCTGCCAGGTACTTTCGATTGTTTGCGTATGAGCTGATATTTCTGGGTCAACAAAATTCATACTCTGATTTACAGTCAGATTAATATAATTAGGATCATCCTTCAAAGATAGATAATCCTTTCCAACAATCCGACATAATCGGTAAAATAAAGCTTATGATTTATCCTTTGCATTTGGTATTTACTCCAGCAACTTCATAACTAGCTAAAAAAATTTGATTTAAAATTTATAATTTCTTTATAATTTTCACTTAATATTATATATATATATATATATATATATATATATATAACCATTTCACCCCAAGCAATTTGGTAATGTTACTAGTATGCAGATGCAGATGCTACAGCAAGTGAAAGAGAAGACTGAGAATAGGGAGGATTGAGGAGAGGATAAAACATGAAAGCGGTTCAAGAAGACAGAGGATGGCGATTGACTTTGTATTTAAATTTTTGAAGATTTTAATTATCAGGGAAACAAGTAAACAGAAGGAAGTTACACAGGCGGGAAGTGCGAGAAAAGAAACTGTTAGAGTAGAGTTGCAGTTAGGTATTTCAAGTGTAAAAGTAGTGGGACCTAGTTGCCAATCTAGTAATCCGCTTAAATCTTTGTATTCTGGATACCAGAGGAAAAAAATCCCGTTAGAGCAGTTGCCATGAAAATATTTGTAGAAAAGACAGAGGGAAGCCACGTCACGTCGGTGAGAAAGTGATTGAAGTCGAGATGCCAAGTCAGGATTGATTACATTGCAGATACTTTTTTGAATTTTGTCAAGAACCTCGAGATGAACGACAGAGGCACCAGACCGCTTATTCAATGCACGGGCAAATGTAAGATTTGTAAATGTGCAAGATGGATTCTGGCGAGAAAAACCTTCTGGCATGACACAATGAAGCAAACTTCCTTACAGTAGATGCAGCTATTGATTCATTGTAGTTGTTCCACTCAAAGTGACTGAGGTCGAGATGCCTGGTCAATATCGATTACATTACAGATCCTTCTTTGGAATTATATATTTTAATTATTTCACCCCAAGCAAGGCGATAAAGCGACTAAGACGCCAGAGGTTACTGACAGTGAAAGAAAATAAGAAGTCTTTAGTGAGGAGAAAGGACAATAAAAGAAGTGAACTCAGGAAGGTAGAACATGTAAAATGGCGTTAACTTTGAATTTTTGTCGATTGGAGGTGTCATAGAAGCTAGTGTTCCATAGGCAGGAAGTTTACATCATGTTCCTGTTTTCAGGTTATCTCTCTCTCTCTCTCTCTCTCTCTCTCTCTCTCTCTCTCTCTCTCTCTCTCTTTCTTTCTTTCCAAACCTGCTTTCTATAACTATTAGAATTATAGACTGCAGCAGAGAGTTATATATAAAGCTTATGCTGAAATTAAAATGTAAGGGCATTTCACATATCTGTATCTACCCATGATAAGCTTTATATATAACTAAAATATTAAAAAAAAAAAACATCTACATTTAAATAAAAGCACATGGTCATCATGTCTGAAAGTCACAAATGATCTCACTCTCTGCTATAGTCTATAATAAGAGAGAGGGAGAGAGCAGTAAATCATGCAGGCCCGGATACAACCAGTAAATAGAAACAAGTATTCTTTGTGTGCTAAATAGAAAACAATTTTATAATAAACGAATAACAGGAAAGAAATGAACAAATATAGTTGGTGTGTCAAATTCCCGTACATTAAATGATTTAATTGTTCAGAAAATAACCTAGAAACATCTTGGTTGCATTTTGGGAGACGTCCACGCGAACATTTTTTACAGTGGCAAACCCCGATGAAAAGGGGCAGAGCATCGTAACCAATGTTCAGAAAGAGGGAGAGAAAAGGGACAGACAGAGGATCTCTGTTCCGTGCGCGATTTTCATTGGTCCCGGGATAGTCTAAGGTTATGTCCATTTTTAGCCACCGAAATAATCGGGACATGAAGATTTTAAACGTCTGCTAGAATTCACAATATACTAAACAAGCCATATAATAACATTTCACACCACTAAAGTTATTGTAAATGGAATAAAATCAGATAAGTGGAAAATCCTATTGGATGAAAAATATAACCGGGAAATTTTACTAATCTCGGTAGGATAATACGAATGTTATTGTGAAAAAAGGGGGAAAGATAAAAGTAAGAGGAAAGAAAGGGTGAAAGATAGGAAGAAAGAGGGTTTGATGGAGGAAAGGTAGAATGAAAATGAGTGCGAAGACGGAAAGAGACGGTAAAAGAGGAAAATAGGAGGAAAGAGGGTATTACGGAGAAAAGTAGCCGGAATGATATATATGATAGATATGTGTGTGTGTGTGTGTGTGTGCGCGCGCGTGTGTATGTGTGTGTGTGTGTGTGTCACTTTAAACGTTATTTTAGGTGGATATCCACATTCTAGTAGAGATTCCGTTTATTCATTAAACAATGTATATCTTTATTTTCGTCTACCGGCCTGAATATTCGAGAAATCTCTTTAAAGAAAAAAAGTGCTCTCTCCGGTAGGAGAAACCGTCATTAGATCTGATGTGCTTTAACCAACTGGGCCACGAAGGGCGACGCCGGTCAAGCACGGTCGACAAGTGCCTTATAAGCGCACTCTTTTTCGTCCCAGATTTTCGAAAGTTCATAACGTCGGTTTCTCTTGCGAAGTGAGACGCGAGTTTTAATCTTGCCAGAGTCCGCATCTGTTTCTTTAATAAGATTTCTTGAATATTCAGGCTGGCAAACGAAGATGAATAAATACATAGTTTAAAAATAAACGAAGCGTCTCCTCAAATATAGATATCCACTAAAAAAATAACGTTTAAAGAGGTAAAAATATGTCGGATTAATAAATAAAAAATCGATTACTTCTTTTTTTCTGCGGAGGTATGTGTTTGCCGATTGATTTATTTTTTTTTATTCGTTCCTTGTTCGGAATATTTTCTTGATTAAGGTGTTACGTAGTCTAGCAAAATGTTTTTCTTTTTGGTATATATATATATATATATATATATATATATATATATATATATATATATATATATATATAAAAACGAGTGTAACAGCAAAATTGTCCAATTGTTAGATTAAGCTTTGAACCGTTGTATCTTACAAATGATTAAAGATATCTTACTGGAATTCTCCGAGTTTTTTTTTTATGATACTATTGGACAATAAGAACGTATTTAGCTATCAGTTAAATGATGATGCCTCTTGCTGTTGGGACCTTCTGATCCAGTTTTCCTCTCTACTGTTCCCTCTTTTTTAAACTTATTTGCCATTCTCTTGATGCTTCTTGAATGTACTTTGAAGATGGAATCCAGATTATAAATGTTGGTAACATTACTGAAAGCCTGAATGATCTTTTTCCTGTCACCATTACTCAATTGGAGAGACATAATGGGGATGACACAAAACACTTTTTAACCTGTTCTCTTTCTAGCTGAATAACTCAAAGGATTTTTCAGTGATTCTTACGACAAAAGATGCCAAGATGGCTAAAGGTCTTCTCTAAAAATCTGGAAAAAAAACAATTAGTTCAGTGTTTTTTAAATATTAAACATTTTATGGGATGGACAATTATTCCATGCTACTACACGATTTGGACAATTTTGCTGTTATACCCGGTATATATATATATATATATATATATATATATATATATATATATATATATATATGTTTCCCGTATGCTAAGATGCATTTTCTTCCTTAAAAATCACTCTAGTGAAAACATTTAGCAGGCGTCGTTCAATCCCAATGAGCGCAATATTTTGCACGTTTATAAATCCAGTAACACATCTCTGCTTCGAATGTACTTTCATGTGATATATCATTTTGTCAGACTGCCACTCGTCGGAAATGTTTACTCTCCACAACAAACCGTCAATATCCGCCTCCAAGATCAAAGGCCAGCCTAATAAAATTGGGAGGCATTAGCTTTGGAGTGATTCTCGTGCCGGTATATATATCAATTGTAAAAATAAAAAATAAAGAAACTGCAAGAATTTCTAGAGATTATAGTCAAGGGAAACGAGGAGAAAGGACTATTAAGAGTAAGAAGGCCGAATGCATGGTTGTTAACAAAAAGGGCAGCTCAAAGTGTGTTTTACAAATCAGTGACGTCAGTATGAAGCAGGTACAGAAATTTAGCTCTGTGAGTTGCGGTCGTTAGAGACGACGGAAAATGTGACTCAGACATCCGAACGAGCATTGAAATTGTGAAAGATAACTTCTTCATCTTCTGTCTTCTTAATTCCTGTTCTTTTATTTTTCTCTCTCATTAATACTGTTTTTCTCATATTCTCTCTCACTCAGTAATCCCCTTACATCATATTGGATCTATTGTCTTGCTTGTTCGAAACGAACAATTAAAATATAAACAGTTATGAATGTTAGACAATTTCTGCACAGAAGGTGAAACGTCTAGCGACAATGATGTGGCTCTAAAGGAGGATGCTGAGAATACTATGGACGAGGTATGTGAGCATGGAGGAAATTGTAAGAAAAATGGGATCCAAAAGAAAACATACTTACAATAAAAAAAGAAACAGATTAAATTTCTGGGACACAATGAGTAAAGAGGACTTGGAGAATTTGACACTCACATGACATTCCGAAGGAAAGAGGGGCAATGGGAAACAAGGAATAACCAACTTTGGGGTGAATTGATGTCAGAACAGGGACTGGGCGATATGTTAAGGGGGAAAATATTGCTTGGAACAACAATTGACAGGAAGTTGTAGGAAGATATGATCGCTACACTTCCTGAAGAGACAAACCACATAAAAGAAGAGGGTTCTTGGCTGATCAAGTTTACTTTTTTTATGTATTGTTCACCTAAGTGCCCCTCCAAGTAGAGGATTACTTTATAGGGGTGTTGCAATGACGTATATAGAGAGAGCAAGGGTTGCATATTAAGAGGATATGTAGGATAGATATTATGAGGATATGTAGGATAGATAACCTGTATGATAAACAATACATATAGCTGACCCTATACATGAAGAGGTTAAGATCGTAGTGAAAAGCATATCCTTCGGATTCCGTTCCAAATTGCAACATTTCTGGGAAAGAACTTCCTCTTATATATATATATATATATATATATATATATATATTCATGAATTATTCACACAAAAACAAATGCAAAGGTTAATGATTTAATTGGCGAGAAATCCATCATCGCAAACAATTCAAATAATATACAAAAACTCCGAATCCGTTATGAATGAAATGATCCTTGTTTCCATAAATTTCTGCTGTATTAGTTCTTATTTTTACTACAAGCTTTCGTCTGTTCCTACAGACTTCTTCAGGTATAGAATAGATGTTCTTCTTGTTTTTTCTCTTAGTAATAAGCATGATGGATTTCTCGCCAATTAAATCATTAACCTTTGCATTTGTTTTTGTGTGAATAATTCATAAATTTGTAAATTGATTGCACGTTTATCGTAATATATATATATATATATATATATATATATATATATATATATATATATATATATATGATTTAATTCCTATACATCAATTAAAAGAAGAAATTAAATTTGGAAAATTATATTTTTGATCAGTAATGAGCATTTACAAATATAGAATATACAATATGGACATCAAATGTATAAATATATTTTCCAACGTATAAAAACTGTTTTAACACCTTGCATTGTTGGTCTCCAAAAAAAACATCCTTAGAATAGCTGTTATGGTCTTTGAATGGATTTAAGTCGTTAATTTTCAGGATTTTCTTCTTCTTTTTTTGGTTTGTCACCGGTAGACATTAACCGGTGTTAAAAGAGATACCATTTTTTGAGGGTAAGTAATCTCCCCTACGCAACATGAACCGTAACATTACGGAATGCATGGTTGTCAGCGAAAGGGACAACCCAATATTAGAGTTACCAATGGAATACGACGGGAATGAGAAGAAGTCAACTCGGTCTACGTGGAATTGTGGGTCCTAGATGTGATGATCTGGACTGGTGGGTCCTAGATGTGATGATCTGGACTGGTGGGTCCTAGATGTGATGATCTGGACTGGTGGAAGCAAGCAATGTAGTTCGCCCAAATATCTGCCATGAAAACAGCGCTAGAGTTAGCGAGAGGCTAGCATCGAAAAGGGTTGAAGTGTGGAGAACAATTCATCACCCAAAAGGCGGCGTGCATGCTTTTGAATTCGGCCGAGACTTAAAAGCGATGATTGGACTGCTCCGGCCCAGAGGCCGCATCAATACTCCATTTTTTTTCTCCTGGCTCTTGTAAAGATAACACATGGTAAGTGGAGTTATGTATTTTCTGGATGGGTTCAGAGATCAGACCATTTTCTCGCCGTCATTAGTGATTGATCGTATTCACATGTTTCACCTGATGTCCCAATAGACGCTCAATAGGCAAAGAGGCTCCTTGAGTGACTAATCATTTGAAAAACTATCAATCTTTTAGAAAGTGCTATGATTTGCCCATTGCTAAAGATATCTTAAACATTAGGATCATGCAAAAGTTTTCACCGCTATATTTTGTACAACGTTCAGAAAATACAGAATAGTTCAATTTTCAGTAATGCTTGCATATATCTTCTTCACTGAAAAACATTTTCCCCTGATATTCAATGTATTTTACTGTAAAATCATTCACAATATACCCTTTAATAAAATGAATTTCTTTAGTAAAATAATTTGCTACAAATTTCTACAACAAACTCATTAACACTTTATTTACATATATAACCGTTTGATCCTATTAATAAAATTTGCATTAATTCCTGACCATTATAATCCCTTCCTTCCTGATTATCAATGCCTTTCTTTAGTAAAATAATATTTATACATATAATAACCCTATTCTATTGCTTGCATTATTTCTTACCCACTGACAATCTCAGTCTTCTCATTTTAATGCATTTCTATAGTAAAATAACCATTAATGCATTTACATGATACATTTGAATACAAACTCTTTACTCTCATTTATGAAAATGCCAAGTTTACGTCATTGATAACAGTGTAAATCTGATGTCCTTTTTCCTAATTCGTAGTAGTATATCGTTAGTAATGACATAGACACGTTTCCAAACTTGATATTTGTAAATAAAAACAAAGTACAGATAACTCTTTAAACAATCAAGGATCGATATGACACTGTATTTATATTATGACGAGGATTCTATTTATAAAATGATAAAAATTCATATTTTTCGATTCTGTCAAATGTCATGGTTACAGGAAAGTCTAATGGATGCGAATCTGGAAAAATTTTACCCACAAAAAAATCCCCCCCACCAAAAAAAAAAATTATTCCTACTTTTTTCGAGTGGACTGGTATATCTCAGTAATGGCTTTGCGTAATTCTATGTATAAAAAATAGTGTTCGTTGCTTTGTCAACTCAGTTCAAGCGTCAAGTGAGTCAACTTTAACCCTATGTGATGAAAGCCTGCTTATATCTATAAACGTTTCATGTGAACAGGATATGGATGATCAAAAAGCAAAAAAATAGCTAATCTTACCCACAATATCAAATGTGAATTCCTAACATTAAAACACTATTTTGTTTAATAAATACTCCGCATTGTATTTCGCGTTACATAAGCGAATAAGGATAAGAAGCCAAAGTAAATACAATAAAACTTCCCCATTATATACGTATATGAGAAGAAGAAGAAGAAGAAGAAGAAGAAGAAGAAGAAGAAGAAGAAGAAAGAAGAGGGGGAGGAAGAAGAAGAAGTAGGACTGGGGACAATAAAAAATTATTTTTAATGTTGTTATGTTGTACAAAACTAATTTTGCTTTGGAAATCTATAAAATCAAATGATATCCCCAAATTCCAGGACTAGATTAAATAAACACTATGAGCCAGAATTAATCCGGATAAGAAATGTTTAAGTCGGTAGTTTAAGCTCGCAATGGACGTTGTTTAAGAAGCTTGCATTAGGATATATCTGCACTGGCTTTAAGTGAACTTGTACGGAATTCTGAGCTGTGTTTCGATGCCGGCAGAATCTTATATCGACAGCGCTAAAGTAGTTTATCGCGAACATTACTGCAACTCTCGGAAGTTGAAGCGCGATGCACTAAAATCTGTGGCATTTAATTAGTAATCCTTCTGACAGTGTTCGTAATATCAAAAGAGTCAATAGAAAAGAAATTGCGCCTCATCAAGTGATTCGAATCTCGTAGTCATTATTCGTTTCTTGTAGTTGAACAAAAGTATATTTAAATATAATTATTTTTATCGCTGGTGATCGATTGAAACATATAAATGGGATTATTATAAATTGGATTATTTGAACTGTTGATCACATCTATATAGCCACGACGTTTTGACTGTTGAACTCCAAACCTTATTCAACTGATATTCGTTAATGTTCTCGTAATTTCGAATCAAACCCTTTATCCAACCTACTTGAGTAGGCTGTTTTCATTCCGCTGTCTATATTAAGGGAGATAACTCGTATTAAGTAATTCTTCTTGGTTAATCCGCCTTAATGTTACCGCTTCTGCTCGTTGCCCCGTACCAGATTATTTGTAAGAGAGTATATTGCATTCCGAAGACAATGTGGAAAATACATACACATAGAAATGTTAAATGTACATAATACTATTAGACTATACGCAAATCAAAGTTATAAGCATATACCATCGGCAATGTAATAACGGTATACACAAGGCAATATAATAAAATATTATCAGCCTTATTAGAAAGATCTGGAAATTTAGAAATAGTTTTGCGAGTTAGGGTAATTATGTGGAAGGGTAATATTGTGAAGCTTATGAAGGTTGTTCATAAAGTTCTAAGCCTCACTCAGAAAGAAGAATCATTTTTTGTGGCAAGACACTACCACTTTTTATAAAACTAGAAAAAATAATTCAGATTTCTGTCTTCATTTCTGGGGCCATGCAAAGGTGTGAGTCTAAAAAAGAACAAAACAGGGACCGGGGCAAACATAAATTACCTGCAAAAGAAATGTATGATACCCAAGGTAATCCGCGAGTACATGGTACAGACACTTGCTGAGGATTCCTTTTCCTATGTGACTGTGAAGAAGTGGGATGCGGAATTCAAGCGGGGCAGGGATAGCACAAAAGATGACCCTCGATCAGTTCGTCTAAAAATCTCAACCACTGATGAACAAGTTGATGCCACTCACCGTATGGTTTTGGATGACAGACGTCTTAACGCTCAGTAGATAAGTCCATAGGTATTAGTTCTGGTCCGGTCCATACTGTTTTAACTGAGATCTTGGGGATGAGCATGCTGTCTCAAAGATGGGTCACAAGGATGCTGACGCAGAAGCTGAAATGTGTTGACATTTCCAGCACTCTTCCGACCTGCCTCCACGTTGGCCCTGAGAATTTGCACCACAGATTAGAAGCCTGGGTTCACCACTTCAAACCTGAATCAAAGATTCAAAGAAAACAGAGGTTCTCCACCTTCGAAGAAGCTCAAGCAAGTGGCGCTCGTTGGCAAGGTGATTGCTTCTTTTCTTTTTTTTTTTATTCTGAAGGTGTAATCATCATAGACAACCTGAAAAAGGAAAACAAAACTATTAATGGACAGTATTATAATTAAGGCAACTGAAGGAAGCAATCAAGTCGAAACAGAGGAAATTAGAGGGCAAGTATGCTCTTGCTTCAGGATAGCGCGCCTGTTCACAGGTTGCAGTAGCTGAAACAGCCAAATGTGACTTTGGATCCCCTTACACACCAGACATTGCTCCATCTGACTTCTTGTTTCCTAAACTCAAATCCCACCTGTATGGTCGCCATTTTGAAAACAATGAGATCATATATGCATTGGAGGAGTTTTTAGAGGACCAGGACGCCATCTTCTTCCGTGATGGGATTGCAATGTTTAAGCATTGTTGCACCAAGTGCATTGAAATCAACGGGTTCTATATTGAAAAATACTGAAAAACCGTCTTTTTTTCTCTAACTCCTTCTAGAACTTTTTGAGAAACCCTCGTACTTTCTGAAAGTATCAGTAACAGATTGAAAAGAAAGAATAATGAAATAGGCATTGGTGATTGACTATGCAAAATCATGGTATTGGCAACAGGCTGCCAACATGACATGTAAAAGTAGGGGAAAGTCAAAGACACCGGAGAACCAAAAATACTAGAAACTTATTAATTTTGTTTACTTGAAACTTGTACGCATTTTACCCTGAAATACTCTGAAACAAATAAATATTTTAACAGTTAATTTACTTTTATCAACAAGAAAGAAAAACGACGAAATCAAAGTTTTTTTTAAAATTCAATATAGATATTTATATATTTACTTGCTAACCAAATAACTACAACTCCGTCGACGACATTGAGTTTATCGTACATTAAAAAAGAAACTCGAATATATAACTGAAAAAAGTAGTCGATGAAACTAAGAAAAAAAGCACTAAACATGAACCGTAACATTACGGAATGCATGGTTGTCAGCGAAAGGGACAACCCAATATATAAGTTACATATCGGAGACGCCAAAATCAAATAGATGCGGAAATTGAATTATCTGTGTAATATAGTATCATACGAAGGCGCATTGGAAGACCAAAGTACGTGTTTTAGAAACTGAGAAAGGTATAAATACATAAAAAATATCGCCATAGAAACAAAGTAACGCTAATCGCAGATATGGTATTGTATTCGGGACAATTTTTAACACCTGAAGAAAAGATTTAAAGCGACACATGTTGAAAACACTATAAAGAGACTATATGAGAAACGAGGAGGTTTTAAAGTGTTATAGTGGAATATACCTATTCTATAGTTAATAGACTCTCCCACCTATAATAAGTAGGAGTAGTAAGAGTAACGAGGAGTCGCTCAGGGGGGTCAGTCAGGCTGACCGGCTGATCGGTTAAACTCTCTGCCTTCGGGCGGGGAGGAACCCGATGGAGGCTACGCTGAAGGGCGGACTCTCTTTCGGAGAGGTAAACCGACCTTGAACCAGTTTATACGGGTTCAAAGGGCATATTTTTGGCCGAGCCCACGTTAAACCGGCCTTGTGCCACATGATGTTCTCGTGGGGGGATGACTAAATACCGTCGCTCAATGGGTCAGTCAGTCGATGCCGGACGACCGTGAGTCGGATACTAAAGTATCAGCGACCACAACTAGATTTCTCTGCGTCATTACCTATTATATCAAGTTCCTAACGTTTTGTACGCCGAACCTATTTTAGGACCGACTTAGTACAAATACAAGCCTCCACTGTGAAACCACTCCATAACATAAAGATAGGAACTACGGGCATAATACGGATACTAACTAGAAAGTGACAACAGGACGCTGAGGAGAACCATGATCACCAACGTCCTAAAGGTATATAACACACAAAGATAATAAATTAATGGATAACAAAACAAGTATTCCAAAGCAAAGAGGGGTCGTAAAACGCAAGAATTATTCAACAACAAAAGACGGGAAGCTATGGAGAGCTGTTATCATCCCTGTCCTCAAGGGATAGGGCTCATAGGGAGAGATAATAAATGAATAGATGATGGAACAAGTAGAGCCAAGATAAAGTGAGATCGTAAAATTACATAAAGCAACAAAGACGGGAAGCTGTGGAGAGCTGTTATCATACGTGTGCCTAGAGCATAGAGAGAGGAGATAAATGAATGGATGTCAGAACAAGTACTGCTAAGACTTAAAGCAATAAAAGACAGGAAGCTGTGAAGAGCTATGATCACCAAAGTAAATGAAATCCGAATATTTTCTTCCAAATATAGTATGTGACTCACCTCAGATGATGATGAATAGATTTTGCACTCAATGTCACACCAGACTATTAAAGGAGGAAGTCTAACAACAAGTTGACCTGAGACATTACATCCTAGCCGATGGTGGAAATCTACGCTTCACCTAATATCAGTGACTAGCCCCACATGTAGACCGGTGATCAACCCAGATGCGCCTATAATGTGCAGACATGGGTGATTGTAGAGACGCCTTCTTATCTCTTCGAAAATTGGAACTCAAATGGCAAAGATGTAGTTTGTTTGTTTTTTTTTGGGGGGGGGGTGACAAACAGGATCGAAACTGCAAGTCCCAGTAGCCGATAAAAATGTCAGCAAAATATTAGAAGCGTTCTTGGAAATTATTTTTTACAAAAATTTCTGCTAATTTTTATTAACTACTAGAAGTTTGTTTCGATCCTAACTGTTTGCAAAAATATTTTTTTTTATCATTTCACTTCTACTTTTTGAAGAGTGAAGTCGTCAGCTACGCCCTACCTTATTCAATAATCCTTTCAACTTGAAAAACTCGTGAAAGTTAGGCAGAGTGAAATTGTCCGTTTAATGTATGTAACTTATAAGCTTCTGTCAGTTTTGTTTTGTTTTTTTTTTTACAGATGAGAAATTTTTGTTATCTATATATCTATAATTCTCATGTGCTTTGTGTGTGTGTGTGTGTGTTATCGGATATTGTTTATGCGTTTTTCACACTTTTCATCCGATTTCGTTGAAATTTTTTTGTTTGATAGATAAATCTTGAGTCCAAATTGGCTGGAAAAAATTACAATCTTGAAGGTGAAAAATAGAAAAACTTGTTTACACTTTGCGCAAACATCAAAAGCGGTCCATGGAAGAGGTTTCTTCCTTGCAAGTTTGAGAATGCAAAAATGGCCTTTTTTCAGGGCCTTCCCCACATTGAAATTGTTGACCCCCACTACATTTGGGGATGTGTCTCAGTTACACCCAATTGTTGTTACTAATATTGATTTTAGGCTGACTTTAAACTTAAACTGCTTCGATTGAATGGCAAAATTCCCAGTAATGAAAGACCCGGGCGAAGACGGGTTATACTGCTAGTTACCGTATATATACGAGTTTTTCTCATCGTTTTTACGCAAAAATAGGAGTCGTATTATTCACAAGTAATTTTTTTTTTTTTGAAGCGGTAAAAAATCATGCATTTTCGGTGACCAGTTACTTTATACACAGGATTTTTTTGAAAGGGTTAAAATTCTGGATTTGTACGACACATGAAGTCGTCTCATATATGAGTATATACGATATGTATCTTTCCGTTCAGACTAATGTGCTCATTTTTGTTGTCATCCTCACAACTAAGCATGAAAAATAGAATGAGTAAAATCTACTCGCGATCCAAAATTTCGAGGATGTTTCTGAGTATGACAGACATCTGAAAAATGCTGGATAGCAAATATTGTGAATATAGAATCCAAAATGACAAATGCTAACGAAACAGAAATGCATAAAATAATGTCCCATAAGTGATCAATAGGATATAAATCTATTAAGTTTAAGGCAAATTTCTTTATATTCTTGAAACCATTCCTGTATGAATGCAGTGTGTTAGGATGAACTGGCCAGCTTACAGATGCCACTTATCGTATTTTACAGCTTTCAAGATGCTGCGGCCTGGAAGACGCACCCAAATATTGAAAAGAAATTTCTAAGAAAAGTGATTCCCATACCACAACACATTCAACAAACGTCCCTCACATATTGGCGCCACGTATTGTTTACATTAATAACTCGTCCGACTTTGTATGGCAATAACATGTTATTCATAATGACGGTCGTCTTCGTGTATAGAATCCAGAGGTTAGCAGTGGATATTTTTGGTAAAAGTAGCAGAGCATAGTTCGTCCTTCTGTTTCTCTTCGCCTGACAAGCTGGACTGGACATTCGGGCAGAGTGAACAAAATGGCCGCCTTTTTACACGACGGATTGAATGTTCTACGTCTTCTGATGGGTTAACCTTCTATTGGTGGACTATAAAGTGAGTCAAGGCATTTGTGTTAACTCACTAGTATATATACACAAAAAACTGCAATATAACATACTAGTCAAGAGCAGAAAGACTCCCGCTGATGCTAGTAAATGTCTAAGCTTGTGGCTCGGTTCCAGGAAGGTTTATGGAAATTCTTGTAACAACAAAGTACTGAGGTTACATCATATAAAAGGCTGAATTAAATAGATAGCTAACATTATAGTGTAAGAACTCAACATACAAATCCATGTGCCTATCATTCAAGCCAATTACGTGACCGTCCAAGCTTATTTGAGCCTGGGTGTTGCCTTACATCCGTCTTGGAAAACGCACACGTATTTTTCGGGGTATTTTTTAGAAAAAGATGTCCGTCTCGTAAGCCGAAAAATATGGTAATTCACATGAATGTGGTGGATCTGACAAGAATTACCCACCGTCCCCGCAACCGTCGGTTGCGCTGACCTCGATGCGAGCACCGGTCCCTCCCTCTTGTGCAATGGGAGGGCGCGGCCTCGGGCAGCTGTTCTACAGGGCTGGGCACCTCTTCAGTATAATTTTCTTAGTTGCCCCTCTGTCCTTTAACAGAGAAGCCCCTCAGCGCACTCTGCCCAAAGACAGAGACGCAACTGAGAGATGATAAATAACGCGCTAGAAATCCCCCCAGGAGGAATTTATACGCTCCAACAGTCAGATTACCTGGAAATTAAAAAAAAATACAGATATTAATAAGAAGTGTTGAAATGTATGCAAAATTTTACAACTCTAGCATTATTTGGTTGGTTGATTTTGATCTCTATGGGGTTAAATACCCCATATTAATTAAATATGCTGAAATCTAAATATTTTGAACACAATTTTATAGCTTCAACTAAATATATCTTGAACCCAATTGCATGCCTTCAACTAAATATCTTTTGAACGCAAACGTATGTCTTCATCTAAATATATTTACGGAATCTTTAGCCCACCATCGTACATGTAATCTTTAGAGTAAATAGAAATTTTGACGTATTTGTTTAATAAATCCTATCTGTGATACCTTCCAGCCATTCTCTCACAACTCGTATAGTGTTGCATACTGCTGAAAGATGCCACTGACATCATAAAAGACTGTTTTCATGTCTTCAGTGATCATGAGGTAAGTAATACGCGGCAAAGTACCTTCCACGTAAATGATAAGACTTAGTATTTTCCCAACAGAACGTTACACGAATCATCACACTGCCTCCAGCGGCTTTGTTGTTTTCTCATATTTCCTATTGGGACCAGCATTTCTCCATAGTACCAACGCATATATTCACTAACGTTAACCGTGTTTAAGAGACGGTAAGACTGACTAGAGTAGGCGAACTTCTTCGATTGATAAGAGGTCTAGCGCGGACTCACGCGTGTTCATTGGAGATGCTTTCGGCGATAGACATTGGTTAGCATGAGTATTCTATCGGGCTTGCTGTGAATTATTTCTTCCTACTTCATTAACGCTAACTGAAATTTTTGCCACAGTATCCCTTCTTTTGGCTCGTACTTGTCGGAAAAGAACTTTTTGCATCGATAATTCTCGGCAGTGGTTAGAGATTTTTCTCTCGCCGAACTGCTGATGAAAACTACTCATGGCAACTGAACACAAGTAACCCCGCTCCACAATTTATTTTTTTTTTTTTTTTTTTTTACAATGATGCTCACCCTTTAAAAGTCCCGGGAGTCACTCAGGATAGAGGATTACAAAGTAAAAGGTATATTATGAGGATATGTGGAGAAGATAACATTTAACCCAAGTAATTATAGTGATCGGTATGGAAAAGACTCGACCTTGTTTTCTTATAACCATTTGGTAAATAACAAAGACACTGGGATCTTTCTGATTGTTCATACCTGCAGCAAATGAAGTACACGCTTGCCATTATGTATTCCTCTCGCCCCGATATGCAGTTGTCATTCTTGACACCTGTCGCTAATCATCGTTTTCTGACATATCAGCGTTTATATAAAATGTCGACAGAACCTCGAACCAACAGCATAATTATATGAGACTAGAATAAACATAAGAATTAAATATAAAAGATCATTTTATCAATGTTGTTTTTTTTATTATTATTATTTATAGAAGTATCTTTGTTAGTAGAATTTCGCTGTTTCCAATTTTCTTCCAATATATTTTATTCATTTTGTTACTCTATTTCCAATAGATCTTTATCTCGAGAAATATACAATTTTCATTAATTTCCTTACCTCCATTTTTTATCTTTTTGAAGAAATGCTTCGTTTAATTATCCCATTCGAACCTAAACTTTTTTTCATTCGTTTGAAGTTGTTGTCATAAATAACATTTTAAATCTTATTTCCATTAGTAGAATCCGCGTTAGATGTTTTCGCACAATGTTTCGTGAAAGTCACCGACTTTACTTTCGATTGAGTATCGAATGATAATTTTCCCAATATTCCGATGTCTTGTATTATTTGTGTTTTTCAATTCGCTTTATATCCAATACTTTGGCAGTTATTACGAATACTCGTTATTTAATGCAACTGACATTAAAGACTCAACATAGTAATTTTTATTCCAGATATTATAAGTTCTATTTTCGTTACATGAGACTTCTGTTTAAGAGTCAGTGGACCTGCTCGTCAAAATTCTCGCTATAAATTATCTTTAAGATGTATTATCAAAACAGATTCTGAATTGTTATACTGAATTAAGTCACATTTTATTGCAGAGTACAAATCGATCTGGCGTATCAGTCAACTTCGACGTTTCTGGCGTAAAATATACATTTAAAACTACAACAGGCGTATGAGTCAACCTCAACATTTTAGACACGAATTTCACGCCTAAAAAGTACACCACACGAATAAATATACCTCTTGTTTTAATGTATTTCGGCTTTACACTATTTAAAGTTATTTAAGGTGTCGTATCCGATATCTAGTCATTGCTATGAATAACCAGAATGAACCAGTCCTACTATATGGATTAGAAACTTAGACATTATCTGTTCGTCTTGAAAGACGACTGAATGGAACATAAAGAAATCTACAGCGTGTCACGTCGATCCTACGTCGAAAAAGCAAGAAAGAGCATGTGACCTCTTGTTTATACATGAGTACGTCCTGCATATTTTTGGTAACACCTCAAGCAATTACTGCCTTCTCGACCTAGATATAAACAAGTGCGGCATGTGACCGGCGATTGGTCGCAAGTCATTAAGTTTACTCAGTTTGTTGGTGCGTGAAGAACTATTACTATACGATTGCTTTGTCCAGATTGACTAGTGTTTTTTCCCTGTTTTGTACATACAGATTTTGACATGGCCCAATAACTTTTTTTTTATTCCAACCATTCCTACCTTGTCCCTAATAGATGAGGGAGGGCATTAGTAGGGCCGTCAAAGCTCTATTTGCAACCCCTGAAAACGGACCAGACTACACTCTTACAAACTGGCAAAGACATGGAAAAAAGGGAGGA
This sequence comes from Acanthosepion pharaonis, assembly GCA_903632075.3. Lineage (NCBI taxonomy): Eukaryota > Metazoa > Mollusca > Cephalopoda > Sepiida > Sepiidae > Acanthosepion > Acanthosepion pharaonis. The sequence goes on along the minus strand of CAHIKZ030001778.1, from coordinate 698,399 downwards.
CAAAGAAATTTCGTCTACTGCCCTACCCTCCACATGGAAATCGACACCTCAATGTGTCATAGACTTTGAGGAATTTGTCTAGCAGACTAGGCAATATGAACACCTAATTACACCAGATGGACTCATTATAAACCCGCCAGTGTTGGAAGCTGTGGAGAAAAAATAATTTCTGTCTTTGTCATTAACAACAAATTAAATAAGATAATTAAATTTAACAAAGATTATGTCATCAAGATGTTGGCTAAGTTGGGGGTGAAAATCCAACAAATTTCCAAACGAAAGAATTTCCCTATGTCGGAAATACTATTGTTCACTCCTGAAGAATGCATTGTATTGACACAGAAGGACCTGCAAAACAAAGATTGAATATTAAAATTTGAATACCAAGGGCTATAACGAACCAGTGTTACGGCTTACGAAGTACCCAGTTTCATCTCCGGTCAACAGGTAGGGACATTTCTAATGCAGTACGGACACTTCATAGAGTTGATTCCGGAAAATATAGGTCAGGGGCAATATTACATGATGATGGACTACAAATCATTCAACACATTCTCCAGTTGGATGTTTTTAAGTGGCATAAAGTTTCCACTTAGCGTTTTAGGGCGGAAACCAACTTGCTGCTAATGCGACGAGAATAGGCATCTCTCTGCAGTTTGCCCCTCTCCAAAGGAAAAGGTGTGCATAACATTAAATCATAGTCCTTTGCCTATGAATGAGACTAACAAAAAGACCGACAACAAGGACCAAAAGAACGGTGTGACTCTATTTGTCTCAGCACCTGAAACAGCAGAGAAGGAGGGTGATTGATAGGTAGTGGCTAAAAAGAACAAAAAGACACCAGTAGGCCCATCTCTATTAAGCTCCAGCTCTAAGAAGGAAGAAAAGACCAGCTCTGCAGAGACTTTAAAGACACCAGTTGTTTTATATGCGAGCCTTTCAAAGGAAAAGATAGAAATTCATTATGCTAAAGAAGGAACTGGAAACCAAGAACAAGCCAGCGGAAGGGGATGCTTCCGCCAGCAAGATGTCCTTCCCAGGTAAATACACACTTTTATCGTCGCCAAAAAAAGACAATAAACCCAAGTTCAAAATGATATCCCCACGTCGAACTTCCCCCATATTCAAATCCTCATCTTCGAAAAAAACAATTCATCCACTCCCTTACCCAGTCTATCCCCCATTACCCCCTCCCAACCCGATCACCCCCTCCTCCTCATCCAGCGCAAACTTGTCAAAAGACCTAGGAGTTCCTCGTTAGGAAGCTCAGAAGAGGAACTCCCCCCGCCAAAAAAAAAAAAAAAAAAACAGAATATTGAAAAAATACCATAGTGAGAAGGATGTGTGCTGGGTGGGCTTGGACATCCTTGAGAAAGAGAATCTTCAACCTCAGTATCTAAGAGAATTAAAGATCCTCCTAAATTTCAAAAAAGTAGAAGGAAAAATAAGAGGATCCTACTAACTTACCTAAGGCGCAGAGAGTACTGACAGTGGTATGCGTTGGTTCGAGTACAAAGCAAATATGGACAATGCCGGAGGAGGGAAAAAATTTCATCAAGATGTCTCCTCCACTGGCAACTTCTGAAGATGAAATTTCTGTGAAACTTTTTGTTCAGGTAGTGTCCAAATATTTATTCACACATCCTTATACAGAGCTGTGAAACTAATCGGAGGGCTGTCCTAAGATGCTCCATAAAAGCTGAAATAGGCCAAGGGTTTATGGGACAGGCCATCGGTGTCCTACCCCTGGCATGTTCGTCCCGGTTGCACAACGCCAGTAAGCATCGAATACTGTTAACAAGCATAAATATCCGAGGATTGAGGCCCGAGTCAAAAAGGGCTCGTCGGCGCACTAGAAATCTCAAAAGCCTCACTGTGAATATATGTTGTAGTTAAGAGACCAACCTTATTGCAAGTGACTATGACGGTGTGCTGTCGGAAGGGTTCCGCCTCTTCTCAGCATACTTTGACAGCCGCTCAAGAGATGTTTCTTGGCTAGTAAATCGTTCTTTGGATGCGACCTGTTCATTTGTGTTCGTGGATCCGGCAGGCATCAGTGTACTGGATAGTACCAAGAAGGAGAAAGCGTTCCGACTCATTAGGGTTTATGCGCCCAATGACCATGGTGAACAGGGGGCCTTCTTTCGGCAGATTGATCGGTTCGTAATACAGTCGAAACGTTAAGTTCTGGTAGTTGTACGCCCGCTTTGTGAACTTATTGAAGGCTGCATGGTCCGCATGGTGCATGGATAATTCTTTGTTCTGTATGCCAGTTCTGTCTGTAGCAACGTGAGCTCTTTATCGAACAGGAGGAAGCATGGCTGACGCAGAAAAGGATAAGCCAAAGACATTGTTACACATAAAATATGTATTTAACATGTACAATATCAAACAACGATGTGAAAGAGCATGCATTTAAGTAAGGAAAAGTTGAATAAAACAAGAGTTGTCTCTCTTTAACATCTATTTTAGTGTTCCAAGTTCACTGGAAGAATGTTCACGAGAGTCTCTTATAATGTTTGTACTTGTAAGGTTTTGCTGTTTAAGAAAAGATTATGCGAGTATATACAAGGTATGTTCAGCATGTGAGTGGTGTGTGTTAGTGAGAAGGTTGGCGCATGGTTTCAACTGTCGAGGATTCGTTTGGCAGCTGAAATCTCACTAAAAAGGGTTAGAAAATTCTTGCTTAAATAAGTGACTGTAGGCTCCAGATCGCTGCGCGGGAAGAATTATTCTTCACGTGTAGACGATCTGATTGACCAATCAGCGAGCGAGCTTTGGGGAGACTTAAGAAAGCTTCTGTGATCTGTTTCTCCCAAAAGTGCACAAAACTGACTGCATGAAAATAGAGCGATTACAAAATTGTCGCATTGCTGCGATTTGTAAATTGTCTATAATAACGTAGTGGTGAATAATTAACCAATGAATGCTTGGCGTTGTATGTGATTTGTATTTTTGTATGAATGTATTTATCGCACACTAGTATGGACGATGAGGATCGATGAACTATGCAGGGCATTTCAGTTTTCTTTCCATCAACTGATTGCGTTCTTTCGGTACCAATTGAATTTCAAGATCAAGGTGAATAGGGAGAGACTCTTTCGAGAACGTTGCTGAAGGAGAGATGACTGTTGCACGAATGGTATGAGTGAATGGTGCAGTTCGGGGAGCAGACGAGTCTGTCGACGTGTTTCTAGCCGATTAGAAGCTAGCGGGACTATTTTGCGGGATATCCGAGCAAGGACTGACATGTGCGTTCACAGCAGGACTGCCAGCACACGTCAAGCAACTACTTTAACAGGTGGCTTTTTCTTTACCAGATACCTTTCCTCGCGTTGCTATCAATTTTCTTGAACAGGTATCTTTTTTCTATACTTACCTTTTCTCGTTTCACTGCCATTTTTCTTTAAAATTTACCTTTTTTTTACCTACGTTCTCTCGTGTCACTAAAACCTTTCTTTAAAATGTACCTTTTTACCATGTACTTTTGCGTCGCTACAATCTTTGTCTAACAGGACCTCTTTCCTTACCGTGCACCTAATCTCATGTCACTATCACTTTTTAAACAGGTACTTTTTTTCTTTTCTATATACCTTTATTGCATCACTACCATCTTTCTTCAAAATGCTCCTTTTTTTGCCACGTAATATTTTTTGCGTCTCTAGCAGCCTTTTTCATCGAGTGCATTTCTTTGAATTTCGTGCCTTTTTCTTCATCACATGTCTTACTCGCGTCACTTCCAACTTTTTAACTCTTGTACATTTTTCAGTATCGTGTATCTTTTTCTAGAGCCGTTACTGTTTCTCTCTCAGCTTAAACTGTCGATAACTGATCTTTCAAATAATATTATCTTATCTAAGCTTTTCAATCTTAGATACTTGACCTTTCGCCGACGTTGTTAAGTCTTTTCTACTTATGCTGCGGTTCTTCTTTCATTACGTCTGAAGAATCCTTTTGTCCTTTCATAGTGTACCACACTTTAATTATTCCGGATCACGGGTAATGCCAATTATTTAGCAAAAGCTATCATGTTAAAGAAAAGTTAAAAATGTACATTATTTACAAATATTTCTCAAATGTTTTCAGCATTGCATCAAATACCAAAGCTTCTATCTAAAAAGTAACAGCAATAACAAAAGGCAAACTCTTGAATGCAATACTGAATCTCGATTTAGAAAATACTTTAGTCAAAAATAGATTGGGAAAATATCTATATCTCTGAAATGAGGTATTATGATTACTTACATTATTTACATTTATATACAAGTGGTCCGGGAAACATGTGACATAAGGAATAAATTCTGAGATTTGTGGTTGAAACACAAGAGTAAACTAAAATACTCAGCAAATTTGAAAAGAAACGACATTTGCTTTAAGTAATGAAAGCTTGTATTATTTACATTATTCAGACTGTTATCCTCATCATATTCACAACATTTCGGTCGTTGTACACTCCGGCCTTCTTCAAGTGATTGGAATTTCGAACCGAACCCTTTATTTCGTCCAACAGGGCAGATTGTTCTAGTTCCACTTGCTATGCCTCTTACGAATGCCTCAGTTACTTCCCTTTTACTACAAGCTTTTTGGTTCACCACTGCTGTGGCCTGGTATCGAAATCACAATACTTTGGGCCTAGTCACTGGATCTAACCAACGTCTTTACCCACTGGGCCATTTGTCCTAGACCCAAAGAGTTGTGAGTTCAATACCAACCCACGGCAATGGTGAAGCGAAAACTTGGGGTCTTGAGTTAAAGGGAAATAACCGAGACAACCGGAAGATACATGACACGTGGAACTAGATCAATGTACCCCGGTGGACGAAATAAAGAGTTCGGTTCGAAATTCCAATCACTTGAAGAAGGCCGGAGCGTACAATGGCCGAAACGTTGTGAATATGGCAGTGATGATGAGGATAACAGTCCGAATAATGTAAATACAAGCTTGGGAAAAGTCTATACTCACTTTCATTACTTAAAACAAATGTCGTTTCTTTTCAAATTTGCTGAGTATTTTAATTTACTCTTGTGTTTAAACTACAAATCTCAGAATTTATTCCTTGTGTCACATGCTTACCGAACCACTTGTATATAATTGTTAGTATAGTCCGCTAGCAGTGTCTCTTGCGCCGTTCATTTTTGCACTAATGCACTCGAGAAAGGCATAACTCCATTTCTTCACAGCAATATGTTAAATAACAGTTAGATTCTGATCTCTAGCGCTGGATAGCAATCAAGTCTACGAAAAAAGCTGCTGTGAACTCAAAACAAACTTTGGAGATGGCGATGGGAAACCACTCTTTCCCAAGAAGTCATGGTAATTCAAAGTTATTAAAGAAAAGGAATATGTGGCACCTTGCATTATTAGAAATATTCATAGAAATATGATTTTATTTTTTTTTACTCGGTTTACTAAACAGGTTGTTGATTTTTTTTTTTAACGGAAAATAATTGAGTTGAAAATAATTCACTAAGATTGTATTTAGACGATCCTAAAAGAAAAAAGAAAAGAAAGAGGAAGAAAAAAAAAAAAAAAAAGAAAGAGAGTTGGATGATGCATGACCCAGTCATAAGCGAAGATAAGTGTCAGAAAGATATCTTGGCCTGCGTGTGGCCGAATTTTAAAGGACAATAGAGAATTGTTATTTGAAATGAAAAATCATTAAGAGGGAGAAAAAGAACCAGGCTTGATGACAGTGTTTTGGCAATTGATAAGAAAATCGGTCAAAGCACCTAGCCTACTTTTGCGTGGAAAGACTCATTGTCAAATTGGAGAAAGGGAATTTCTTTTTTTTTAGAACAATAGAAACGAAATTTTTTAATCGGAGAAAAAGTGTCTTTTGGGTTGAGGGGAGTGACCGGTGGAACTGTATACAGATTCTGACCTATTAAGAATTGGAAACCCACGATAATAAAGTGAGGACATTTTCAATGTAGATAATTAAGATTTTCTGACTGTCGGGTCTGACAAAAACAAGAGGTGAAAAAAAAACGATTGTCTCAGTTCACAGATAGCGCCAATATTCTTCCCTGAAGTCACATCTAATTAGCGGCAGGCTGTTTTGACAGAGCCCAGGTGAGAAAAAAAGCCAAGATTGTCATTTTTCGTACGTGCAAAAAAGGCAAAATTAGATTTTGTTTTTTTAAAACAAGAACGATGTAAACCACGCCCAACCACAATCTCATTAGCCGAAAAGCGGTCACGTGATATGCGGAAAGAAGAGAAAAGGATGCTCGATCAAGAACCATTGGTCGAAAACGGTCACGTGATCTGCGGAAAAGAAGAGAAAGAAGTGCTCGATCAGGAATCATTGGTCGAGAGCGGTCACCTGACATACGAGGGACCGGGAAAGATGGGTGTGCGCCTCCCCACCAAGGGCACTGTGAGGAAGTAGGGGTGAAAACAATAGCGATAATGGGAAATCAAAAAAATAATGCGACTTTTGGAGTTATCGAGAAAAAACCCTGACGCCGACAGACCCACCCCAGTTTGTTGCGGCGTCAATAAAAGCAGGACCCCAGTCGACAGAAATCAGTTGGAGTGGAGTTGCAGCTGGACCGCGGGCAGGGATAGAGCCTGAACGCGGGCATCAGGCCCGATTCACTCGCCCCTTTGCGGGCAAGAGAATCCTCAGACAAGAAATCCTTCCACCCAAGTCGAAGACAAGAGAACTTCCAGCCCAAGCAGACGAAGAAGGAGATTGCTCGAAGGACGCCAAGAGTTGTGGCAGAGTTACGGCAGAGTTCAGCCCCGGACGGCAGCGAGAAGAGATCACCTCGGACGACAGAGAGTTGCGGCTGAGTTGCGGCAAGAAATCCTTCCAGCCCAAGTCGAAGACAAGAGAACTTCCAGCCCAAGCAGACGAAGAAGAAGATTACTCGAAAGCGACAGAGAAGTTGCAGCCAAGTTGAAGACAAGAGAAGTTGCAGCCAAGTCGAAGACAAGAGAAGTTCTATCTTAGTCGACGAAGAAGAAGAAATACAACTCAAGTCGAAGAGAAGAATCAACTGCGAATGATCGATAGAAATTAGCCCCAGTGTCGAACTAGACCACACTCCGACATACATCATTCTGAAGAGTAGACAACTCGAAATCTTTAAGTTGTATGATAGAGGCTTGGTGCCATAGTCCACAAAGCGGGTCGGGAAATAAGAACAATTTTTCTTGATGTAACGGACATTAGATATAAAAGGTTGTCACCCTTTTTTATCAGTAATTTTTTGTCTCGTGAGTTTTTTTTTTTTTACTTGTGTTTTGCCACCCCTGTCGGACTCAACTTGTATCGGCCCCAATCCCTGCTGGTCCCGTCTGTCTAAGATCTAAACACAACGTGGGTAGACAGACCGGAGATCAGTACAGTTGCTTCAGTAACCAGGTATTGGAGGCGAGTTGGGAAAGGCGAGGCTGGTGATCATCCAACCAAGGGGTTGGAGCGGCACGCTTGGAACCAGGAGGAGCGACCAGGAGGAGCGACGTCACAGTTGGCGCCGTAACCAAGGGATTCGACCCTGGGCCAGGTGTGTAACCGTCACAAATATGTGGAGAGCCATGATCGCCGATGTCCTGAATTCGGCATGGCAATTCACTGATGATCAAGAAAAGGAGTCTCTGGAGAGTCATGATCGCTTAAGTTCTGAAGAGACCAGGAATTCAATGGCAATTCATTGATAATAAAGAAAACAATCTGTGGAGAGCCATGATCGCTTACGTTCTGAAGCGATATAGTATTTAAAATGATGCGGCTATTGAGGCTACTGTGATAAAATAAGTAAAGTACTACAAAATGCAAATGAGATAGGCATAAATAGAAAACAACTGGAGAGCATAAAGTCATTGCTTAGCGAACCTGTTTGCTAAACGTAACGTGGAGAACTCTGCTACGACTTCTACTACAGAGCGATATATAACAAATGTAACAAGCACAAAAAGGAAATGGCTATTTTTTCATTATTCAAAAGACTTGAATGTGCCTTTAAGCAGAGGAAAAGCAATTTTCTAAACGAGAAGAAACTGCAGCACAATTCCAAAGTTTAGATATACACTGTCCAAAATTTTAATTGCAATGAAAATAAAGAAAACAGATACCTTTTGCGTTTTTAGGCTCAACCGTTTATTTGAGAAACGTCGAAAAATGAAAATAAAAATAAAAATAAAAGTTAAACACTTCTTTAGCATTAAATTGCAAAACATTTGAATACTAGAAAATTTGGCTAAATACTGCTACGTTCAAAAGTTTAAGACCTTACATAAAAGAATTCCTATAGAGTAGAGAACGTCCAACAAGATTTCTTAGTAGATACTGCAATAATTTATTAATGTTTTAAGCTCAAATATTGAACGATGCAATTGAGAATTCCCACGCATATTGTATAATCGTTGTAGTGAAAACAGAAATCTCGAATAAACTTAAAGATAAGCGTTATCAACAGCTTATATCTATAGTCGACTGTTTCATTCTGAACAGGGATGGAAGAGAAATCTCAATTACTTCTGAATACTACAGTTGTGGAGACTCGCATGAAGCTTGTTTTATTCATTAAGTTAAGAATTATGATTTATAAGGAAATTCAAATAGAAAACCGTAAAATTTTCACGGTTACTTCTAATATAACTTCATGAAGATGCTGTTTCCAAACCATCTTGAACAATTAGAAGCCGTCGTCTTCAATAACTGAAGATTTAAAGCGCGCACAAAAAGATCTCGAACACGAATCAAAGCTGACTTGAACGCTGACTTGAACGCTGACTTGAAGATAGTCATTACTAAAAGATAAATGAACGATCATGGCTTCCACAGCTTTTTGTCTCTAGTTGTTTTCAGCAATGCTTGCTCTTTTATGACCCCCTTGTCTTTGTGTTACATGTTCCACTATCCAATTTGTTCGAAAATTGTCAACCAAACTCTTAACGCTCCATCATCACCGTCCAGACCCTGCATTTTCGTCTATCAATCGTTCTCTCAAGGAGGACTTGAACGCCTACTGGGACTTCTGTTCACATCAGACTACGAGGACCTCATATATGCGATCCATCTCTAAAGATGCTGGGAAAATGTTTGGTACCTTGGACCACTCCAGAAACTACCTAATTTCTCTTGCCATATATATTACCTTTACCAGAGCCAGGTAATATCGACATTGATGCTCTTGTACCTTCCTGGAAATACCAGTTGAGACCACAATCTTCTACTTGGTTTAAACCTGTCTGCTCCCTTACTATAGCCCACAGGAATTACTTTTTTTCCGAATGTACTAGCGTAATAGTTCCGATCACAGCAGCCGCCTCTCTCGTAATATTTGCAAACGTGTCCCCAAAGAGGCTAAGTCTTTGTTGGTAGAATTAGGCACCGTGTAGCCCCTAACAAATTTTGGTTCACGTGACTACTGGCGGCTCTTTAATAGTGTGTTAGATAAGAGTAAATCTTCTATCCCCCCCTCTTCACTCATTTTTTTTCTTTTTGTTTTTTAGCAATTCACCATAAACAAGGGGAGACACAGAGTATAAGTAAAGAAAAAGACTAGGCATAGGAGGGGAGGAAAGGATAAAAAAGAAGAACTAGAATCAAGGCAAAATTTAAATTTTTGAAGATTATAGTTATCAGGGGAGCAAGTAAGAAGAAGGGAGTTCCACTGACGGGAAGTGAGAGAAAAGAAGCTGTTGGAGTAGAAGAGGCGGTTACATTTAACTGTTTCGACAGCAAAAGAGTGAGACCGAAATGCCAACCTAGTAGCACGCTTAAATTCATGCAGTCGGGGCACCAGGGAAAATAGCTCGTCAGATCAGATGCCATGAAAATATTTATAGAAAAGGCAGAGGGAAGCCACATTACGTCGGTGAGAATGCGACTGTAGTCGATACCCCAAGTCATGACCGATCGCATTGCACATTTTTGGATTTTGACGAGAACCTCGAGATGAACAGATGGGGGGGGCACCAGGCCATATATGCCAATAGTATTCGATGCATAGATGAATGGTAGATTTGTCGATGTGAAGGATGGACTCAGACGAGAAAAACCTTCTGGCGAGACACAGACAACCAACTTTCCGTGCGACAGATGCGGCAATTGATTCAATGTAATTGTTCCACCTCAGGTCGGTATAGAACGTGAAACCAAGAAGGCGCAGTTGAGCATCAACCCTGCTGATAGGAGGCAGGGACGTTTCTACATGGTGAGTAAATGACAGCAGTTTCGTTTTGGATGCATGAAAAATTCACAAATCATTTCCTGTCCCAGTCAACCACAGATTGGAGGTCGTTTTCGAAACCAACGGCCAGGTTAACTTTATCAGAAATGCAGGATTTACTATTGAAACAGGATAAATGCCAGTGTCGTCTGCGTAGATGCCGACTTGACAACTGAGGTGCTAACATCAGTTGATAAAAAAAATGTTTTATTCGCAAACTCTGCAATTCGACTTTTGACTCATCTGATGTATCTTTGCCACACTTTCCACCAAGAATTGTCGCCATCTTGTGAGATGCGTATAACTCCGTCCATAGTCTCTGCTACCATCTCTAAATTTGATCTCCTCAAAGCACGTGGACTTGATTATTCCCTACAAAGTTCTTAAGAAATGTGCTCTTAAAGTGGATCCTGTTCTCTCGAAACTCTACAATAAATACTTTGCTGTTTCTTGCTTTCCTGCGTGTTGGAAATCATCATCTGTAGTGGCAGCCTTTACGAACCCAGATGAATCATTTGATCCTTCTATCTATATGCCTATTAGACTTCTACTTCTTTTTGGCAATGTACTAGAGGCTCTAATCAACTCTGAATTGGTTAAGCATCTCATCTCGCAGAGTCTTCTTCCAGACAAGCAATATGGCTTTCGCGTCTTTAGTTCAACTGCTGATGGCTTAATGGTTATTAGTGAAAAAGTCTATCAAGTTTAACAGTGTTTGGCATGCTGGTCTTCTTGTACAAGTTGAGAGGTTATGGTATTTCTAGACAAAATCTTGAACAATCACTTCTTTTTTCATTAATGGAGGTGTTCCCTAGGCTATATCCTCGAATTGTGTCTAATTATCATCAGCGACCTTCCTGATGTCATTCGTTCTCAACTCGCTATCAATACTGATAACAAAACTATTCTCGTGTCTTAATAGTCAGTCAGGTTGGTTCAATAAGGTCAAATTGGCAGCTGCTCTAAAAATGACCTACAATCGGAAGAAATGACTTCTTACTTTTAACATTGAAACATTTTTTTCTGTTTTCTATCAGCATGGCTGATGGTAAAATCTAAGTGGGGGACTCATTCCGCCTTATTTGGCTAGCGTTTTCCGCTGGCATAGAGCGGAAAGATTATATTGAAGCAATTGTTAAGTCTTCTGTTAGGAAAGTTGTTTCACTGTTTCGCAATTTTTTCTCTCTAGGATCTATCTTACACATTTATAAGTCTACCATTCGTCCGTGCATTATTGAATATTGATGCCACATCTGGTTTTGTGTTCTGCTGTTTTTAGAGATTCTTGATAAAATACAATGAAGAATCTGCAATGTTATTGGTGCTGACCTTTCATCTCGTCTTCCGCCTCTTTCATGGGAAAAGGGTTGTAGGATGGAAGATAATGCATCGCTTGCAAAGCTACGTAAACGCTTTTGAACTCCTTGAAAGCGGAGATCGGGCAACTCTAGCCTCGATATGGTAGCAATCGTCCATTTTTCTTTTGTCTGATCTGTCTCTTGTAAAGGTAGAGCATACCAGTTGGTGTCATTTACTTTCTGGTGCGGTATATGGAGCCCAATATGTTTTTTCCAGTGTCTTTAACCCTAGAACACTAACCATGGGTAGAATATACCCAGCGGAAGTTTTCCTATTTTTAATTACAATTTTCAGTGCCTGATTTTCTTACCTAAATATGTTTTTCAGTTCCTATTAACGTTAACTCAAAGTACAAAGTTTGAAGTGCCTGAATGTAAAATATTTCAAATAAAGATTTATATTTAATTTCTTTTTTTTTTTTTTTTTTTTTTTGATATTTTCAAAATCGGGTATGATATACCCATGGTTAGTAATGGTGTAACTTTAATTGATGGTTACTGTTCTAGGGTTAACAATCTGTTGTATAAAGGTTTTGGAATGAACATGTCACAATAGACGCTCAAAGTAAGCAGCCTTTAAGAATGCAACCACTCATCGTGATTGGTGAGAATTCCGTATCAGTCTATTTGAATCGATATTTCACTGTCCAGTACGGCAATGAATGAAAAAGTACAACTAAAGCTATTCAGGGAGATTAATGAAAATCAAAGTACTTACTGGCTTGTCAAAGCTTAGATTTGAACTCTGTCGAAAACTTTCGACGAATCCTTAACTTGACACTGTTCCGCAGATCACAATCAAACTTAAAGGAATTCGATGACGTATACAACGAGCAATGGAATAAATTACTTTCGTACTGTTGTGGAAATCTTAACTTTAATTATTAAATCAACAGTAGGTAATCACTAAGACACGTGTGGTTTTACTAAATATTAGTCAAAACTGTTACTACTGGGTGATTTAACTCCTCGTTGGGAACTCCATACCTTTAGACTGATAAAGAAAAATATTTCACGCAACAGATATTTATTTTTCATCTTGATCTTATCCCTTGTCAATGCACTTAATTTATAGAGCAATGATTATAGAGTAAGAATTTCATATAATAATTCAACTATAAACTGCATGCCAAACTACTGGCTTATTGATCGATTCTTGTATGTACATAAGTCAATAAGTCTGTAACCTAATGTTGAAAAACGCATTTAACAGGATGCGCAGGATGGCGGGTCGAAAGGAGAAATCGGCGAACTGAGTTCGAATTCCTGCGACTTCGTTGTTGCCTACACTTACACGCAAATAATCTCTCCTACGACCCAACTATGAGTTAAACAGCACCACAGACTTGGATCTTCAGCTTTGGTTGGGAACCAGTTTCAGAGAAACAAAACTCTGAAATGCTAAACCCAAGTAGATCGAACTCGTTAACATGGGGACATTTGCTCATCGAAAAAAAGGAAAACTCCGACAGAAACTCAACTCTTCCCCATAGAACCAGAGGTTGGTCGTGGGGACCAATCACCACCCTCCCTGTGAAGCAGTTTGATTACAGAAATTTCTGTGATACCAGACAGGTTTATACAACAAATATTTATTTTTCAGCATAATCACCTTTCTTGTAAATGTACTTGATTCAGTTTTGAATATTGATGTCATCGATCGGACATTATACATTGAACATTTCTGATCAAAATTAACCTACGTGTCAGGCTACAGATTATTGACTCACTTTGGTGAACTTCTGTAATTCACTCTATATTTCGTCTGTTGATTTCTATCACTGTTATATCTACTTTATCAGTCAGCATGTTTACATGTACGACTGTTACACTACTGATTATAAGAATGTAATATGGGCACTATCCCCAGTCCATACACACAGGAATAAGTAACACATTGTTTCCGAGAAAAATACTTAATAAAAATTATGCAAGAAATAATTAGAGGAAGAGCAGTAAAAAAAGAGAGTAAAGAAAAAATGGCGGGAGGCAAAAGCGTATAATGGAAAAAAAGGTGGAATAAAAAGAGTGTGAAAGAGAAAGAATAAAAGGATAGAGGTTGTGATGAAAGTGGGAGGAAAGATACGAGGAAAGAGGGTAATGTAAAGGTAAGAGAGAATAAAAATGGAAAAGTAGGAGGAGAAAAAGGATATAAAAGTGAAATGGTAGGAGGAAAGTGGGTAAATAGTTGAGGCATGAGAGAAAAGGGAATGATCGAGGAAAGGTAAAAGTAAGAGGAAAGAGAGTTTGATGGAGGAAAGTAGGAGGAATTATATACAAGGGGAAATAAATACAGACGAAGAAAAGACAAAGATGGACTTGATAGAAAGTAACATCTCTGTTACCACTTCCAATATTCGATGACCGTCCATGTTTTTATGTAAATGTTATACAAATATGGTTTAATTTTATATGAATGAAAAGATACATGTAATGAATGAGAGAAGAGAATAAACGTGGGATAATGGAGATATTACTTATCAATATCCGTGAAAATTTTCCCGATTCACCAAGCGATTTATTACTTTTCTAATGAATATCCGTTTCTCTCACAAAAATGGAACTGATCGTGTTATGGGATTTTATTTCTAAATTCATTGGGTTTTGTCATTTTAAAATGTGTTCTTAGTTATTGCTTGTTAGACGTCCTGTCAGTTGTAGTCAAGAATAAGCTGACTGCATTCTCGTGCAGAGGAGTAAAGCCCACCATTTGATGAACTTCTGTCTACCTTTTCTTTTTATTCTCAGGCAAACCGGATTCGCATCTACCTTCTAAACTCGAAAGATAAACCAAACTAACGTCTATCGTTTTTAATCTGGTGCAAACTCAAACTGTGTCTACCTTATTTACTTACCCGCAAACACAAGTTGTATCTACCTTTGTTTACTCATATACAAACCAGACCTGTGTCTAACTATCTGACTCTCAAGCAAACCAGACCTGTGTCTACCTATCTGACTCATGTAAAACAGACCTGCGTCTACCTATCTGACTCATGCAAACCAGACCTGTGTCTACTTATCTGACTCATGTAAAAAAGACCTGTGTCTACCTATCTGACTCTCACGCAAACCAGATCTGGGTGTACCTATCTGACTCTCATGCAAACCAGACCTGTGTCTACCTATTTTTACTATATATAAAATTCTAACTTCCGTTAGTCTGTCCACCCGTCCCACCCTCTAAAATAGCTATACATTGACCGATCGAAAGCAAATTTTGGAAAGAAGTGTAAACACGTAAGGGAGTATAAAGTATAGTTGGTTTCCAAGGCACAACCTATTCTTGAAACCAGGAATGCCATTAATGTTATTTCGCAATATAAATCCTCAGGAAAGCCTATGTAATGGAATAACTCTTACGTTCGACAAACTTTTTAACAGCAGACTACGACAATGCACCATGTTTGGAACAGGATGGGTGGTATTAATCCCACGAATAAACTTTATTCTTAAACCACCCGACTATCCTTTCGAATGGACAAGAATCCAGTTTCAGTACGTCTTGCGTTTGCGAGAACTATAAACAAATCACAAGGCCAAAAATTGGAAAATGTTGGAATTTGGCTCGCGAAAGAAATATTTACGCATGCCCAATTGTATACATTTTGCATGCTCAAGAGTTGTAAATCCTAAGAATTTATTATTCGCTGTTAAAAAGGGAAAAAAAGAAATTTTCTTAAAAATATTGTTTACGATGAAATACTATAAAATTAAATTAAAGAAATTATTAAACCGCGAAGTTGGGTTTTTGTCAATTATTTTTCCAAACAAATCAGCTTTATTCAAATTTCATCGATTGGTTTGCGAAATTGAACGAAATGTAGTTTGTAAATCTCATCAAAAAATGTTAGCGATAACTTCAACAATACTAAATACTGTGAGGATCTCAACATGTTGACGCGTGTTGCAAAAAATTCTAATATTAAAAGCAACAAAATCCGGCATTAATTCGTCTAAGGCCGACTATGCGGTAAAACAAAACAAAACTATTACTTGCTAACCTTAGACAAGGACATAATCTTTTCCCATTTCTGCCATTTCTCATCGTGTGCGTGACCTCGGATCAAAGAAGACCGCCAAAGAAAACCAGGTGCAGTGTTGACGTGAGCCGTGGGTAGAGATCCGAGATTCACTTGTGGTCAATAGTGACTCTAGAGTTAAAAACCTGTGGTCAAGGCTCCGCATGATGCATGCATGAAAAAACGTTGGGTAAATGAATATTAGAATGCATTTAGATTTATTAATCTGATAGATTTTTATCACTTTAAACGTTGTTTTTAATGGATAGTCGGAGAAGCTTCGTTCAAACTATATTTCTTTATTTTCGTCTACTGGCCCGAATGTTCGAGAAATCTTATTTTCCCTTCTCGGCAGGATTTGAACCTGAGTCACTCGAGGCAGAGGCTGCTACCGCTAAGTCCGGTACGACTTAACCAAATTGGACACGATGAGCAGTCGGTCAGGCGAGACAAAATTTTAATCCCTTCAAGTGAAATTTTTCCCGTCATAGAATCTCTCGAATTTTTCATATCTGCAATTTCGTATTCAAACGTAAACAATGAGAAAGCATAAACAAGGGCGCCTCCTCAAATCTGAGTATCCACTAAAAATAGCGTTTAAAGTGATAAAGAAAACCTAGATAAATATATAAACAACCATTCCAAAGAGGAATAAGATAGTGTCACAGAGAATCTAAAGACGACGTTCGGTTAAGGGCTATATGGTTGAGATCATGTTCGCACCACAGCCAGGGTGAGAATAATTTCAACATAGTCAAGAAATCAATAAAATGCAATATTATATATAAAAGTTTGTAATAAATTTGGGTATGTAATCCCGATAGAGTTATAAGTAAAATGTCCATGAAAGTATGTTTCAAAAATAATATCCGATATTGCATTTCGCCTCTATGGCTTCATCAGATGGAGAACAAAATAGGTGTGTGAATGTATTTGTGTGTCCTTAAAATAATTAAATCTTAAAAGTTTCAAGTCACATGATATCATTTATAACGTCCCACCCAGTTCATTACAATATTTAAAAAAAAAAAAACTAACCGGTTACTGTTGGTATCTTCTTCTCTATGACATGTCCCTTCTGGACGTGAACGACCATAGCTCTCTACAACTTCCTATCCTTTGTAGATCTTAGTAATGTTTGTCTTTTCGCTATTCCTCCCAACTTCCTGTTCTGCCATCCATTTATACAAGCTCGTTAAGATGGTTATTCGCTGCTTTCCTCTGATTTTTCTGCTCTCAATATGCCCTGTGAGTATCAAAATCTCCAATCCCTCTTTCCTCATTATGTGTCCTGGAAATGTCAACTGTCTCTTTCTGATTGTAAGTATAAGTATCCTTTTTATTTCCATTTCCCTTAAAACTTCCTTGTTGCTCACATATTCAGGCCATGGTATTCTCAGTACCCTTCTGGAGAACCACACTTCTGAGAAAATCCAACATTCACTGCCATTTTTTCCAGTTTCTTCATTCTTTGCTTAGATTTTATAAGGTATATTTGACTATTCCAATGCGCCTTCGGATTTCGGTTTCATCTCTATTAGAACGTTTTCCCGATATTAAATTTTCGTACTTGCTTGATTTAGATATTAATTCGTGGTTCGCATTTGGGACATTTCCTCTTGATGACAAGCATACATTCTGTCTTTATAAATTTTATAGTTAGTCCTTTCTTCTTCCTTTCCTTTTAGTAGCTTCTGTGAAAGATTCTGCAGTTTCCTTTCTGTGTCTGATATAAACGCTGCGTCATATGTGTATATCTTATATTGTTAAAATTATGAGCGCCAATAATGAATCCTGGTAGGATTTCAAGTTCTCTCAGGATCGCCTCGCTGTAAAGGTTTAATAAGTCTGGTGAGAAGACACATCCTTGTCTTATTTCCCTTTCTATTTTTGTGCATTTACTGAATTCATGTTCTATCCCTATGCAGGCGGTTTGCTGCCAGTATCTGGATTCTTCTATTTTCCAAATATATAAACCTTACCTAGTAGTTCAAATAGTTCCTTGCTACGGTCGATATATCTCCCTTTTTTTTTTAATCAGTATCACTCCATGCAAGGCAGTAAGGCCACTAAGACACAAGGAATTACAGGTTTCTGAAGCATTAGGAACAGAAACAATAATAATGAGTGGGAAGAGAAAAGAGTAATCAGGGGGATAGTAGAGAGCGATTGACATTGCATTTAAATTTTTGCAGATTAAAGTTGGCTGAAAAGCATGGAGCCGAAAGGGAATTCATCAAGCGGGAAGTGTGAGAAAAGAAACTGTTAGCATAGAACTTACGTTTACATATACCCATCTAAACTGTAAATTGATGAGATCTTGACACCAGTCTAGTACTACGCTTAAATTCAAAAACTCTAGGTACCTGAGCGAAGAGCGATATTTATTTCTGCTATGTACAGAAAATGTGGCACAAGGCCAAAAGAGGGAATGAGGAAAAGGACGATCTTCATCTGTTTTAACATTAAACTTGCTAGCCACAAACACTAAGCCAAACATGCCATGATATTCCTCTCACCAAATTCTTACTTACCTTTCTTACTACATCCACCATAATACCTCATTGTCTCTATGAAAGTCCTTACATATGTACAATTCATTGTCTGTGGGGGGGGGATAAAATAACAATTTAAAAATCTAAGTCCCAGAGTGAAGAGCGATATTTATTGTTTTATACAGAAATGTGGCACATGGCCGAAGTGGGGATTGGGGAAAGGACGGTCTTGTTCTGTCTTAACGATAACTTAGCTAGCCGCAAACACTGACCCAATCGTACTAACAATATTCCTTACACCAGAACAACACATTCATGCGTACCTTTCTTACTACAACCACCATAATACCTCTTTGTCTCTATGAAAATACTAACTAGTTCCCATATTTACAATTCATTTGTGTGGAGGGAGGGAATAAAAAACAACAATTCTAAAAAACTAGCCCCAATGAGCATTTACAATATGAATAAAAAAAAACTAGAGTGAAGAGCTCATCCGAACAACTACCATGAAAGTATTTATAGAAAAGGAACAGAGTGGCAACCTTACGGCGGTGAGACAGCGACTGAAGCCGAGCTGCCAGATTAGGACCCATAATATTGCAGATTCTTTTTTCGATTTTGTCAAGAAGCTCATATTAAATAGCAGGGTCACCGGACCATATGTGGCAGCAATGTTCTAATCATGGACGAATGGTAGACTTATTTTGAAAACGTTGTATTTATGTGCTCATCTTAGTACGATTTGTAGTTTTATGACGGCTTTGCAAATATTTTCCTGCTTTCCGCCGTTAGGAGCCAAGTCAAGAGATTTGTATCCTTTGGCTTACGTTTGAAAACTATTTGATATGCAGCAATGCCAAAATTTCACATGAACTTGTCTTATATCTTGACAAACTCATCAATATTGAACTACTGTGTCCGCTGTTAAGAAAGTCGTTTCGTACTAGATAATTTTTTTTTCTCGCCACAGTATATCTCAGACATTTATAAGTCTACCCTTCGTCCATGTATTGAATATTGCTGTCACATCTAGTTTTGTGTTCTGCTATGTATTTAGAGATTCTTGATAAAATACAATGAAGACTCTGCAGTGTTATTGGTCCTGATCTGGCATCTTGATTTCAGCTACTTTCCCACCGCCGTAACGTAGCTTCCCATGTGTCTTCTCGATACATATTTTCATTGTAATCGTTCTGGTGAACTTACTTCTTTTGCACCGAGACTTTAAGAACTTAAGCGCCATACAAGATTGTCGGCATGGTCTCCTCATATTACAGTTAAAATTGTTAGATGTAACCGTAAGTTATATGTTAATACTTTTTTCTCTCAAACCTCTCGACGGAAATACTGTTATGGAAAACATCTCAAAAGCCTCAGTAAACTCAACAAAAAAGGGCAGTAAATCCTATAGGATACAAGAAAATAATTTGCTCTTGTCATCTTGCAATATTAAGCATAAACGTTGGCTTCCTTCGTGAGATTTGTGTTATTCAGATTGGCGCCAAATATCAGTGTTCGAACCACGGCAGGATTTTGAATGCTGATTTTGAATATAGGGACGGCAGATCTTTTGTAGAAGATGGAAGTATCACGTTCTTCTTGCCTCTAATTATCAATATTATTCTTTCTTTGGTGGCTGAGATAGTTGCAGCATTTTCACCGATATTCGAGCCCCGATAAAATTCAAAATTTCGAATGCTGCTTTTCAAGATCCTTACTTCTTAGAAGAACGGCGCAGCACGATCTTTTCTTTATATACCCAGCTATTTCTTCTCGTTTTGTTTTGTGCTTAGTAAATATCAATAAAGAATCGCGCGTCACTTCTGGCCGAGGTGATTGAGGTCACTTTCACCTAATTGCCATCGGGAAAACTATGAATGCATCTCTTCTTTACCTTGCCGAGTTATGTGCTAAACAGCAAAAAAATAGACTTTCTAACCTTGGTTGACAGAAAATTTTCAAAAAATACACTACAGGCAAAATATTTGGGTTAACCTTGCATTTCTTAAAACAAAATCGCCTTAAAATGAGAAAGTTTTGTGTTTTTAAGTAAAAGATTTCAGTAACTACAGTATATTTGCTTCTATTTTTCAGACTTTCTCCAGGATCCTTTTACTACCAAAACATTCAAGTTTTGATTTGTCAGTCCACAATACTTTTTGCTAAATTAGGAATATTTTGTATGATAAATATTTTGTATTCACCATTAATCACTCAATAGACTTTAGGAGATTACCAACATTTTCAAGTAAATTAAATGTTAAGATTGATTTTAAGTATTAAATCAGCACTAATAACTGTAAGGTCAAGGGAATCATGAAAAAAAGAACAGTATCATTCGATTTTGCAAAGACATACTATAATCGTCTAGTTTACGTATAAATGAAAAAATCCCGTTTCAAGACAACAATGTAAAACACTCTTCTGAATTATGTCAAAATTATCTCGAGTCAAAAAAAAGGGGACGAAAATTTGGAAATATGACTTGGCCACCTCAATTTCCTGATCTCTCTCACATTGAAATTGTATGAAATGAATTGGATAGGAGAGTTCGAACAGAATACCCAAAAAGTAAGGATTTGTTTTCAGTGCTTGAAAAATGATTGTCAAGGTTTGCCATCTATATTTTTTTTTAAAAAACTGTTGTAAAGAATGCCAAAAATTTGTAAATGAGTAAATAAGGAAGGTGGTGGTTTTATTGACGAAAACAAAATATGATGCTGTTGTATGATAATTTCTAGTTAAGCTCTTATTTTTCGTCAAAATAAAAGTAAATACACTGTAGTTACTAGAATTTTATCTTTTGCTTTTAAAAAGTACAAAAATATCTCATTTTAAGATGTTTTTTTAAAGAAATGCCGGGTTTCCCAAAACCTTTCGCCTCTAGTGTACAATTGAATTAAAATTCAGTTGGGTGTGGAGCTTTTAACTTCACCTTATAAAAGCCTGGTTGCTGCCGAAACCATAGAATCAATATCTACGCCACAGCAATCTACACGTAGAAAGAAAGAAGGAAATAGTGAATTTCAAAGCTTCTTTTTATTACTATTATTTCTAGAATTGTAATAATTAGAAACAATTGCTACACTCTTTATCAACCTTGATAGGTGCTGGCATACATATACTGCTATAACTCAAGAACTAACCTCACTGGTACAAGTTGTTATTGATACAATAAACCTTATGTCGACATTGCTGAATAATTAATTTGTTCGGTAAAATAAGCCAAGAATTTTAGCTTTTCATAGAGATTGTTAATAAGACAACAGAAGATGGTAATTTCAAACAATCTATTATCTGAAGAAATTTTCTTTATTTCATATCGAATTATCCTATTAGTTTTGGGGTTTTTTTTTTTTACTTCATTTTGGCAAAGAGCATCTAATCAACTCTGAATTATTAAGCATTTTTCACTTCACACGGCCTTCTTTCAGATAAACAATATGGCTTTCGTTTGTTTATATCAACCGCCGAAGCGTCAACGGTTATCATTGGATTTGTCCATCAGGCCTTAGATAAGAACGGCGAGGCACGGGCCCCGGTTTTAGATATCTCAAAGGCGGCTGATGCTGGCCTTACTCTATAAGATCAAGGGCTATGATGTCTCTGGCCAGATATTTGAGTTGATCCAATCGTTCTTAACAAATCGAGTAATTAAAGTCGAGTTGAATGGCCACGAATCAAGATCCTTTCACACTAATGCGAAGGTTTCGCAGAGCTTGGTCTTACGTTGTATCTTATCTTCTTCAACAAACCTTCCGATGTCACCAGTTCGCAACTAGATATATATTCTGATGGCACAACTATTTAATCCGAATGGTCCGACAAAGTAAACATGGCAGCTGCTCTCGAAAACGACCTCTAATCAGTTCTTAACGGGGGCAAGAAATATCTTGTAAACGTTAACGCCTCCAAAACAAAACTACTATCCTTTCATCATCATAGCGAACTATTTTGCCCTCTATCTTCATGGCTGATGCTAACCTGCACCTTCTTGCTCTCACGTTTTCTACTCGCATGAAGTAGAGCGGTTATATGGAATTAATTGCTAGGTCTGTTGGTGCCAGACAATTTTTCTCATCGGAAGCCATTTTGCATATTTATAAATCTGCCATTCGTCTGTGCATTGAATATTGCTGCCATATCTAGTCTGCTGCTCCTGATATATATCGACAAAATCCAAAGAAAGATCTGTAATGTAATCTTGACCTGGCATCGCGACTACAATCATATCAGTGACTATCGCATTGCCGTGACATGGCTTTCCTCTGTCTTTTTCTATAAATTATTTTTGTTCTAATGAGCTCTCCTCCTTTGAATATCGACCGCGTGAATTTAAACATGCTAATAGATTGGCTACCAGGT
This sequence comes from Acanthosepion pharaonis, assembly GCA_903632075.3. Taxonomy (NCBI): domain Eukaryota; kingdom Metazoa; phylum Mollusca; class Cephalopoda; order Sepiida; family Sepiidae; genus Acanthosepion; species Acanthosepion pharaonis. The sequence continues at coordinate 675,971 of CAHIKZ030001778.1, read as the reverse complement.
CTCATCGTTTCTCTATTGAAATGTAACCGTAATTTCTGTTCTAATAGTTTATTTTCTCGCATTTCTCATCTCTAGAGATCTCTTCCGGTTGCTTTGCTTCCCTGTCACTTACAATCTTCGAAGATTTAAATGCAAAGTCGATCGACATCTTTTGTCTTCCTGAAACCTGTTATTTTACGAAGTGGGTAAACTGTTGCTGGTTTATATTTTTAATTTCGCGCATGCGTGTTGATTTTTTTGTTTTGTCACCTGCACAGTATAGTAGGGCCAGTTGGACACCGTCTATGAGGAAAAGAACACCATGACGCAATTCACTCCGCCAGAAATTTGGAAACAGCATTCGCGCTGGAATCTCCAATACGAACATTTAAGAGTGTTTGGGTGTCAATCTGAGGAAAGTGCAGAGGATTCGAAAAGAGTTGGAGGAGTCCAGTGATGATTACGATGATACTGCTGCTCGAAAAACTCACTCTGATTGTTCTGATAAGAAAAGAACTCCCGAATTTGTTGGCGAAGGCTCAGACTCAATACGAAGGCCGACTTGAAGTGCCTTGGGGAAATAGTGTTGCCCTGGGGTAAGAGGGTGGCTTCTGGAAGATCCTATGTATGGCAGAAGGACTCTGCAACATGATGTACAAGCAGAAGAATCCAGTCATGGCTGTCAGACAATTTCTGCGTCCACGTCAGCCTTTACATTTGGCTACCTAACTCCTTAGACTGCATCCCCTTGATTATTATGTGTGGGATGCAGTTGAGCGAGAGACCAAAAAAACTCCTTGTAACATCAAAGATGAACTGAAGGCAGGGATTATGGCAGCATTCATTAACTTAAAAAAGGAGACCATGCAGAAGTGTTGCAGGAAATTCCGAAGTCATCTAGAGGTCGTGGTTGAAGCCAATGGCGATTTTATTGAATAGATTTACTCTTTATTATTTAAAGATATGTTTTATGTAATTTTGGTAACTATATGTGTAAAAATGAGATGCCAGTGTTATTTTCATTTTTGTGTAATTTAGATGACAATTCATCCCTCGCATCCAGTATTGTCCTTTCTCCTCGCTAATGTCTCATCCTTCTCTTCCACTCCCAGTAACCCAATGCGTCTTAGTGACATGATCGCCTTACTTGGGATGAAATGATTAAAAGAAATTAAGTTAAAACATTTTCTTAATACAACCCCTGAGAAATATTATGGGCTTAGCCTAATTTTAAACATAGTTGATTGGGACAACCAATGTCTTTCAAAATGCTTCATTGTTGATTGCCTTCTATTGTTTCAATCAATAGCTCATTTGTTTCTTTTTAATTAAGCATACCTAACAACGTGTCTGCAAAAACTGTCTTTTAACTGTAGACTTTTGCATATTTTAGAAATGCGAATTACAAGATTATTCCATTATTTCTTTATCAACATTGGTTTATTCCATAATATTTTTTCTCGGCTTTGAAAAAAATTATACCATGAAATTTAAATAATTAATCTAGTTTGTTGAAAGGATGTTATATAGGAACAAAGTGTCGCTGCCGACACTTGATCTTGAACATAGATCGCCAGTGAGTAAACACAGGCGATCCCATTATTGAATTAAGTACACTACGTGACAATAGAAGAAACGCATAAGTAGGAAGTGGCGTGACGTCCAAGTGATCGCTATTTCTATTCTATCCTCTATTACTGTTCGAACCGCTTTTCTCTACTCTATTCACTATACTATTTCTCTATTCGGATCACCATATCGATTACTATTCGAGCGAGTATTATTAAGTACTATTAGTGCGAGATTATTCGAAGGCCTCTGACACCAGCATTGTTCAACGGCGTACTATAGTTTTATCTGCAATTACAAAGTCTCTACTACAACGAGCATTACGAAAGTGACAACGAGTATTCGTTGGTATTACAAAAAATGATATTTTGTAAAGCCAGAATGTTCAGCTATTAAATAAAAATATTTTCGTTTTATCCATTATTAAGTTATTTACTGCTAAATAAAATAAACTTAAGTTAAAATCCACAAATTCTCTAATTTTTGCTACGGTTTTTACTAAAATTCATTCAATGTAAAGCTCGAGAGCCACTTAAAATAGAGGGTTACATTTAATCGTGAATGCCATGTATGATATGAATGAAAGTGGAGCTGGTAAGAAGGGAAGATAAATTTGATAGAAAACAACTGACACTTCAAGAAGATTGCGATTTTTAGGGAAACACCCACGCAGGAGTTTGTTCTAAAAAGCGGTAGTTCTTGGAAAAAGCCGTCTGGGTAGAAACTTCTTTTTACATGTGGAACAGAGAGGATACGCGGGCGATTCGATTCCGTGGAAGTTGCATACTGTGTCCTAGTTTTAAAAGTCTGAACTGGTAGCACTCAAGAATGGACCTCATCTGAACATTTGTCATGGAAATAGCGAGTAGCGATAAACTTGTGAAGAAATAGGTTGTGGAGTGGAAATATAAGACCATGTAAACGATCTTCAACTCGGTCAAAGCTGGGAAGTAAGAAATGAGCAATTCCAGCCCAGATATGTCAGTAATACTCCATTTTTGGTCTAATCTGACTCTTCATGAGATACATGTCAGAAGACGGTAATTCTGTGTTGTAGGTTATTTCCCCATCATCTTTCCCAATGGACTGTAGATACACTTCCACTTGAAAGCGGGAATAAGCTCGATACCTAATAGACATTGAAATCATAGAGATTCATTATGGGTGTAAATGATTATCGAGAATTGGAGAAAAAATACCAACATGCTTTTTTACGTGCATTGCTATTCACTGTATCCAATCCATTATTATCTGTCTATATTTCTAAGATGAGGTATTGTAATTATTTACACTATTTACGTTGTTCGGACTCGAAGACACGGTGGATAAAAGCGTTGATTAAATCCAGTAACTTGATCCAAGGAGTTGTTAGTTCGATACCTGAGTTGAGTTAAAAGGGAGATAACTGATATTGAGACATCCGGAAGTGGCATGGCACATGGAACTAAAACAATCTACCTCTGTGTACGAAATAAAGGGTTAGGTTCGAAATTTCAATCTCCTGGAGAAGGCCCGAGCGTACAACCGCCGAAACGTGAATATGGCAACGAAGATAAGGGCAACAGTCCAAACAATGTAAATAATCAAGCCATTGTGTACAGAATGAAGATGAAAGCGAGCAAATAGCACTGCACCTTAAAAAATACATCTTCTTATTTCCAAAGATAATTCTTTTTATGTCCTAAATTTTAGGATTTGGAGAATTCTCTCTTTCTGAAAGGAGAAATCTCTTCAAATCCCATAAATTCTTGCTTGTTTAAACAAAAACGGAAAAATATACATACATACTTTTATCTTCTCGATTAATCCCTGAACTTCTGAGATGAGGAATTATTACTTTTTTTATTACCTTCTTCCTCGCAGTTTTTAGTTTTCAACCAGAGATCTTTCATTGTGGATGTTCTCTATCACGTCGTAAAACATAAAACAGACAGCACCTTTCATAGAATATCTGTAATGCCGAGCAGTACAGACTTCTGAAGAGATGTGATACCAGGCTTGATTCGAATCTACTTAGGACTTTAAGTTTGGTAGTATATACACCAACGCTCCAGTGATAATTTTGATACAAGTGACGCGAACCTACCACATTCTGGCAACTTTAAATACTTTTTTAAATTATTATTATTATTTCTTTTGTTTTTCTGTTATATACACATTTCCTTCTGGGTTCCAACCAGAAACCTAAGGTAAGAAATGGCTTCATCACATTCTACACTGAAGTGTGAGATGTACATGTGAATACAATTTTTGTATTTATTTAAAGCATGGCCTTCCAGTAATCCCTTCGGTGAGTCTATCGGGACCATTTCTAATCAATCCGAGTACTCCAACTACAACTGGAATTATTGATATTTTCATGTGCCACATTTTTTAGATTTCCATTTGTATTTTTTTTTGTTTTTGTTTTTTGAAGATCTTCAAAGATACATTACAATCTACAGGGACTGCCACGTCAATGAGAAAATATATTCTGTTTTTTTGGTCTTTGATTACGATGTCTGGGCAATTAGCATTGATTGTTCTGGCTGTGTATGTGTTGCATAAAATTGTTGCAGATCCTATCTCTGTAACCGGGTCTTGGTGATATTTATACCAGTTTCTTTCAGTTTTCTTCCCGTAAAAGTTACATATTTTCGAGTGCAGTTATTGTCCCACTCTATCATGCTGATTTTTATATTCAGTGGGTGCTAACACCGTGCAACCTATGGTCAATTGTTTCTGAATATTTATCACAGAATCTGCATTTTGGGACAACACAATTTTTCAGTATGTGCGCTTTAACTGTAATTAACAACCATTAGTGCTGGGCAACAAGAATAAAACCTTCGGTTTCAGCTTTTAATTCTGCAACCACTGATGGGCACGGGGTTTATCTCCATCAGCTTATTTGGTACAGATAGAGTATTGACCAGGAAGAGGCTTATCTTGTCATTGTTTCTGCATCTGGTACATTGAATTTGCTTTTGCTTTCTTTTTTTATGATTTTTGTTGCTACAGTACGTGTATTATAGTTTATTTGCACTTTCTTCACTCACTGTAAATTCCATTTTGAATTTCTTGGCTTCTTTTATTGCTGAATGAAATTCCTTATTCCATTCATGTTCCTTGACAGATGCTTTCGCAGATCATCATCCAGTCCTCTGTAGTTTCCTGGTATCTTTGAAGACCGATTGTCGTGGTTTTGTAAGACTGTTCTAGTTGAACTAATCCTCTTCCTCCCTCGGATCTGGGCACATACAGACGATCAACATCAGCCTTAGCATGATGCATGTGGTGGCAAGTGATAAGATTTCTCGTTTTGACATCCAATCGCTCAATGTCAGCTATGATCCAATTAAGGATGTTGAAATTGTTTAGCACCACAGGGACAGTGTTATTCTGATATTCAGTTATGTGAATCCAAATCGGTATTTAACGCCAGGCGCACATGCCTGTAGTATTCTTTTCTCCTTCATTTGGGTGTGCTGTATTATATCTCCTTCGCTGACTCCTGGGTATCTATAGGCTTCTTCTTGTTCCAGTTCCTTAATCTTTGTAAAATAATCTAAATCTGTAGAGTGTGTTTCTGTAATTCTCCATTTTTTTTTTCATTTTACTTTTGCACATTTATCTAATCCGAAATCCATACCTGTCATCACTGAAACATTTTACAGTATTAAGGATACCCTTCAACTCATTATCGTCTTTGGCAAAGAGTTTGATATCATCCATGTAAATTAAAGACTTCCTTTTTTTGCTTTGTATCTATAGCTATTACTGTTTAGTTCATGCAAAAGCGGTGTTAAGGACAGACAGAAGGGGCAACTGAGAGTTTCCTTGAAAGATTCCTCGTTGGATATTCAAACAATTGGAAATGACCTTTTGATGTCATTTAGGTAATAATGGGGTTGGTCACAGTTCCATGCCTATATTTAAAGAGATTTACTATCACCGAGAAAACTTTGGATATTTCCAAAGCCTTAAGAATCTAAGAGTGTGACACACTTTCAAAGGTTTATGGTAATCTATCCAAGCTGTGCTGAGATTTTTACCTTTTTTCTTGCAATTTTCCAGGATCATTTTATTTATTAGTAGTTGATATTTGCAACTATATGAACCTCTTCGGCATCCTTTCTGTTCAAGTGATCAGTTTATATGTGGTCAACCGATATGTTATTGGCCTATAATTTTTGGATCATTTGTTTCATCCATTTTTGGTAGGGGATAATAATACCCTCAGTGATCCATTCTGGGATTCCATTGAGGTTATTAATCAGCATTGATAAAGTTTGTTTTAAAGAGTTTTATAGACTGATGACAGATGATAGAGCCAAAATTTGGACAGCTTGTCATTTCCTGGAGATTTCCATTTTGGGGGGGGTAGAGCTTGCCTAACATTATTTTTGGTTATATTTTCCATTCTTATCGTCCATTCTTTCTTGTACTCGTTTGATTCACTCTGCATTGGAATGATATTCTTTTGGATTTCTCCAAATATTCACCCAAAATTTGGGCACTTTTTCAATTGATGGTGGCTTTTTGACTTCTATAACTGCTTTTCCAATTTCCCTGTAAAACATCTTGAGGTCTATTTGGAATAGCTTATTTTGTCAATAGAACCTGCAATGCTTTTCATATCGTCTTGTTCTCTGTGCATTTAATTGCAGTGTCTGCTTAAGTATTTCCTTGATTTGTGGAATTTTATTTACTGCTTTAATTTTATATTTCCACTTGATCTTCTGCGTGTTGAAGCATTTGAATTTCTATTATTATTATTTATATTATCATTATTCATGTCCAAACCTTGTGTGTTACTCTCAAATCGTTTCGCCTATTCCCCTATTCATCTGTCCTCAAGTGTCTGCTATATTTTGTAACGTCCTCGAAATTCCATAATTAAGCCTCCATTCAAATATGCGGATGTATAGATACTTCTCTTTCCGCCGTTCCTGTTAAGGGGGATAATTCGTATTAATTATCCTGTTGATTCGTTTTTGTGATGCCGCTTCTGCTCTTTCCGCGAAACCGCAATATATGGATTCTTCTACCTGACCCGTGCTTTGAACTAAAAACTAGCAACACCCGCGTTTATATCCACAAGGACATTGCTCAATGTAGTTCAGTCAAAAACTTCGAAAAACACCACAGCCGAAATTTCATGACGATCATAACTAAATGAGGAATAAATCAGTATAATCATCTCAGAAGTTTAAATATCAGAGACGGAAAGTATAACACTGAAATCCGAAGTCGAATTAGAATAATGAAAAATGCCTTCCCAAAACTAAACAGAGTATTAAGAAACTGGAAAACATCGTTAAAAACAAAGAAATGAATGCCGAACTGATTTATAAAGTAAATACTCCTATAAGGCAGTGAATGCTGGACAGTTTCCTCACATATAAAGAGGAGACTTCAAGCAACAGAGATGTCGTTCTACAGAAGAATGCCGAGAATAACATGGACGGAACATGTAATCAACGAAGAATTTTTAAGGAAAATGGAAACGAAAAAGACAATTATACTTAGAACTAGAAAGAGAGTTGAAATTTCTACAACACGTGATGAGGAAAGAAGGTTAGAATAATTTATCATTAACAGGACATGCTGAAGACAAAAGGAACAGGAATGGATGGCAGAATAGAGATTGGGAGAGGATAGTAAAGGAACATATATTTCCTAGAGCTACAAAGGATAGAAAGTTGTGGAGAGCCATGATCACCTACGTCTTGAAGGTGCACAACGCATAGAAGACGATTACATTTTCTGCAAACGTATGTGCATATTCAGAAGTAGTGTATAAAACTAGATTCGTTAACTTCTAAAGTTAACTTCCAGTTTTTATTTTACTCATACAATGGCGCCTGCTATTTTATTATTTTAGCGCGCCATGAATGTTATGAATTTGAGGAATCATGGCGTATAAGTTATGATAATCTGCCCTTCATATTTGTAATATTGCTTTTCTCAATTCTCCTTTGTCTCTCTTAAACACACATCCAATATATTTTGTTCTCTTCTCCTCTTTCTCTCTCCTTCTTTGATTCTTAATTAACACATTTTCTGATCCCCGTGTAGCAGTCGGCCATCTTTCGTATTTATCGCTCCGTCATGATTTTTCATCATAAAATGCAGACATGTGATTGGACAAAAAATGTGTTATTGTATTACCTTTCTTGCTGAGCAGCGTTATTCTATATAGCTACTCATTTGTGTCATTATCCTTGGAAGACATTTAATCAAGATTTATGCACAAAGGCGGGAACATTTTAAGCAAGGAAATTTACATGTTATCAGATTTTCGAGAAACTTGAGTTTTCAAATTTTTCTCTCATAATTATTAGGACGCGTTAACATTTATATCTGTTATGCCTATATTGTATTTTAGTAGGCAATTCACGCTAGGAAATACTAGAAGTTTGAATCGAATTAAATGTCAATCAGGAGCCTTTGATCGAAGGGGAATTGATTTGTAGTGACCCCACTATGTACTGGGCTCAATCTAAGAAATACCAACAAAAAAGTTTCGTACTCGGTGTCACACCAGAACATCAAAAGAGCTAGGTGCATTACAGGGTTAACTTTGAGTGTAACCTCCTAGACACCAAGTGCAGAATCGGGCCTCAAAAGATGTCACTTGCTTCGCCGACATATAACAGGAATTCAACCCAGCTGAACTTTGAATATACACACACAAGACAACCGAATGCCTGGAAATTATATAAACACCCGACTCGCAAAGAGACGATCAGACGTTTGTTCGATTTCACCGAAAAATCACATACACTTAACTGGCCGGCGTTAATTTCATGGTGACTAGAAGTGAATGATCAATAATTTACCTATGAAAGATTTATTCTTGTATTCTTATCAGACGTCGATAACAAAATGCTACGGTATATTTTGGTTCCAATACCAGGTTTATTTGGTTCTGCAAAATCTTACATTTCTTTGATAAATATCAATAGTCAAAATACATTGCAAGACAAAATTACTTCGCCTCAGTACTCCGAAAATTAATAAAGATTCACAGTTCAAATACAAGTAAAAATCGAATCACTTCATCTCTAAACTTCAGATACAATGTCAGTAGTCTAAATACATCGAAAAACTAAATTACTTCACTTTAGTACACCGGAAAACAATAGAGATTAATAGTTCAAATACAGGGGGAAATTAAATCACTTCATCTCAGAACTGCTGATAACCATGAATATCGAATAGTCCAGATGTATAGAAAAACAAATTACTTCATATCAGAACTGTGGAAACTAATAACGATCAATAGTCCAAATGGGTAAATCAAATTACGTCATCTCAAATGGAATGCAATAAAGTGCAATAAACAGAAAACATGGAAAAATCATATCGCTTCATCGAAGAATTTTAGAAATAGCAAAAATCAAGTGGGCAGTCCGAATGAAATAATGAAAGAATTTCGTCACAAACTTTTACAAGATGAAAATAGTAAAGTGGAAAATACATGAAATAATGAATGCAGTTAATTTGATGTTTAGGAAATAACAAATATCAGGATAAGAATCTCAATCAAATACGGAATAAAGGAAAGATTGGTTTGGTTTGTTTTACGGTATATCAACCTCAATGGGTTATTTAATACCGACAACTTTTTTTCTGGTATTATTTTGTTTTGTCAAAAATCTATTTCTGGTAATATTTTTTTTCCTCAAAAATGTATAGCTGGTAATTTTATTTACAAAAACGTATTGCTGGTAATATTTTTTTCAAAAATATATTGCTGGTAACAGATATTTTCTTCAAAAATTTATTTCTTGAAATAATTTTTTTAAAGTATTTCTAGTATTAAAACCTATTTTTACACTTTTATAATGCTTTTTGCCTCAGTTTCGGGGTTAACTATTTGCCTATAGCTGGAACCCTAACAGATGCTACCACCCCGGGTCTGGGTGGATCTGGGAACACCGGCAATTAAGAGGTGGTTCCACGTTCCTCAAAACCTCCTGATCAGAGGCCTTGTTGTTGGATGTAGTTTATCGTCATACCCAGGACAAGAATAAAGGAAGGAAAGAAGAAATAAAGTTTTTATTTGAACAAAGTATCTATAATCAAAAACAATTTTTTTTAAAATGATCGCCAGTGAGACACGCTACAAGAGCCATTTGGTTTCGCAAGGCTCGTGCCTAAATCGAGACGGAATCCCGCCAACACTGCGAAGGAACGCTATCGAACAAGGGTCAATAACCCCAGATATCTACACTGCCACTGGAGTAAAAATAAATCTGTCCGCAAGAGAAGAATATTTAACAATTTCTCTTTCATCTCCGCGTCCCGTGCGACAGACACCCGGGCTCAACCGCGGACCTGATCAAATTACCGGTCGAAAATGTATCTGCACAAGTCAACGATTCCTTACTTTAAAAGTGAAAAATCTTAATCCCATCAGCACGGTCCAGACCTACAGGTTCGATTTTGGGAGGGGAATCCAGCTGCATCCAGACCTCTTTTGCATGCCTTGGAAAGCGGCTGGCACTAAGACGACAGAAGAGAGGATACAAACCAAACTCTTCAATGGAAGCTCCACATCTGCATCTGTGACGCTGAAATAAAATTTACATGTAATTATTTAAAAGGGAACATGGTAATACCATCTGGCCGCTTTCCATCACCACGGTCGAGACCTACGGGTACGATTTTGGGAGGGGAATCCAGCTGCATCCAGACCTCTTCTGCTGGTGTCGTTTATTGCTGCATGCCTTGGAAAGCGGCCGGCACTACGACGACAGAAGAGAGGATGCAATCCAATCTAATCAATGGATGCTTGACGGGAAAATCAATTTTCCTTTGTGAGATTTTATTCTCGGAAATACATATGACGTTTTATTTCGCTTATCAACTCACACACGCATGTATACACATACATACGTAGATGCGCATGGATGCCTGTGACTACTTTCTATGAGTCAATGGTCCCATCCATCTTTCTGTCCTGCGACAAAAGAACGTACTTCTTTACAGAGAGTGATGAAATATCCTTAGATTATTTTTATGCTTGGCTCTTTTTCGGAGGACGTGAAACTTGAAAAGGTTTTCAAAAACAAATAATATCAGAATTGTGAAGAATTAATAACTCCCCTTTGAAATATGACAAGCATTAAATTGATTTATGAAGAATGTAAACATTATTATGAGGAATGATAAAAGCACACCATAAAAGTCGTTCTCTTATTTATTGATAAACGAGTTCACGGTTTGTAAGGAAATAATGTCGTAATTCCGGAGATAAAAAATCTCTCTCAAATTAAACTAGCTTTATTTTATTTATTTTTTTAAATCAAGAACATAATCATCATCATTAAGAATGATAAAAGCTGCCTATGAAATTATTTTATTTCTTATTTAAATAGTATAGTATTCGGGATAAAAATCATATACAATATATGCTTACTAACTGATAGTAAGTCTGATCGATTCGATCAGATCAGATTGATAGATTCATCTGAAAAATGACCTACAATCTGTTATTAACTGGGGCAAGGAATGGAATGCTAATTTGAACGCCTCCAAAAGGAAACTACTCTCTTTTTATTGCCTGTGATAACCCTTTTTACATTCTATCAGCATGACTGATGCTAGCCACCAGGAGAATGACTCTTTGCGCCTTCGCTGATTAACGTTTTCTGCTGACATGACATTAAAAACATTATATTGAATCAAGTGCTAGATTTGATGCTAGGAAATTTGGTTCACTGTGTCGTGACAGATAATTTTTCTCGCCATAATCTATCTTAAATCTTTGTAAGTCTACTGGTCATTGTTTTGAATACGGATGCCACATCTAGTCTGGTGCTTCTGGTATATATTTAGAGATTCTTGATAAAACCTAAAGAAGAATCTGCAATGCCACAGGCCCTGACTTGGTATCTCGGCATCAGTCACTTTCTCGTCGCGGTAATGGAGCTTCTCTGTGCCTTTTTCATGGTAATTGCTCCGACGAATTTTTCTGTATCGTACCTTGACGTTATGATTTTAAGCACAGTACTAGACTGGCGGCAAGCTCTCATCATTTTACAGTTGAAATGGCGAAGTGCAACCGTAAGTTCTATGCTAACAGTTTCTTCTATCGTACTCCTCGCTTTTGGAACTCTTATCCGGCTTCTTACCTCCCAGTCAACTTTGATCTTCAAATTTTTAAATACAATGTCAATCGTTATCTTGTGTCTTCTTAATTCTCATTCTTTTATTGTTCTCTCTCCTTAATAGTGTTTTTCTCATATTCTCTAACATTCAGTAACCTCCCTTGCGTCTTAGTGGCTTTATTGCCTTGCTTGAAGTAAAATGATTAAAGATATATCAGTATCTAAACTATTGCCCCGCCCCCGTAATGTCTTGGTAAGCAGTCTGTGGAATACAGTAGGTTTAGCAAAGTTTAACAAACTTACCCGTAAAAACATATGTCAAAAACAATGTTTTCTTTCTCTTGACGCCGCTATTACTGCATATTCCCTCTTTCCACCGTTCATGTTAAGAGAGATAATAATTGTTGTTTTGAAAGGGCTATTTTTAGTATTTTAATAGAAACCAAACTTATAAAACTAGTTTTATTTTATTTTTTCTCGAGAATTGATAACAAAATAGTAAACTTACTTAATAGATTGTTTATTTACAAGCATAATTTTATGTTTACAAGTTTATAAAAATATTTGAACCTACTCTAATGTAATATTCGTTAGTTGCCATATTTAAAGAAATAATTGTGAGATTTTTTTATTTATAAATGTATAAATATGTCCGAACTATAGAACAAAAACATAAAATAAAATAACTGCACATTTTACATTTATTTTTATAATAACAGATAGATACCCACCTCAAAATTGAAAAATTAAAACAAAAAGATAACTTTTATAACTGAGATATAAAAAGTAATCGTCAAACATAGACAAATGTGCCAAAAGAACGATTTTTTACATGACACCGCTTTTTTAACCACCTTCACTTTTTGGCGGTTTATGGTTTTAAAAAGCGGTGATTAGAATTGTAATAAAACCTAAACATGTGAAAGTCAATTTATACATTTTCTTTTTCTTAAGAATTGACAAAAGAATAATAAACAGTATTTATTAATTATATTGCTTATTTACACTATTTATTTATTATATTATTGGAATGGTTTGTAACACGTCGACTAAACTTCAAATGATTCGAACTTTATAAAATTGTAAATAATAAGGATTTCCTTATATAGTTGGTTCGCATATTTTAATAATGTAGTAAATGTTTATAAATTTATGAATAAAATATTACTTTCATATTTCTTTCTTTATAAATTGGTAAATGTTAAATATTTCATCGGATTTTTTTCATTGAATTAGTTTTTAGAATGTTATAAATATAAAATTCTTGTAAATAAACAAATTCTGAAGAAAAGTGTATAAATTCACTTTCATCATGTGTTTAGGTTTTATTCCAATTCTAATTATCGCTTTTAAAACAATGAACATTGCCGAGGGGTGACAATAATTAAAATAAAAGAGGTGCCATGGGAAAAAAAAACTGCCCTTTTGACACTAGGTATTATTTCGGGCAAGTTTATCCATGTTTGCCAGACAATCTGAAAAGAAAATATATTTTATCCGGAAAATGCATTTTTTTTATTTATAATTACATTTATTCGTTATTATGTGTATATTTAAATTTTCTTGATCTGTAGTTTACAGAAATTATTATAAACTTATAATTATTAAATATATATATATATTATTTTCATAGTTATTTCTTTATTTTAAAAAAAAATTAGCCAAATTAAACTGACCAAAAATTTAACTTTTGTGAAGCTTAAACGATGTTATATCCCATCTCCAAAAATGTGATATTACTTTCCAAATGAATCCTGCAAATTTTAACGAGAATTGTCTCTCATCGAACCTCGTTTACTGGCGCTACAGATTCACAAAGAATCAGCAACAATTAAAATCGATATCACCTTGTAACTCGAAGAGAAAATAATGACATAATCAAGATGTTGACGTTTCACACGACTTCAAACAAAAGGTTAGGAAGGAAACCCCTATCAGAACTGGAAACAGCGATAGCAGTTAGCGGACTTGAGCAACCCATTTCCCTGAAAAATTGTTTTAATAGAAATATTAAATAGTAGTACTGACTGCTCGATTACTAAATGTCGAATGTTTCCTTATAAGGAAACGGTTAATATTACCATTTCAGTTATTTATCATGGGAGATCTGAATGACAAAGTCGGCAAAGAGCAGAAGGGGGAATTAGCTGGAAAATTCGGACTAGGAAACCGCCACGAACGCGGAAAAAAAATGAGTCCAAAGGTGCAGGGTGAATGACCAGGTAATAGCCAACACCTGGTTTAAAGAATATCCAAGATGATTATGGACATGGAGAAGTCTAAAAGGAGAAACTAAAAACCAAATCGACTAAATAACTATCAACAAGAGATTCAGGAATGCAGTTGTTCACTGCAAAACCTATCTAAGTGCCGACTGCGGGAGTGACCACCTCCTTGTTATATGTAAACTAAGAATGAAACTATAAAAACTAAGAAGCTTAACGCAGCTCCCACATTATAATACAACAGACTCCTGAACAACCTGAACCTGAAGGAAAAATATAAGTACAGTGGGGAAAGTAGATACAAGGGAAAAAATGGAAATGGAAGCTCGAAGTGAGACACACGAAGAGAAACTTTAATGACATCAGCAAAACGACATCATCCTAAAGGAAAGTGGGCGAAGAAAAAAAAACGAATGGATCACAAAGGAGACAGAAAACAATGCCAAGACATGGAACGGAATGCAGAAAACTACAAAATGAAGTAAAGAACAAATGCAGGCAGGCTAAAGAGGAATGGCTCAACGAAAAATGCGCAGAAATAGAAAGAATGAGTATCACAGAAAAGGAGATATGCATAACAAAATAAGAGAACTAACAAGACAAAAGATATGCTCATGAACAGGCTTCATAAAATCCAAGGACGGAACCCTCATATTAGAGAAAGAAGCAATACTCCAGATAAGACGAATATATAGAAGAACTCTTTCACGGTGAAAGAGAACAACCGGCAATACACAGAAATACTGACGGGCCGGAAACATTTAAAACCGAAGTGAAAGTTGTACTGGCTAAACTGAAGAGAAAAAAAGCAGCAGGGTCAGACGAAATTGTAATAGAGATACTGGAGACCTTAAACGATTTCGGCATAGACAAGATCACAGAAATAAGAAACAAAATCAACAACAGTGGCGATATTAAGGAATACCTAAACAGATATATTTTCATTGCACTACCTAAGAAACCAGGCGCAAATGAATGTGAACTTCACCAATCAGCCTAAAGAGCCAACAAAACTCATCATCCGAATTCTGATAAATAGAGGGCGCGGGAGAATGAAGCCAGAGATAGGATAAGAACAGTCCGGGTTCGTCAAAGACATCGGAATAAGGAACGTGATATTCATGCTCAGAATGTTATCAGAAAGAGCAATACAAGCGCAGAAGGACTTGTACCTCTGTGTTTATAGACTTTACAAAGGCGTTCGACAAAGTATGCCACAAAGATCTGTTAGAGATGATTAGCAACCGTGACATATTATGGAATGACATTAGAATAATCAAGAATCTATCCTGGCAGGAAACAGCCTGCATGCGGAGAGAAAACGAGTTCAGTAAATATACAAGAATGGAAAGGAATGTAAAACATGGATGTGTCTTCTCACCGGACTTATTAAACCTATACAACGAGGCAATTCTGTGATAATTAGAAATCCTACAAGTATTCATTATTGGCGGCTTCAATCTTTACAATATGAGATATGCAGATGACACAGTGCTGATAGTAGACACAGAAAAGAAACTACAAAACCTCTTACAGACGATAGCGAAGGAAAACGAGAAGAAAGGAGCAAGCATAAACTACCAGAAAACAGAATGCATGGTTACAACAAAAAAAAAATGAGCCCAAAATGCAAATTGCAGGTCAGCGATACTAAAATCAAGCAGGTACAGAAATTTAAATATATGGGAAGTCACTTATCCATTGTCGTAAAGTTGCATCTCTGTGCCTTTTTTTTTAATTTGGAATTTGTTCGGATGTGCTCTACCCTATGGTACCTAGACAGTGTGAATTTTAGCGAAATACTAGACAGGTTGCGAGATCTCACCATTTTACAGTTAAGCTAGCTAGATGTAGCCGTAACCTCTATGCTAACAATTTCTTATCCCGTACTTCTCACTTGTGGAACTCCCTCCAGGTTCCATACTTCCCAAACAACTTTAATCTGCAAAAATTTAAATGCAGTGTCAAAGGCTATCTACTGTCCTCCTGATTGCTTTTTTTTTTTTCTCTTTCTCCTCATTACCAATGTTTCTGTTCCTAATTCCTCCATACCCTGTAATCCCTTGCGTACTAATAACTGTACTGCATTACTTGGGGTGATACTGATTAAAAGAAAGGAAAGTGCGACACGGAGATCCAAAGACTTATTGGGGTGGCCAAAGACGCATTACAGAAGCTAAGCAGAGTATTAAGAGACAAGGAAATTTCGTTGGAAACAAAGAAAATGGTACTGGCATCTCAGTTTCACCCTTTCACTGTCAAAATGGTTAAATGTAACCATCTCTTCTTCTCAAACAGCTTCTTCTCCCGCACTTCCCGCCTGTGGAACTCACATCCCTTTACTTGCCTCCCCGATGACTATAATCTACAAATATTCAAGTGTAATGTCACTCAACATCTTCTGATACCTTGATCCTGTTCCCCGTCCTTCTTTGTATACTTTCCTCAAACATGTCTCTTTACTCTTGTTCTCAATCCTCTGTAACCCCATGCGTGCTAGTGGCACACCCGCCTTGCTTGGGGTGAATTGCCTTAAAAAAAAATAAATAAATAAATAAATAGACACGTAATGAGATAGGAGGGGAGGGAAAATCTGATACTCACGGGAGAGATAGACGGAAAGTAAGACAAAGGAAAGCTGGTCTTAACATACATGATGGGCTTGAGTAAATGCATGGCAGAACTGGATTTGGGAGAAATAACAAAAAAAGAAAACTTATTAAGAAGGACAGAAAGATGTGGAGGGCCATGGTCGATTACATGCTGAAGAAGAAGACTGAATTCGATAGTGTATAATACAAACTTTTCATTTACATTTAATATTACAATAGAATGGAGTTCGTCTAGGGACAGATATTAATAGTCTGTCTATCGTGTCTGGGAAAACATTAGCCTATTAGAAACTTCAACATGCCACATAATAATGGCCATACACTCTGTTTCCGAGCACAGCCGTCTGATAGGGAAACTAGACGATCCCTGTTGCAGACGCTTGCTCAAGCACATTTGTGCTTGTTCAGCCACAGATCCTAACTGTGGTTTGTACTACAACTTTGTTAAGTGAGCCTTAGTTATATTATCTGATCGAGAGAGCGCGTGTTCACCAGTTTGAAACCTTCCTGCTAATACAACGTCTTTTTAATACCACCGTCTACCCAATTTCACTCACAACGCTTGGGTCAACCAGTAATATGGCTTTCAGGCTCTTGTCAAATGTGTCACATGCTGGGATCGCCTCCCCAGGTTGATATCATCAGGAAGTCTGATAAATCGACCATGATGAAATTCGAACCCGAGTTTCATGGTCGGGCATGCGCCCATAATAAGCGTATAAGAGCCAATATTCTTTGCAGCAATGTTTTGTTTTGTTTTTTTTGTTTTTTTTTTTTTTTTGAAAATGTATGCTATATGCCATAATAGCGTATAAGATCCATGATACTTTATACTTTACTTTATGTTATATGCCATCGAATTCGGTAATAATTCTTGGAATATCTGTTCGGAAAAAAACAATATTTTTATCTATCTTGTTGCTTTCGGTATTACCTTATTTCAAAAGATTTTCTTTTATTTTCAGGGTCAATAACTTCTGAATGTTTAATATAATATCTGGAGGTTTAGGATATAAATATTCATTACTGATTTTTCCCGCATGAAAAACTACGATCTTCTTTTGATTCTAATTGTACTTTATCTCTCCCTTTTCAATTTGTTTCTTCTTTCTTTCTATGTAAAGCTCAGGACTTCTGCTTGTCTTGTGCAATATTCTCATTTGCCTATCAATCATACATTAGACGGTTTATTCCGTTCGGTTCCAAGGTTTCCTTACTTCCTGCATTGTTTCCCAATGTTGCAAAGAGTGTCGACACCGATGAAATAATCCAGCGTTTTTTATAGTGTATTCTTTATCATGATTGATGATACTTACAGCATATTCTAGGTTTTTCTCTTCCGCTGACAAACACACTTTCCGGACGTTGGTGTTCATTGCCCTCCACAATTTCCTGTTATGTGTAGCTGTTAATAAATCTTGTCTTTTTGTTATCTTTCCTAAAATGTATTTCCGCCATCCATTTATTGAAATTGGCTAGGTAGGTTATGCGTTGTTTTTCTCTGTTACGCTTGCCTTCATTGTCATGTGAGTATCAAATTTTCCAAGTCCTCTTTCTTCATTATGTGCCCTAGAAATTTCAACTGTTTTTTCTGTTGTTAAGTATAAGTGTCCTTTTTGTTTACACTTCCTCTAAAACTTCATCGTTTCTCACGTGTACAGTCCATGGAATTTTCAGCGTCCTTCTGTTGAACCACGTTTCTGATGTTTCAAGTTTTTCTTCCTCTGTGAGGAGATTGTCCAGTATTCACTGCCAAACAGAAAGACTGATATTACGTAATAGTTCAGTACTCTTTTCCTTGGTACATGCCTGGCTTTAATTCAATCAAATTATACGTAGATTATATATATATATATATATATATATTGTTTCATTTTCTTCATTTGAGAAGATGCCAACATATTCTTTGGAAGAGTTCTTCGCAAAAAGGATCCTTTTTAGAATGCGTTTTTTGTATATATATATATATATATATATATATATATGTGTGTGTGTGTGTGTGTACTATTGTTTACGCAATACAAGGCCCAAGAGCCATTCAATGGAGAGGGTTACTGAATAAGGTTGATGTATAGACATAAGAAGAGGTATAGATCATCGTTGTGATTGGAAAAGCATCTTCACCACTATAATCAAATCTCATGTGCCGGTGTCGGGATGTCGGTTTCCTGGGGACTTATCGGCCTGACCTCATACGTCGAAACAGGAGAGTCGATTATATATATATATATATATATATATATATATATATATATATATATATATATATATATATATATATATATATATATATATATATATATATATATAAAATAAAAAAAAATAAGTATTATATTATATATACACACACATATATATATATATATAGAGAGAGATATTTTTTTAGTCCGACATTTTTATTGCTTCAAAAGTTGTATATCGAGGCATCGAGTTAGGATCGAACTCACTATATTTGTAATGGTCTTTGTAATATGGTCTCTAAGGCAAAAGTCACAATTTTAGACTGCCAGTAAGCTTCTAGCTATTCCTCCACGGTGAAAAACTTGTTAGTGATTCTCGACAAAATACAAAGATGAATCGGCAATTCTAGCGGTCCCGACCTGGCATCTCGGCTTCAATATCTTCCCAACCATAGTATATTTGATACATCGAATTCATAAATTTAAGCGCAATACTAGATTGGCATCTAATTTTCAACATTTTACTGTTGTATGTATGTAACCATTAAGTCCTGTGCTCATAGTTTCTTCTTCCGCACTTCTCGCCAGTGGAATTCACTTCCCGCTTCTTGCTTTCCTGTCAACTACAATCTTCAGCAATCGTCATCTTTTGTCTCCTTGAATCCGAATCCTTTTCTGCTTCGTCACTCCTCAATTACGTTTTCTCAGTTTCTTTCATTCTCAGTAACTCTTTGCGTCTTAGTGGCTTTATCGCCTTGCTTGAGGCAAAGTGATTAAAAAATGAAAAACAAAAAAGGAATTAATAAGTTTTTAGCGCAGCCAATCAAAATCGAACTCACTATCGTAACAATAATCTCAAAGTCATTAGCCAACGGTAAAGGGAAAATGACCATTATACTTTGTCAACTACAAAGCCACACGTTTGGGCCAGTTATTGAGGAGGAAGCACACTACAGTAGTAATCGTCTGACCTTGCGGCAGATATAACTATTGATTCATTGTAGTTGTTCCATCTCAGATCAGTAGAAAATATGAGGCCAAGAAGGCGTAGAGAGACCCTCTCCTGAAGTTGAGCCTCAGCCATACTGATAGGAGGCAGGGAGATTTCTCTATTGTGGGTAAATGAGAGCAGTTTCGTTTTGATGGCATTAAAGTTCACAAGCCATTTCCTGTCCCAGTCAACCACAGATTGAAGTTTCTTTTCGAGACTATTGAGACAGGAGTAAATGGTAGTGTCGTCAGCGTAGATGCCTACTTGAGAACTGATGACATCAGGAAGATCGTTGATGAAGATCAGAAACAGTATAGGACCGAGGAGTACGCCTTGGGGAAGACCGGCGTTCGGATGAAAAGGACTGGGGGAGAACTCGTTTTGGACGAACTTCATTTCACGGTTTGATAGGAATGATTGCATTAAATCAAATAATCGTCCTATAATAATGTATCCCTGAAGCTTATGTAGAAGGCCGGCATGCCAAACCCTGTCAATCGCCTTAGAGATATCTAGATCCACAGCTCGAGAAGCTTTGCCGTTATCATCAAGAGCTTGGTATACAAATTCAGTTATGGCCGTAAGCACATCAGCGGTAGAAAGAAAAAAGACAGACAGATAGATCTATAAACACTCTCTCTTCGATATTGTGTACTCTTTAACCAAAATATATTGATAGATAGATAGGCCAATGAAAGAGAAAGTGGAAATTTTTTGTGCAACGCGCTTCGTCCTCTAGATGGACTTCTTCAGGGTGAGGACGAAACACATTACACGCCATTTTTGGGCATTACAGAATTTTTCTTGTCATTATTTATTTGTTATTTATTTATTGTCATTTATTTGTTTATTTGTTATCTGTTTTTTGTGATTTATTTATACGTATTTATTTATTTAATATTTATTTATTGCCCTTTTTTATTATTTATTTATTGCTATTTATTTCTTGTTTATTTTTTTTATTTTTATTTTTTAAGCGTTACACCCCAAGCAAGGCGTGAAGCCACTAGGATGCAGGGGGTTGCGGAAGATTTGGAGCGAGAGCAGATAGGAGTGATAGGAGAAAGGATGGAGAGAAGGATAGTGGGTAGATCAAGGTAACTGAAGATGTCGATTGACATTACATTTGAATATTTGGAGATTATAGCCTTCAGGGAAGCAGTAACTGGGGAGGGTGTTCCACTGGCGAGAGGTGCGAGGTATGAAGCTATTGGAGTAGAAGAGACGGCTACATTTGAGAGTTTCTACGGTGTAAGGGTGGGAGCGGGATGCCAGCCTCGTAGGGCTATTTATTGTTATTTTTTATTTATTGTTATTTGTTTATTAATCTATTTTGTATTTGTTATTTATTATTCGTTTATTTTAAATTTTGATCTTCCTAATGATCATAGGTTAAATAGCAGGGTAGACTGGGCTCACCAGCTTTGGGTGGCAACCAGCTGAAGAGAAACCCCCTCTGAATTCAATACCATGAAGAAGGATACGAGGAACTACATTGTTTGGACTGAGAAACAGCAGTAACTATTCGCTGCTCTTCCTCGAAATTCCTGATTTTTTTCAATCACCATGTTTATCCTTTGGGCCCTATTTAGAAAAAAAGCTGGTTGCTTGTGAGGCTCAGGCCAGCTCGATTGTTATGGGTCACCCCCATAATCTCCTTGATTTGCAGGCTGGATTCTGATTCTTGGGTGGCTTCTACTGTCGACAATTTGATGCCAGTTTTGATATCTGGCCGTAACCTGCAGACGAACTAATCGAACGAGTCCCTCATCATATGAAGGCGTAGTTTCCTGACCTTGAACTCCTCCACCAATGAAGAGATGGGAAGTTGCAGGTTTCCGGCATTGGCATAGAGTTCCACTGTGGAGAAACTGGGGAAAACTCCAAGCCACTTGCACAGGTACTTTTTGATACACTGCTGAATCTGCTGAATGTGAGTCAGAGTAATATCATTTACTTGCAACAGCCACAGAAGCCGAGGCAGCCATCCAATTGATAGCACCAGGCCTTCAGTTTGCCAGGGAGATGAATTCTGTCGATGGATTAAGATTCATCTAGTACTACTTTCTGCATCTCTTTACCTTGGTCGCGATCAGTTAATGGAATTTCATACAGCCGTCCGAGGCTCTTCACTGGCTTCTCTTTGACTGTCGGGATCATGTCACTCCCAATGCAGAAGTGAATCTCCCAGACAGAGCTTCTGAGTAATGATAAGCTCCGGATTTTCTTGGGCTTAGTCTTCATTCTCGCTCACGTGAAGAGCTTAGGGTAGCGCTGCAACAGTTCATCGTTACCGACCTTAGACGGAACCAGAACGTTGATATCATCCATGAACACTTTGGAAGGAGGAAAGATCATTTGTTCCTTAGTCATCACTCCCTTTGCTGCGTCCACTGGACTCCGTAATATGGTTTCTATGGATGAAAAGAAGTGGGGAAATCACACTCCCTATCATGATACCAACCTCGAGGGCTTGCCACTCGGTGGTGTAGTTACCAACGGTGAACTGCATAAACGTTACTCTGAAATATTACGAGGGAAATTGAAAAATTCGAGGGGCATTCGAATTAAATCATGAGTAACTGATCCGTACGCATTCGCGAGATCAAGTCAAATTGTCTGAAGCTCAGTTTTATTTTGTTTGACTGATAGGATTGAGTTCCAAATCATGTGTAAATGCTCCAGATAGCTGAGGAAGCCAGACAGCTGTGTTTATTTAATGGCTACCGGAAATTTGCAATGCCTTTCTTTTCCTTATGTATCCAAAATGCCATCAACTAGGCATCGTTCTTATGGTACAATACCTATGGTGAGTTTCTTGAGGACGTTTGGACAATTCTTATACATCATGTAGGATATTCCATTTATTCGAGGTGCACTACCGGCACGATAGATTTCCCTCGGCTTTAGTCCGCTGCCATTAAACATGACATCTGGATCTTGGGGCCTAGAACATTATTTCCACGTATCAGAATATGTCATCTTCAGGTGGTTCTAGAGTTCCTCCTGTTGTACATCAAGTTTGCTGCTCTTAGTCTTGGTGAACAGCTTTTTAGCAAAAGCATAAAGATTATTGTAAAATGATCTCTGAAATTATTGCTTTTTCTTCCGACATTTTCTTTGGTTCTCATCTCTAGAGATCACTAAGATCCTTTTTTTAATATCCTTAAGCAGGTCTTTAAGGCCTGCCGTCTCATGAATTGGAGCTTCACAACTCTCTGCTCTGCTCTTAGTCTTGGTGTACAGCTTTTTAGCAAAAGCATAAAGATTATTGTAAAATGATCTCTGAAATTATTGCTTTTTCTTCCGACATTTTCTTTGGTTCTCATCTCTAGAGATCACTAAGATCCTTTTTTTTCTAATATCCTTAAGCAGGTCTTTAAGGCCTGCCGTCTCATGAATTGGAGCTTCACAACTCTGCTCTGCTCTTAGTCTTGGTGTACAGCTTTTTAGCAAAAGCATAAAGATTATTGTAAAATGATCTCTGAAATTATTGCTTTTTCTTCCGACATTTTCTTTGGTTCTCATCTCTAGAGATCACTAAGATCCTTTTTTTAATATCCTTAAACAGGTCTTTAAGGCCTGCCGTCTCATGAATTGGAGCTTCACAACTCTCTGCTCTGCTCTTAGTTTACTCTTCTGAATCTGTCATCTATTTGGTCACTTCTCTTCTTTCTTATCCCCTCTTGCATTTGCCACAACAAACCATTCAAGACCAACCTTGTTCACAACTCTGCAGAAAGATCTAATCTACTGGCTAATTGGGCCCTTTAAATGGTTGGTAAGTATTAATGAGAGTTCCTGATTGAGATTCGACCAAGTAGCTCTCTGATTGCCTTTGGGCCACTGGATTCTTGGCTTGCTTGTTATTCTGAATACTGCAGGGGTAATCCGAGTTCATAATCCCATCATTTGACTTATATTTTCCAATAGGGGATGTAACATATAAAAATAACATGTTTTTAGTAACAATCCAACATCATCGCCTAATGCTACATTCACTCTTGGAGTTAAATTTCATCTCATTCAATTCATTAGTGTTGCTTTCTGTACTGTCGAAATAAGCACAATTTGCGTGACTGAAAAAATTGCACAAGTGTTTATTTATTCTTAAGATAAATATGTAAGTATAGAATTATGTGTGATCAATTACTGTGGGGAGAAGCTTTTATGCTCATGACACAGGTTACTGTCTTATCGCTTAAGTGGCATCGTACTCGACAAGTACTTAGATTGATGACCACTAAGGAACACTCTATATAACACATGGTCTTGTGCCAGATTAAGCAAAACTTAATGAATAACTCACAGATCCATTTTCATAGTACTACCTAAGAAAGTGTAAATGAATTTGAACTCAATCAGACAATCAGCCTAATGCTCCATGTAAAAAAAAAATTATCTTCTGAATTTTACTGAATAGAGCGCTCAGCAGAATTATACCGGGAATAGGACAAGAACGGTGCGGGTTCGTTAAAGACACTGGAACAAGGAATGCAATATTTATACTCAGAATGATATCAGAAAGAGAAATACAAATGCGGAAGAATGTATACCTTTGTTTTATAGATTATTCAAAAGCTTTTGCAATGCATGTTATTCTGTTTTTTCTTGTTTATGTTCAATAGTTTCTACGTATTGGACTAAACGAATGACATTCTAGTTTAAATAGGTATGATTTCTATGTTACCAGAAAAATCATGTCTACGTCATCAGAAGAGGATAATATTTGCAGATGATGTAGACAAGTATGACACGCAGATACACTTACTTACTTTAGTCGCATAATCTATTAAAAGATCTTTGAAACATTCTTATTTACACGATCCTTCCATCGATGTCTATTTTTTACTATTTTTTCTGTCGTGAACAAAAGGAAATTGTTGTCCTTTTTAATTTGGTCTTTCCAACATTTGGTATGTCTACACCTTTGGTATTGATGTGATAAATTCTTTTTTAAATGCTTGTGTCACATAACTGGTTTGGTCTCTTCAAACGACAGGGTCGAATAAACATAATCGTTTCTTCTTCACTTAGTCACGAATTTTACTTGTTACACATTGCTCCATTTGCACCTCGAGGTGGTATAATGGTTAGCAAACTTGTCTCGCTAGAACTATTACGACTGAATAGTGAGTTCGATCCACACTGGGTGCCTCATACTTTCGACCTTGTGCCACATCTGAGCTACGCTTGGAAAATCATTACACATTGTTCCATTCTATTATTGAAATCAGTAGTCCCTGGAACACCAACAGACGTAAACAGAGGAATAGCTTTAGCATCATCAACATTTCATAAGCTAAAAGAAGATAATGGAACAGAACAGATATATCTAATGTTATCGAAATAAGATCATCCCCCGCATTAATTATTCCTAGAGCTATCTACGCAGGTGAAATGTGGAGCCTAAAGGAAATATTCAGAAAAAAAATGTTGCCTTTGAGAATGATTGCCTTAGAGCTATGCTTGGTGTAGCACACAATTCTTGAATCAAAACGGACAATATTAGAAAAGAACATACATATACACACAGAGATGACATAGAAAGCATAACAAGCACACACACACAAATACTTGGATATCACAGACACACACACACATACCCACAGATATGTGTGTGTTAATAACATTGACTATGAACACGGCCGCAACGAGCTGACGCTGTTTGTAAAATAAAACATTCCTATAACTTCAGATACGCACATTAAAAAAATCACACATTCAGTTAAAAAAAATCGCCCTTGATAAGGGGTAAAAGAATAGCCGAAATCACTCGTATCTGCAGAACTTTTGGATAGTTTTTACTCACTTAGTGTTCAAACACAAGAAAAATTAAATAAAAAGGTTAATCCCAGTACCTTGTCAGCCGTATTTAACAAAACTTGTATAAAAGAGGATCACGACTTTTATTTATTTATATATATATATATATATATATATATATATATATATATATATATATATATATATATATATGGATACACGTTGAGTTTAGTATATGTAAACTAATATAAATATAACGTGAAAATATAACAATTTTTAAGTTTTATTGACATATGTTGCCATCACTGCTCCTCCGAGTATAAATAAAGAAGCTTAAATTCACATGAAAGAAATGCTGCGTAAAAATTTATAATGGTTGACAGTGCTTCATCTAATGAAATATCATCACTGCTATTAATCATACGAGCGTAGATGAAAAAAATTGAAGAAATACGAACCAAGATAATTCAAGATAATATTACTGCGACTAATACTTCTTTTTTCTTTTATGTGCTGTGTCCCTTCAGGACGTAGGCGATCATGGTCCTCCACCTCCTCCTGTCTCTTGTAGCTCTCAATAAGTTTTGTCTTTTTGTTATTTCTCCGAGATCTTATTCTGCTATCCACTTACTTTAACATTAAGTATGTCATACATTGCTTCCCTTGTCCCGCTTTCCCTCTATCCGCCTTGTGAGTATCAGATTTTCCAAGCCTTCTTTTCTCCTTACGTTTCCCAGAAATTTCAGCTGCCTCTTCCTGATAAGTTCCCTCTTTGTTTGCACCCTCTACAAAACCTCATCGTTGCTCACATGTTCGGTCTCTGGTATCCTTAGCCTCCTTCTGTAGACCCATATCACCGTTGCCTCGAGTCTCTCCATCTTTGAGGAGACTGTCCAACATTCGCTGCCGTAAAGAAGAACAGATATCATGTGGCAGTTCAGTACTCTTTGCTTTGTTACCAACGAAATCCTCGTCTCGTAATACTCTGCCTAGCTTTTGGAATGCGTCTTTGGCCATCCCAATAAGTCTTCGGATCTCAAGCGTCGCACTTACCGTCCTCTGTTAGAATACTTCCAAGATATTTAAATTTCCTTACCCGCTTGATTATAGTGTCTCCTACCTGTAAATCACATTTCGGGCTCATTTTTTTGCTGATGACTATGCATTCTGTCTTCTGGTAGTTTATCCTTAGTCCCTTCTTCTTGCTCTCCTTCGCTACCATCTGTACGAGGTTTTGTAGCTTCCTTTCCGAGTCTGCTATCAACACCGTATCAGCTGCGTATCTTGCGTTGTTAAGATTGTGGCCGTCAATAATGGCTCCTGGTAGTATTTACAGTTCTCTCGGAATTACCTCGCTGTATACGTTGAATAAGTCCGGTGAGAAGAAACATCCTTGCTTTACGCCCCTTTCTATTTTTGTATCTGTTGAACTCATTTTTTATCTTTATGCAGTCGATTTACTGCCTGTAGAGATTTTTGATTATTCTAATGTCTTTCCCGAATATATCAAGGTTGTTGAACAGCTCTAACAGATCTTTGGGGAGTACTTTATCGAACGCCTTTGCGTAGCCTATAAAACACGGGTGTACGTTCTTCTGCTCTTTCTGATGACATTCTGAGCATGAATACTGCAGTTCTTGTTTCAGTGTCTTTAACGAACCCGCACTGTTCTTGTCCTATCTCTGACCTGATTCGGCTGCGCGCTTTATTCATCAGAAAAAGGGTGGTGAATGTGGCTCATTAGGTTTATTTTTCAGTGGGGTTCACATTTGTTTTCGCTTAGTTTCTTAGACAGTGCTTTGAAAATAGACCTGTTGAGATCTTCCGGTATATCCCCATTGTAAAGCAATTGAATTTCGGATGCAAAAAGTACGAGTCCCAAAATATCATAATGGTTAAAAGTTTCATTTATTAAAAATTCTAGATACCATTAAAACTACTAATCATCCGTGTGTAAATAAAGAAACTGATAAAATACTAGTAAGATCGTCATAATGCTTGACATTAGTTTATCTAATAAAATTCAAGATAATAGTCTCACAGTTCTTTAGTGATTTGCAAAGAAGTACCCCAAAATATGTAATAGAGATTTTGAAAGGTCAAAAACTAATTAAAGGTATCAAGTATCTAATTAGTTTTAATTAGTGTGTTAAAATTTCCCCAGATATATATATATATATATATATATATATATATATATATATATATATATATATATATATATATATATATCGTCCTTTCTTACTCTTAAATTTCCTTCTTCCCTCGCAACCTTTTTCGGACGAAACGAACAAAAGCCCTGACTCTTATTTTCGGTCAAGCTTCATTCTTCCTTCCCATAATTCGTCTCTTTCCCCGGTCTCCCGCCATATCTTTCTATAAAAAAATCGTCTGTCGACGCTTCTTCTCCACCACCACATGTTAAGCGACATTTTATTTTCTCTTCTTCCTGCATTCAAACTACATTTAGAGCTGTAATTTTAAATGGATTTTTAATTCAGCATTATTTCTTGTTACTATAGACGTTTATAGTAATAAGTATTAGGTATGTGCAATGCAAAGTAAATTCTATTTGTTCACTTGTAAAGGCTTGTCAAGGGTGCAACTTCACAAATCTATAAAATCTGATAAGACGTTGGCCTTTTTAAAACCTGTTCGATACTTGCTTCTCATCCAGTTTTACATAAGATATGGCGCATTGACGCTAGCTTACGTCTTGCCTGGCCAAAACTGATACACCACAGGTCAAATAATTGATGGCCACTTGGTTGTGGTTCACATTGGTGAATAGAAGTGAGAAATATATTTTTCTTATCCTCTTTTTTTTTCATAATTTTTCTAAAAAAAAAAAAAAAATCGCCGACGTTTTTCTAAATTCGATAATTGGGTCGGCTTTATTACGTCAAATGATGTCTTCCAGACCAAAATCAATATGTCGACTCGAACACAGAATATCCATTAAAGTTTCCAATAAATTGATCTGTTCAAAAGAAAAATCAAAGTAAGCATCAAACTTATTTCACCAACTTGGGTGTGATTGCAAACGATGATAAAGAAATCGTTCTTTTTATCAGCTAGCTGTTGATCACATGATAATTAAAAAAAAAAACATTCCTTCATAGAAATGTCGATGCAAATCAAAACCAAATGTAATCTCTAAACAAAAAGCTTTCATTTAATTTTCAAATCTGTAGTTAGATTTAAACTTTAAAGTCTAAAGTTTTTACTCATAATAATATTTTAAAACATTCTTCCTTTTTCATTTAATTTGTGAACTTTGAAAATGACAGTATATCCATAATTTTGGCTATGCATATATCCGAAACACAAAGCTCTCACACGTCACGGCCGGACAGTTACCACTTTGCTGTATCTACATTTTATTTTAGTCTACGAATTTAATCTTTTCATTTTTCTCTCTATTATAACTTATAATACAGTTTTCGACTAATGTTTACTTTACGGTCTGATATTCTTATTTTATATTTTGACTTATTTTTTTTATATTATTATTTTATATTATTATTATTTTTATATTTATTTTTTTATATATATATTTTTTTTTGGCGGGGTACTTATTAATTTTTTTTCATGGGGATCCGGAAAGCTTTAAAATAATTTGCGGCATAAAATTTGAGCCATCACTTTCTATATATATATATATATATATATATATATATATATATATATATATATATATATATATAATAATAATAATCTTATAAATATAAGTAGCTATACTCGTCCGGCAAAATCTTAGGTGTTTTAGCTTGTAAATGAACAAACCAATACCAAGGAAAAAAAAAAGGTTAAAAAAAGAAAGAACTAATAATATGGACTTCCGTCGAAAATAATCGTCTAGAATCTAAGTTCTGAGTCCAAAGAAAAAAACCTCCGACACGAGTAAAGTAAAAATAACTAAGAAAAGTGCTCAATACGCTAAGTAGAGCAAACTAAGTAAACCTAAAGAGCCAGACAAATCTACCAAGGTTTCATCTACGTGGATCGTCAGGGTAAACAGGCCAGTTTACCCTGATGACCCGCGTAGATGAAACCTAGATAGGTTTGTCTGGCTCTTTAGGTTTATATATATATATATATATATATATGTGTGTGTGTGTGTGTGTGTGTGTGTGTGTGTGTGTGTGTGTGATGATATGACGATATGACGATGTGTGATATAATTTTGTACAATTTTATATATCAACAGACAGTATTTAGAAAAATATAGCAAACTGGAAAGGTTTTTTTCGTGACGCCTGGCTTTAATGACGTTGCCACGTCTACACATGCGCACGAAACGAGATACGCAGGTAGTTTCAAAATCTTTTGAAATCTACAAGAATGGTGGTATATTGTAAGAGCCTGGAAGCAAATTTATTGTAGCCGAACTAGCAATCACGGCACTTTCCAGATATTTTCATCTCTGTAGATTATTTTCTCTTAATTTTTTTTTTTTTTTTTTTGACATAGTTGAAGTAGTTGATATTCTTGAGTGCTTAACAAGAAGATTCACACTATATCTTTCTGACCATAGCTCAATTAGGTTAAATTAAATACTCATGGAGACCTACTGGACCCTGTTCGTAACATACTTGTTGATAACACAAATATAATAGCATCATCTACATGTAAAAATAGGCTACAAATAATGGAAGCCTTATTAATACAAACAAAAAAAAACAACACTCAATAATATCAACTATGAACATGGAGAAAATGTTGTGACCGTGTTTTGAAAATGAAAACATTATATGAATACATGCATACAGCAATCTATTTCTTGTTGACAGTTAATATATTTCCACAATGAAAATGGCTAAATGTATAGCCGAAAGCGCTCGGAAAGAAAGGAAAATTGGACAGTTTTTATATAATTTATATTCCAAAAAGAAAGAATTATAAGATCACATGAGAAATTGTATGAAAAACTAATTCAAAGCACCTTGTTTGTCATATTCAATGAAACATGGATGAAGAAGGATTGCCTAAATACACACACATTTTATATATATATATATATATATATATATATATATATATATATATATATATAAATTATTTATTTTTTCGAAAATTATAAGATAAATATGTTATAAAATCACTACAAAAAATAGCCATTTTGTTTCAACACTTCTGGTGTCTTATCAAGTAATGGTGTTGAATGTAGAATAAAGGGTTGAAGCAAAATGGCTATTTTTGTAGTGATTTTATAACATATTTATCTTATAATTTTTCGAATAAATAATCGTATTTTCTCTGCTCTATATTGAGCACTCTTTTAAGAATAGTATTTGTTGGTTATTGGAATTTACTCCGTATACACCAATCCTATACTTGTATATATATATATATATATATATATATATATATATACACACACACACACACACACATATATATATATATATATATATATATATATATATATATATATATAAATTAAATAATTAAAAAGAGACACTTTCAAGGTTCCATGACTATAATTTATTTCACCAGAAAAAATATTTTTTCTGGTTCATCAGGCCACATCTCTAATTACAAAGGAATTTCGTTTCTTATATATATATATATATATATATATATATATATATAGGGGGGCCCGTTAAAGTATTGTAAAAAAACGCAATAGATATTAGTGATATTATTAAAAACCATAATTCTGTACTAACAGAGATTGGGCCATTTTATTGTGCACGGGTTGACTCCAAATTTGAATTTCTATATTAATATATATTAATCAATCAGCTATGTTATTTATAAAAACGCGATGACCTTCGAAATCTCAGACTACGATGTTTATTGTCTACAATGAAATTTGGAGGGATCACTTCAGAATATGATCAACAATATTTTCTCCTCTTTAAAATTGATATTTAAAAATTGGGATAACATTTATTAACCAATAAACTTATTACATTAAAATTTGGGGCTTACCATTAAAGTCCGGAATAAATCGTAACCCCAAAATTGCATATTTGCTGAATACGGCTGATAAAAAGAATCTTCACAGTTACAATGTAAAAACTCTTGCCTGATCACCAAAGTTAATGTCGAAAATAAAAATAAAAATAGTCTTTTCTTTTTATTTAATAAACCTTGCAAACTTTTTATTCAACTCCATGCGTCACGGCTAGACTCAACATATTCTAAATTATTCTCGGTGGCGAAGCAGGATGTTGTCTTCTACAATAAATCAAGAAACGAAAGAAAATGAACGACAGACAAAATGGAGGGGAAAAAACAGAAGCGGCAAAGTAGTATCGATGTTAAGAAATCAAATTGTATCTTTCGAGTATCAACCTCGAAAACATCGCATGGCTGGTAAATGAATTGAATTACTTTTCGAATACATGGGAAACATATAAAATCAGACAGAAGAAAACTGAGTCCCCCATAGTCAGCTAAAAAAGAGAAATGATGCACGTGACTAATTTCCATGTAAAGTAGAAAGAAACTTCTGAATTATGTCAGGAATCTTGAGAGTTGGTATTAAAAATACAACTCACACGAAGAACGTACACAAAAAACGTTCTAATTGAAGCTCAAACGATGTTTATGCTACATTAACTGGCTGAAAGAGATAACAGAATCAACACGCTCATTAGTCACTATATTCCGTAGTCCCAATAAAGTAAATAATGGTTGAAGGATAGATAGATAGACTGAAGGTAGATAGATGACTAAACGCTAGTTACGGAAATAAATATAAAATTATAAAAAATTATATTTTTATCCCCGCAAAAATTAAAATAATTTTAACAGCTACATGCACACGCGCGCGCGCGCACACACATACATACACACACACACACACACATATATATATTATTATTATTATTATTATATAATATTAATGCTCTGTAGATTATAATGTAATATTATTATTATGTAATATATTATAATATATTATTATATTATATAATTATATATTATTATATAATATAATATATTATATAATTATATATTATTATATAATATATATTATTATATTATTATTATTATTATATTATTAATTTTATTATTATTATTATTATTATATAATGTTTATACTCAGTAGATTATAATATAATATTTATGCTCTGTAGATTTGCATCGAGTACTGTTTTATAAAAAAAAAATTAATATGAAAACCAGATTATATATCTTACTGTTCTTTCTCTTTATTATAATATATATATATATATATATATATATATATATATATATATATATATATATCTTACATTCGGACTTTCATACCTTCTGCATTCGTCAGGTCCAATTTTTTGTGTTAACAGCGCTTTTTTTAATATTTCTGGTTATCGCGAGGTATTTTATTGTTGAGGTAGATCATCATTGTTGTTAAGATATTTGTAGTTTAATTTTGAATTTGAATTTAAGTACAGATTAACATTTATGAGTAAAAATAATGTTGGCAATAAGAATTATGAATTCTAATTTGAAGAGACGCTGTTGTTATCAAAAGTTTGGAAATTAAGGGAGGCAACTATTTTTCCATAAAAATCAATAAATTAATTAATACTATTGATACACTAAATAAAAGTAGTGTTATCAATAATAATAAAGTATGCCGTGATAAAATAAAAGTAAAGTACTAATAAAAATGATACATATCAATGAAAATAAAATAAAATATAAAATAAAAGCTATATAAAAAAGAACATATAAATATGTAAATAAATAGAGCAAATAGATAAATAAATAAATGAAAATGAAAATAAGTAAATAAATAAGCATGTTACTAATAGTAAAACTAATGGTAAGAGAAAAAGACAAAATAATATTAATGGTTAACCGGTAATAATAAGATAATAGAAATAATGGATTAGCACAAAAGTTAATGCTTTACAGTCTAATATTAACAATAGTTGTATAGTAAAGGTAACAAAAAAGTAAAAATATTAATAAAAATAAATAATATCAATACTAGTATATGTGGTCCCCGAGTCCGGCCAGACTATATATTAATGTTTGTCAACGTCAGTTATTGGATATTAATTATTGGGTAGAAATTTGGATGTAGGTAGGCAGGTCCTCATTAATTCACTTCTTTTGCTTAAAAGATTAGGATTGTTTATATTTTTCAAGATTATTAATTTATCAGAAAGACATAGGTTGAATTTGCTGCCTTTCCTGCTGAAGGGTTTAACTTTCGTTACTGATTCACAGGTTTTTATTCTCGCTTTTTAGTTTCCAGAAAAACTTAGAGGGGACAGTGCTGTTACTATATTTGATATTGCCTAATGTCATTTGGTGGTGGTAGTAGCACGATTTCAAATGGATTTCCGTAGAGCCCACATAAAACTTGACCTCGTCATCATATTTGATTTCAGCTTTATAAACTAACGATTTAGACTTACATTTGCCGTTTCATGGGCAGGGTTTCTTTTTCTGCAGTTGCAATTATTAGTTGCGGGCATGTGGTTGCTTTACAGGTTGTTGAAGTTTCTGTTTAGAATGGAATAGCTGTGGTATACTATATACGATGTTTTTAGCACAACTGTAGATAATTTTGACATCTTCTCGCTTTCCTACCTTCTGTAGGAGTTCTTTTCGTTTCTTTTCTGTTTTTGCTATCAACACTATGTCATCGGCATATCTTTATGACCGTATAGAGTGAACATAAAAGAAAAAATACACAAACTATGTCAACAGTTTCTCAGCAATATTATAATGGATAATGTTAACGGCTTTTATTTTAATCAGTTTAAATGTAGGCCCCTTCAAATTTGATTATAGTTTCAAGTTCATGGTCAAGACGTTTTTGAATGCTGCGTATCACAATCAAAATGCTTTAATCCAATAGGCTGTCCGACCGATTTTTAGAGACATTGGTTGTTTTGTTTGTTTAACAGCATATCAACACCTGATGAGTCATTTAATATTGAAATTTAATTTTCTTGAGAGCTTGGAGGTAATAAAAATATATGTTATTTTGCTTTCACAATTGAATAAATGGGAGATACCCAGACCTTGTGCATATTCATGCTTGTGTGGACATGATTATTAGATGCGGTGATATGTGTATTTTATGTTAAAGTTATATTACGGAATAGTTTAAGAAATGGTAGGATATTATGTGGCTATATGCCGTGGAAGTTCTTTCCTGTTAGTTGTTTGGTTGTATTTGAAACGGATTTAGGTGAAGTCTATAGTTTATTAGTATGTACGTATTGTTGGTAATTTTTATACAAAAATGTATTGGTCTATATTTCTGAGATGAAGTATTGTAATTATTTACATTTTCCTCATATTTTTATCATATTCACTACGTTTATGCCGTTGTACGCTACGGCCTTCTGTTGTCTCAGTTATCTCTCTTTAACTCAATTCTCCTCAAAGATATACGGCGCAGTGGATAAAAGCGTTTGTTGGATCCAGTGACTTAATCCAAAGAGTTGCGAGTTCAATACTTGGCCACTGCAGTGGTGAACAAAAACTTGGCGAGTTGAATTAGAGGGAGATAACCGAGCCCTCTGGAAGGGGCATGGCACGTGGAACTAGAACAACCTACTCCGGTGGACGAAATAAATGGTTCATTTCGAAATTCCAAACCCCCGAAGAAGGCCGGGGCGTACAAAGGCCGAAACGTCGGGAATATGGCAATAAAGATGAGGACAACAGTTTGAAAAATATAAATAATTACAATAGCTCATCTCAGAAATATAAACATATCCTGAAGAAGGCCGGAGCGTACAACGGTCGAAACGTCGTGAATGTGGCAATAAAGATGAGGACAACAGTCCGAACAATGTAAATAATGTAAATAAAAATGCATTGCTGGCATGCAAAAAAGGAGGAAGCTTCTACTTAACATCAGGAAGATGTAGATGAAATTTCTGGGATACGTAATGAGAAAGAAGGGCTTGGAGAATCTGATACTCACCGGTCGAATAGAGGGTAAGAGAGACAAGGGAAAACAACGCATGAAATGCCTAGCGGACTTAAGCAAGTGGATGATAGAACAGCGCCTGCGGGAAGTAGTAAAGTGACAAAATTTATTGAGAGCTTACAAGGGATAGGGGGGAAGTGGAGAGCCCTGATCGCCTACGTCCTCACGGCACATAAAAAAGAAAAGATGAGAGATTGTCTTAATCAAATACGTTTTTATCCCTAGATTTTTCCCCTTATTTATAAATACAAATTTATTTTGCACTTTGATTGCATAAACCTGCAATGAATTTATAATTTATAAATTGCCAACCCGAAATGAATTTTTAATTTATTACAAAGAATTTATTAATACAGTAATTTTTATTAAAATAGGGATAGATAGTGAAATTATTTACTTAGTATATTACTTATATACATTATCAATATTATCATCAGTCCTATGTACGGACTTTGTCGGAGGGTCGCTGTACGGTTGAACACCTGAACAGTTCCTTGTACATACCTGGGTTGAAAAATGGAGAGAGGCCCATTCATTTGTAGTGAGTCTTTAGGTAAGTAGATCTATTGAAGCCCATTCTTCTCCAGGTCAAACAGCAGCCGATGACCTCCAGAGTAAATGCTCACCTTGGTTACGAACACGTCCCTGTTGATTCTATCAGGGGAAACCTCCACCCTGGCGGTTAACTTGGGCCTGTGAAGACCTCTCCCTAGCAATGCCAAATCATCAAGTCGCTGGCTACGTATATCGCTATGGAGCCCAGTCTTACCCATAGTGTCATGAGTCGTTGAACCTACAAGAAGTTTCATTCACCTTTTTCTCGGTCTTGCCTTTCATCCTGCTTTGTGTCTTGTCACTTACCTCAACTTAAAAGCCTGGTTGTGGAATTTTTTTACTCGGTGATGACCCGACCCAACCATGCAGCAAGTAGTGTTACATAGTACCTTCTTCTTCTATATCCCTACAGATCGTAGGCGATGATGGCTCTCCACAATTTCCTGTCCTTTGTAGCTCTTAATAAATTTTGTCTTTTTATCATCTCTCCCAAACATTGTTCTGCCATCCATTTACTCAAGCTCACCAGGAAGGTTATGCAGTTATCCTCTGCCCGTCTTGACTTCAATCGGTCCTGTGAGTATCAAATTTTCCAAGCCCTCTTTCCTCATTATGCGTCCTAGAAATTTCGTTTCCTTTTTATTTCCATTTTCTTTGAAACTTTTTGTTTGGTTGTTGTTTTTGTTTAGCGGCATATCAACACCTCTATGGGTTATTTAATGCCGAAATCTAAATATTTTTTGTGCACAATTTTATTCTATTTTTGCTGATAATAATGGTTTAATGATATAAGCCTTACTAATTAACCCATACTTGGTGGAAAGGTGGATTCATGCCTTTCCCAAGCGTATTTGAGCATAAATGAATATAACGAACCCGATTGGAATTGAAACTCAGCTCTCCGATTAACAATTCCGAGTCATCATCCGTTACACCACCTACGCATCCAAGTTTCCAGCCCCTAGTATTCCCAAACGGTCACCCATCTAGGTACTGACCAGGCTCGACGTTGCTTAACTTCTGTGATCATACAGGAACTGGTGTTTCCAAGTGATGTGTGCCGTAAGCCATGCATGTCATTCAGAATAAAGTCTTGATTTGCTTTGGCTATTTACGAATATCGTTTGAGTTTTCAGCTTGATCTTTTGATTTTGTAGCAATGGGTAAAACTATCTCCGCCATAGTCTATCCTATGTTATAACTGATCCATTCCCCAAGCTATTTAAAGTGCTTAGTATTTCAGTCAGTCAGTTATGTGCCATGCTTGATTCAAGTTTAGGCGATCATGTATCTTTCGATACATGACTGATGAGGCAGATTTTTCCTGCAGTAGGTTGCCATTTCTTTCTGTGGTAGACCAGTTGCCATCCAATGCTATAGAACCCGGTCTGCCCTGTTATTTACCCATAGCTGCGGGGAGAAGAAAAGTATCCATACTTTTCCCAAGGGTATTAACACGTAAGTGAATTTAATGGATTCGATTGGAATGTCGAACTTGGCTCTCCGATTCCACAATCCGAGTCGCTATTCATTACTCCACTGAATTCAGGATTTGGGTTTTTTTCATAAAAATGCTAACATTTTATCACGAAAAACAAATCCATGACCTTTCAACGACGATGCCACAATGCTTATATGTTGTATATAAAGCAAATAACTACTAAAATGCTTAAACCTATTGAACTGCTTTATGACAATTTTATTAGTCCCGTTTTGGTATGATTTCTATGTTCACACTATTCGAGTCTTCTTTCTTTCTCTCTTTCTCTCTCTCTCTCTCTCTCTCTCTCTCTCTCTCTCTCTATATATATATATATATATATATATATATATATATATATATATATATAATCTTATGTTCTAATCCAATAATATTTTATTACTTTAGTGTTTTCATGGATACCTACATTTGAATAAACACTCCATTTATTTTAAACAGTATTTTATTTTGTCTACCAAAAAGTTGTGCGCTCTGGGGATTCAGGTTCAAATCCTGCCAAAGGGTGCACATGTACCGGTCAGTAGACTAAATAAATTACTATTTAAAATAAACATGCTGAATGAAGAGACATGAAAATGAGACTAACCTCAGTTCTCGGCATAAGAGGGTTCGTTTGTGTCTGGCGTGTAGGGCAGTAATTGGTCCGAAGAAAGAAACACCACCATTACGGTGAGTCGGACTTATGGAAACGCGATCTCGTAGCCGCGAAGATTGGCGAGAGGAGAACTTGGGCGTATGCAAATTGGTTGGTGTTCGCTGGGATAAATGTGACGGCGGGAGACCACTCGAGTGAGTTGTGTGTAGCGAACTACGAGGCGGTATTGGAACATTTGAGTGCAAAGATCTGTGGAGTTGTTGTAGCTGGATTGTAGCTGTCGTTAAGCTGAGGAGTGTTTCCGGAAGTAGGCGGTGCCGGGCCAACCCGTTCCCGTCCTATTGTTTGGACCTAATTTTACGAGACCAACCCGTTCCCTTCCTATTGTTTGGACCGAATTTTGCGACAAGAAATTACTTTCAAATCATGACATGAATTGTTAGTTTAATATTTTCATTGAGAAAATGATGTTATTCTTCCTGGGAAATTGCTTTCTGCTATCAATTTTACTTCTGAATAAGAAAAACTTAGTAAAATGCATCAGTGAAAGAATGAAAAACAAATCAAAACTTTTTGTTGATTATAAAAGACCTTTCTGTAAACATTGGCTTCAACACCGTTTTTTTCCAACACTGAAACAAAGAATCATGCATTTTCTGCAATGATGCCTAGACAAGGTAGAAAGAATGTCACATGAAACCTGCCATTAGTGCTATCAATTATGTAGCTATTGCAGTAAGATGACTACAACAATGACACTTAGCCATTCCTTTGCACTGGTGGGAATCTGAGTCTATCCATGAACTGAGTCACCTAATTACCGTGTCTTCTTACTATGCAACAAGAGATGGTAACTGTAGATGAATTCAAGGAATTCTCCTGTTAATTAGACTGGCACTAACTGCAGTTAGTTGGGACATGTTTGGGAAATTCCTTTGAGGATGGAATACTTGTATCTCCTGTTGTAGGAAATGGAGGCAAGGAAGGTGATGAAAAATGTGTACTTATTTTTTTTCTAGAAAAATTACTCTCAATAATGCAAAATATTCTAGGTCAACCCAAGGACATACTTTGAAAACCGCATCACGTGATGCCAGGAGTGAGATAGGCAAAGGTCAATGCCAAAAGAAAATGTAAATATTTTTTTTTACTGATTATCAATTCTTGATGTGGATATAATTTGATTTTACTCCAAATCGATTAGGAATATTTACAAGTATAGTATAGTAAAAAAAGAAAATTAAAAATTTATGTCTTTTTCAGGACGTTGGCGATTATGACTCTCCACAACATCCTGTCTTTGTAGCTCTTAATAAAATTTTGCCTCAGTATCTGTCTATATTTCTGAGATGAGGTATTTCTGAGATTACAAAAAAATAAAATTTTCACTATTTACATTATTCGGACTATTGTCCTCATCTTTGTTGCCATATTTATCACAACGTTTCAGCCGGAGCGTAGAGCAGCCGAAACGTTGTGATAAATATGACAACAAAGATGAGGACAATAATCCGAATAATGTAAATAGTGAAAATTTTGCCTTTTTGTAATCTCTCCCAAAACTTGTTCCATCATCAATTTATTCAATCTCGCTATGTAGTTATTTTCCTCTGACCCTCTTGCCTTCAATCTGTCCTGTGAGTAACAGATTTTCCAAACTAGCTCTCATACAAATCATATAAATATACCCTGAAAATGTTATCAACATCGGTTGCTTAATACCAATTTTATTAAGAAAACATTGACTAATATGAAATTTAATATCCTCTATAGTAAACATCTATAATGCATGCACGCATGGTGTGTACGTGTGTACATGCGTGTGCGTGGGTTTATCATTTTCTTCACTCCACCTCTCTCTATCTCTGTCACTCGCTTTTTGTCTTTTTATCTCCCTTTTTTCAGTTTATCTTTTTCTCTCTCTATTTATCACTTTCACTCTCTCTCCTTTTCTTTGTTTCTCTCTTTCTCTCTCCTTTTCATCCTCTCCTTTTCTCCCTCTCTCTCCTTCCTTTTCTCCCTTTCTCTCTCGTTTACTCTCACACGCCGATTCTCGTTGGCCGATAAGAAGTTACGTTTTAAGTATTAGCCGTCTTTTCTCTTTATGTTTTTATTTGAATCCACCCTTAACTTTTATGAATATCCATGCTTTAGATTGTGTGTAATATATATATATATATATAGATAGATAGATACAAAAATATAAATGCTCTGTTTATAATAAACAGTATTAATGACATTTACTTAATTATTTGTATCTATAAAAAGAATGTATAAACATAAAAAATGTCTTAAAATAATTGTCGAACTTTGTCCATTTCATAATGTGTGACGTCATTAGTTTACATTTGGATACGCATCGAGCAGATATGAATGTACGAGAGAAAATCATTGAGAAATGTAGTTTAAAAACAGTAAAATCGACCTTGCTAACCGAAACGCTCCTCTGTGGCTAAATTGGTAAAAGCACGTCATATGACGATTCCTTATAGGATACAGGTTCGATTCCTGTCGGAGGACGCATATTTTCTGTGAAAATTTCTCGGAAATTCAGGTCGGTAAATGTCATTAATACTGATTATTATAAACAGAGCATTTACTTAAATATTTGTATCTATAAAAAGAACGCATAAACATAAAAAATGTCTTAATATAATTGTCGGACTTTGTCCATTTCATAATTAATATATATATATAAAGTTTATCAAAGGAGTAGGAAGATTGCGTTGCGTCAATTTTTCAATGGAAGAGTTTGATTGCTCGCTTGTATGCCTGCCTTAACAATCAGTATTCAAAATCATCACCTTTAATCTAGGCTCGAACACCGATCTCTGGCTACAGAAAGAAATAAACATCAAGAAATTTGGCACTATTTTAGACTGTTTCTGTTTCTTTATTCGCTGTATTTTTTGTTGTTCTTGTTTGTTTTCTTTATCATTTTCGTTTTTATACTAATTTTTACGATATTGCCATCTTTTGTATGAAGCGCTAAAATGAATCCAGTATCTTCACCGCACAGAAAGTCCTATCGATTCAACGACGGTTCAGAATAATAGAAATATACAGATATGTTCAGTCGCATACAAATATTGAGTAAGCTATGATTTCCAATCTATTACTCGAAAAGGAATATATTCGCAATGAACAAGAGTTCACAGAATGCATCTGTCCATTCAGCTGAGATAATCCGAACAGAGGATCGTGGGCCAGTAAAGAAAATCCATATTGTTCATATTACGCTCAATCTGACGTTCGCCTTCACTGAGGATTTTCCAGAATGTATGGAAGCCACAAAGGGAAAAGTAATTTTACTATTATTCCTTACGATCTTCCCGTCAGTTTCCAAAAGTGTTTGCGATGAGCAACCATATATATATACTTGGACTTTTAACCTCTCACCTGTTGAAATGATATAAAACTCTTTACCAACATGAGAACAGGAAAAATACACACACGACATTTTATATTTACTTATATGTCGTTGAATTTCTATCGGCGTTTCTCGGAATGGGTACAATTTCTTCTACCTTGATAATCAATGAGTAAGAAAAACATCCAGCGATTGGTCAGGAAACGCAT
Organism: Acanthosepion pharaonis; assembly: GCA_903632075.3. Lineage (NCBI taxonomy): Eukaryota > Metazoa > Mollusca > Cephalopoda > Sepiida > Sepiidae > Acanthosepion > Acanthosepion pharaonis. Next base: position 634,424 of record CAHIKZ030001778.1, on the reverse strand, counting down.
GGAAAAATTGTCATTTAACAAGAAAATCAACTGCAACAATAAAATAATAATAATAACAAAATACAAGGATCTTGAAATGATAATCTCAGAAATGTTACACATGAGGATATCAATAATTCCGGTTGTAGTTGGAGTCTTCGAATTAATTGGAAAAGGTTCCGATAGACTCAGTGAAAGGATTCCTGGTAGTCCATGCTTTAAAGAAATAAAAAAAAGGTACTCTCAGGTACAGTTCACTCATTACGAATAGCTTTATCTATGTAAAATGTATGTGATCTTGGGTCTTTTTTTAATGATCAGTGGAAAATGTCATGAAGACATTTCCGGCCTTAGGTCTCTGGTTGAGACCCGGATGGAAATCGGTATACAACAGAAATAAAAGAAAATAATAATAATAATAATAATAATATGTCCTGATTCTAGATGAGGCATGGTTCTCATGGCTTTTTATCATTGGAGGTGTTAACATGTACATATTTTACTATGGGGAATTCAAGAAGGTTTCAATGTATAATCCAATCAGTACTACATATTTGTTTGTCAGTTAGCTAAACATAACTCGAAGACGTCCTATTCATTTTTGTTCATGGGCGGGAGTAGTAGGAAATTATCGTTGACAGTGTTATGTTTTGTTTTTTTGTTTTTGTTTTTTTTTAGGTTTGAAGGATGATGCAATCACTGCAATTTCGGAGTCTCATCTAGATACTTCCGAACATACTCAATCGGAAAACGCCTTAGTGAACTCAGTTATCCGACAAGGAGGTATTTCTAAATTGGTCCCCAACTGGAAGTTTATGCGCTGTTTTTATCAAAACCTGTCACCATATCGCGTGTATTTGACTGTGATGTATTCACGTGGTATGCCCTCATCAGACTGGGTATCATCATGGCTGTACCGGGCTTCGTATATTTGTACCTCAATGATCCTTTCTTAATATGCTGCTCCTTTACTCACTCACAAATAATAATAAGAAGAATCCCGTTCTGTACTACAGGTTTGTCTGAACTTAAACAGTCGGGCTTGTCCCATAGGAATTGGCACAACGTGCATCTCTGTCTATGAGCAGAAGTAATGTGTGAATATCATGGCCACATGTCAAGAGAGTGTTTTCTAAGTTACCTAGAGAAGGCAGCTTAGGTGAATTGGGTGTCTTATGTAGCTACTCAGGAACACGCTCAATCGGAGACCGTCTTAATGGACTATATTAAACAACTTGAAAGTAATTCTAGCTGGGCTTGAAAAGGTGAAGTTATGTTGCTTTTTGTCAAAACCTATCATCATACAGCGCTATTTGGCTGTGATGCATGCGCATGGTATACCCGTATCAGAATGGGTATCATGATGAGTACCCCATTTGTACCCAGCATTAATTCGTTGGCGTTCTACTCTCTCACACATTAATGATAGTAGAATAATGGCCATAACAGTAAGTGCGTTTGAAACTGTGCAAAAATACTAAATTCGAGACTGTATGACTTGGAAATTCGAGGAATAATTTAAACCAAAGCATTGCCGGGGCCTATAATGATATTGGAGAAAAAAACGCTGGGGAGTTGGAGTGACTTGCTGTCATTGAATTTTCAACGATTGTCACGAGACACCTGGGACTGGCTGCCAAATAGATGAATGAATAAATGTCAGGACAGATAGAACACATGCAAACAACAAAAAGATGAGACAGTGATCCACATAATCAGCACATGTAGCAAATTAGCCTAGAGCGAATACAAGGATAGACATGACTGGGTAATAATGGTGAACCACTGGGAACATTTTGACCATATAGAGCAATGATGTATTGAGAGAAAATAATCTGTCCTACACAATGTAACAATGTATTTGTGACTTTAAGATTGAAAAAAAAAGTAATCCCCCAATCTAGGCTAGAAGCTCGGATCTGGTAGTCATAAACAGGAAGAAAAGTAGATGAAGGATTTAGCTATCCCGTCAGAGGAGAGAGTAAATATGAAGGAAAGTGTAAGAAAAATGGATAAATATATCAATCTTGCCAGATGCTTAAAGGTGACAGTCGTGCCAATCGTCATCGGAGCACTAGGAGCAATCCCCAAAAAACTAGAAAATTACCTGAAGGAACTGGATATCAGAAAAAAAGGGTAGAACCGCTTTCCTTGCCAATATTTGATAAAAGCTCTTTTGACTTTAAGAACGTCTCTTCGAACATAAATGAAATCTATATGAAGGAAGATGACACAACTTGATATTACCCAAAATGGTAAAAGTATATTCCCAACATTAAAGCATCGTCATATGACCCTATAATAATAGATAGGTATGAAAGGTTAGGAACAAGGAGTCACTGGGAATTGCGCACACGACTCGGGTTTGACTATGCAAATAAAATGTATCGGCAAGAAAAGAGGATTTACGAGAAAATAAGACACTGGAATTTTGGCATTCAAACTGAACATCTTATCCAAGCCAGAAGGTAACACAATTTTCCCACCTTAATTTTCCCCTTCACTTGGGTTTGTATCTTACTAAAAGTATCGTTTTCTTTACGGCAAAACTATGCACATATCGTAGGCACTTTTTTTTTTTTTTTTTTTGTTATCCAATATCGAGGTTAGACCGACCGTCTCTCATCTTTCCGCAAGGTAAATGACGTCACGGCTGTCGTTATTTTCTATAGTTATGAATTTTAACCACTTTGAATCTATCATCCATACTTTAACTAGCTTACGGCTATTTCTTTCAAGCGACCTTTGCCGGAACACTTCTTATGACCACAACATAATTTTACGGATGTTAGAAACGATTTGAACATCGCCTCTACAAACGGCTATCAATCAGGGAAACAGCCTTTGAAGCATGAACACAATACAAGTTCAACAGGATCAAGATTTGCCGGATAAAAAGAACTTTGTGCAAACGACAGAAGTAATTCATTGCCGCAGCCACAAAAGAAGGGAAAAAAATCTTCTTTTTTTTTTTCTTTCTTTTTCCTGGTCTGAATTTCTGAGACAAGCTGTTATTACCATGATAGATCGATTCATTTGAATCTGCATCTTTGTCTCGTCTTTATCACAAGTTTCGATCGCTATACAGTCTGGCTTTCTTCCTGGTTGAATTTCGTGTGAAAATGTTTTCGACGAACTTTTGAATCGAAAAAAATAAACAGTTGGTGTGATGTCAGGTAAATAAGGAAGTGGAGTTGAACAGACCAACCGAGAGCCAGATTCTTTTCTTTCTTGTTCTATTCTTGTTATCTGCGGCCTTGCATTGTTATGGAAGAAAATATTTAAACCAATACTGTGAAAAAAAACTAAGTTATGTTTGTTTACTGCAAATTTCTCCTTAACTACCACGTATGATTAGCAGTTAGGGCGATGCAATTAGTTGGTTGATTTTGTTTGGCGGCATATCAACCGTTTTGGGTTATTTAATGACGAGATCTAAATATTTTGTACGTAATTTTATGCTTTCAAAGTAAAGGTATGTTTTTACATAGTTTATAGCTTTGTTTTTAGTTTGTTTATAAAGTTTTGTTTTCAGTATGTTTATATTTTGTAGATCATAAAATGTATTGTTGGTAATTTATCTTTAAATATATCGCTGGTAATTTCACTACAAAAATGTGTCGTTGGTAATTTTACTATAAAAACGTATTTTTATAGTTGTTTAGTGTTGCATTGTTTGTCATTTTTCTATAAGAATGTATTGTTGGTCATTTTACTATAAAAATGTACTGTTGATTTTTATGTTTGGGATTCACTATTTGCCCATAGCTGAGGCCGTAAAATGTCAGTGTGTACCTGGGAAAAACAGAAGTTAATTTCAGGTGGTCCCACGCTTCTCAAAATCTCCAGTTTCCCGATCAGAAGCCTTGCAGCCGTATGTAATTTATCGTCATACCAAGGATTATAGCGAGACGAAAGTGAGGGCCATTGCATAATGACTGTTTCATGTCCGCCTCGACAAGAATTAATCCTTTGAACATTTTGGAATTTAGATGTCAAATTTATTCTGTAGTCCTACCAATCGCAATTACCGCTGACTCATTATATATATATATATATATATATATGAAGAAATATAGTTTCAAGGTGTGCTATGTTTATGGGATAAAGTGCTCAATATCAGAAATAGAGCGTATGTAAATATAAATATAAAAGTGAACATTGAAGTCAACACTCAGAGGTGACAGGCTGACGATTGTGCCTAGCATGAAACAGCCTGTTGCCTCTGAGTGTTAACTTCAATGTTCATATATATATATATATATATATATATATATATATATATATATTCATGAATTATTCATACAAAAACAAATGCAAAGGTTAATGATTTAATTGGCGAGAAATCCATCGTCACAAACAATTCAAATAATATACAAAAACCCCCTTGAAAGCTTGTAGTAAAAATAAGAACTAATGCAGCAGAAATTTATAGAAACAAGGATCTTTTCATTCATAACAGGTTCGGGGTTTTTTGTATATTATTTGAATTGTTTGCGACGATGGATTTCTCGCCAATTAAATCATTAACCTTTTGTTTTTTTATGAATAATTCATGAATTTGTAAATTGATTGCACGTTTATCGAAATTAAAATATATATATATATATATATATATATATATATATATATATATATATATATATATGAAAATTTCTCCGATTTAACCAGTAGAGAAGACAGTATTTATGAATAAAAATAACAATAGGAAAATTAGTAAATGCTGACGCGTTTCGTCCAATGCGGACATTATCAAAGTAAAATACGAAATGAATATGATATACATATACTGACGTTATTTTCAGTTAACAATATGAAAATGGCGTTTCTCCACACTCCAGTTGCTAATGACATTCTGTTTTTGTTTTTATTAGTTACATTGTTATATTATATTCATTTCGTATTTTGCTTTGATAAAGTCCGCATTTTTGTTTTATTGCGTTTAATTTACTAGTTTTTTTATTGTCATTTTTATTCATAAATAAATATATATATATATATATAATTTCAGATAGAGTATCACTGTAAAAGGACAATATGAATAAAGACAAAAGGAAAATATATTTTTATTGATGTGTAGATATTTTTTCCTCTTTTTAATCACCTTATTAAGACAAATGTAATTATTTTATTTCGCAACAAGATTTTATTTAGGTTACAAAAATAAAATTATTGAGTTGCATTTTTTCAATGATAAAGTGCCTCAGTGGATGAAACACGTATGTTTTAGATAGATAGATAGATAGATAGATAGATAGATAGATAGATACTAGCAAGAATACCCGGTCGATGACCGGATTAAATGAGTTTAGGAACACCATGGAGGAAAAGAGGAAAGAGAGGAGTAAAAAAGAGATGGTATATTTTATTAAATATAAAAATTTTATTACATATAAAATTTTTATTACATATAAAAATTTTATTACATATAAAATTTTTAATACATATAAAATTTTTTATTACATATAAAATTTTTTTATTACATATAAAATTTTTTATTACATATAAAAATTTTTTATTACATATAAAAATTTTATTACATATAAAATTTTTTTTTATATAAAAAATTTTTAATTTGCTATAAAATTTTTTTTACATATAAAAATTTTTATACATATAAAAAATTTATTACATATAAAAATTTTATTACATATAAAAATTTTATTACATATAAAATTTTTATTACATATAAAAATTTTTATTATATATAAAAAATTTTATTATATAAAATTTTTTTACATATAAAATTTTTATTACATATAAAATTTTTTATTACATATAAAATTTTTATTACATATAAAAAACCTAACATATAAATTTTTTTTAAATATAAAATTTTTATTACATATTTAAAAAAGTTTGGTAAATATAAAATTTTTATTATCATTTAAAAATTTTATTACATATAAAAATTTTATTACATATAAAAAATTTATATACAAATTTTAAAAAATTTTGCTTATTAAATATAAAAATTTTTATTACATATAAAATTTTATTACATATAAAAAATTTTTTTTTATAAAAATTTTTATTAATATATAAAAAAACCATTTTATTACATATAAAAATTTTTATTACGTTATATAAAATTGAAACCGTACATATAAAATTTTTTTTTACATATAAAAAAAACCAATACATATAAAAAATTTTATTAAATATAAAAAATCAAAGTCTAATTTTTTTTAATCCTTATTAAGTATATATTTTTCATTAATTTTTTTCATTTTAATTTTATTTGATGTTTTTTAGGTAAACATTGTATAGCAGAAGTACCTGAATCATGACCAAGCAAAGATGAATTTTGTAGCAAATTCCGTAACAAACTAAAAATAATTTATCATTTAGAACTACCACCTCGTGTCTAGCATAGAAAACATTCTTTGTAGACATAATTTGCTTTATGCAATTTGTGAACTGATACTATCAAGATGTTTGAAGTTTGTGATTAATCCAAAAAGGCTTCTGGATAAACTACATTGTGTTTGATTATTTGGAATAAGTATGCTTAATCTATTTTTGCTTTCTCTCCATGATACGCCAACATACAACTGTCCATGTGAACAGCCTGGAACGGACAGGTCAATTCCAATTTTCTTGAAGGTTTCTTCTTGCGCTTTATAAATAGTCATAGAAAAACAGGGCTTGCATGGAAACTGGAGTCTTCCAAATTTGAAAAGGGGGGGATCTCTGTGTCTGGTGGAATTCTTGAAAGTACAATTATATCGCCTTTATTCGTTTCTCAGAAATATATGTTTTTTTTTATAATTTCTGAGTTACATTAATTAAAAAAATAATTTATTTTGTTTCTTTTTAAAGATAAGAATGTAATAAAAAGCAAAGGATAAGAAATACTTCAAGAAACAGTGACGGCGTTTCTTTTTTTTTTTTTTACATATGACAAACATTTAAATTCAATTCATAATTGCTGTCGAGTTAAAGTGATAATGTATTCCTTTAATTTATATCCTCTTTTACCCTCTAAAATTGTAACGATAAATTTAAAAATGTGTCTTTATAGATAGGTGAACTAGAACATTTCAGTATTCGTTCTTTCTATAAATACAGTGTAACCCGGATATAAGAGAGTTTTCGGAACCGGAGAAGAAATCTCTTATATCCGGGTTTCTCTTATATCCGGGTTTGGTCTATTTTGTTTACATTAACACAGGCTCTAATTTGGGACCAGAGAAAATCTCTCTTACATCCGGGTTTCTCTTATATCCGGGTCTCTTATATCCGGGTTTCTCTTATATCCGGGTCTCTTATATCCGAGTTACACTGTATGTGTCTTAAAAACAGTTTGAGTTTACACTTATTCGCGCATTAGAATATTCTTTTATTTTAGGAATTTTTTGGTTGAGTTACAATGATAAAAATGTATTCTTTTAATTTATTTTCTCTTTTACCCTTAAAGATTTAATATAAAGTTAAAAATTAAAAATTTGTCATTTGTAGGTGGAAAAATTAACATATTGATTCAAACGGAAAGTATTCGTTTATTCTAGAAATAGTTTTTCTTAAAAAATGTTTTTGAGTTACACCGATTAAAAATTAATTTATTTTGTTCTTTTTTTTCTTTAGCCTCTAAAAATGTAACAATAAAATGAAGCAAAGAATTCTTATTTATATTCAAATGAAAAGTATTCGTTTAAAAAAAATCAGTTTTTGAGTTAGTGATAAGCAATGTATTCGTTTAATTTGTTATTTTCTTTTTTACCCTCTAAAATATAAAAATAGGCAGGCACAATAAAAAGAAGCTATAAATTAAAAATTAAAATTTCGCGTAATTCTGTTTTTTATTTACATTTAAAATAGTATTTAATAATAGATACCCCTTGGTTTTAAATATTTCGTGATTTATTTTAGGTATCCCATAAAAAGAGCATTTTTTACAATCACTACTAAATTACAACACAATAATTTTCGAAAGAGTATTTAATTCACATTTGGTATTTATCTTCAAAGATTTTAGAAACGGAATCTGTGCGATGCTTAAATATGGTGCGTCTTAAGAATAGTTCCACGTGATTTTTGTGCTTACTTAAAAAGAATTAAAGTTCACTTCAAAAAGTTCCGCTAATGTGACGTTTAAATATGGCCGTTCTTAAGAAGAACTTGTACTTACTGGAAAATAATTGTGAAGAGTTCCACAAATCGATTGATTCTTAATTATTGATTATATCATTTTACCAGTAAGAATAAAAAACTAAATTTTGTACTTTTCATTAGTATAGACATTAAAGTATATGCGCAATATTAACGCTCTTTTCTGAGTTATAAGTCGACACGTACCAAAAAAGCAGACGAGACTCCTTTATAATATAGATATATATATATATTTCTCGTCACATTATAATTGGGCTTATACCCCTCTTCGTTAGTTCGCACGACCGTTACGGCGTGTCTGTGCCTAATAAATAAAGGGTCAATCCGTTTAAATCGCGTGGAAAAAGGGGACAGACACTACTTGGTTACAGCGAGAAAAAAGAAAGAAAGTGGGGGATGGAGAGAGAGAATTGGATTAAGCTGATAACAGATACTACACTTTGATCTTTTGATTGTATTTCCTTGCCGCCCCACGCTGGCAGGATGTGACAAATTGTCTTCTTAAATGAGCAATGGTGAAAGAAAAAAAAAGATAATTCAGACCTTTTAGTAATGGTACCAACATTAATATTCTGGCTTTCATCTTCAAAGTCCATTCAAGAACCATCAAGAGAACGGTGAAAAGTTTTAAAAAGAAGGAACAATAAAGAGGAAAACTGGATTCAGTTGGATCCAGAACATGTTTGGTATGTAAAAGAGGAGTTTCAGTCAAAAGAGCAGTGAAAAAAGACTTGAAAATTAAATCGTAGGTGAAATTTGTTAATCCAAAACAGAAAGTTAGAAGGTTGGAGAGGGCGAAGATCATTTTGAATAAATTGGAAAATGATCCTGAATATATATATATATATATATATATATATATATATGTGTGTGTGTGTGTGTGTGTGTGTGTGTGTGTGTGTGTGTGTGTGTGTGTGTAAAATATATAGAAAATAGGAAAGAACTCGTTAGGTAAATAATCCAAAATTTCTTTAGTATTTTTTTATTATTATTTAAAAAATAGTGCCCGATACAAAAAACAGAGCTCTTAAATATAATTATTTATTAAAAATATGATTCCATCGCTACATAAGAATTTTATATATATATATATATATATATATATATATATATATATATTTTGGTCATTGAAGTTTTCAGAGGCGACAGTCTGTTTCATGCTAGACGCAGTCGTCAGGCCGCGAGTGTTGGGTTTTTTCTCGACTATTTATATATATGGGTCAGTCACACCAAAAATATCATGGAAAATAAGGAAAAGGCTATCAGCCTACAACAACCAATCCAAAACCTGTAAGCTTTGCTTGGAGGAAAAATAGATATTATTACCTTCCCAGGCCAAAATAAATTACTAAATAAACGATCTGAGTTCATCTCAAAATGCAGACATGAAAACAAATTTTTATTACGTTACTTAAAAATCGAAAACTGAAAAGAAAAAAGAAAAATCAACAAAATAATAATAAAAAAACAAGTAAAATTAACCCAAGCAAATAATAAACAAATTAATAAACCCCTCCCGTTAGAATAGACAAAATAGAATAAATAAAAATAACAAAAATAAATACATAAAAAACAAGTAAAAATAATCAATTCAAATAAATAAAGTAAATAATAAATAAATTAATAAACCAATCCCGTCAAAATAACTGTTAGAATAGACTGCAACAATCAATCCAAATATTGGACGAAAAAATAGCTATAACTGCTAAATAACGATAAAAAATTACTACGTTACTTAAAAATCGAAAACCGAAAAGAGTAAATAAAAATATACAAAATAAAAAAATAAGTAAATAAATAAAAAAACAAAATAAATTAATCTAAATAAATAAATAAATGAACAAATTAACAAACCGACCCCGCTAAAATAACCGTTAGAGCAAATAAAAATTAAAATAAATAAGCAAAAACAAGTAAAAATAATCAATCCGAATAAATAAATGAAATAATAAACAAATTAAAAACTGAAGAACCCCTCCCCCACCCCGCCAAAATAACAGAATAGACTACAGCAATCAATCCAAAAATTGGACAAATAAATAGCTTTAATTAGCTTCCCAGACCAAAACAGACTATTAAATAAGCGACCTAAGCAAATCCCAAAAAAATTGTGACTACGTTAATAAAACATCGAAAACCGAAAAACATTTTTATATTTAGATACGCTCAGTCTGTAATATCGAGCACTTTACCCTCTAAATATAACACACATTAAAACAATATATATATATATATATATATATATATATATATATATATATATATATATATATATGAACTTTGTTTCAATCCTTCATGAGCTTTTGATCCTTAGCTATGATTAATTAAGGATGAACATGTCATTTTCGTTCATGATCGATTTCCCCACGATACTTCTATTAACTTTGGAGAATAATTATACATTCTTATTGCTCACAGTAAAGTCAAAAGTGTTATAAAAACCTCAGAGAATTCCAGTAAAATATCTTTAATCAATTCTAAGATACAACGGTTGAAAGATTTATCTAACAAATGTTTAATTTTGCTTATACACGAGTTAGACAATTTTGCTGTTACACACGATATAGCAGGAACACCAGATGAGATGGGGCAGCAATATTCAAAGCAAGGACGAATGATATACTTATAAATATGTAAAATAGATTCTGACGAGAAAAGTTGTCTGGCACGACGTAGTGAACCAACTTTCTTAGCTGCAGACTTTGCGATATATTCAATATACTGTTTCCACTTTATGTCAGCTGAAAAGCTTAGACCTAGAAGCGCACTGAGTCCTGGAGGTTAGCATCAGTCATGCTGATGGAAGATAATTAAAAGAAGCAGTTTCGTTTTTCAGTCGTTAAAGTCAACAAGTCACCCCTTGATCCATTTAACAACAAGTTGAAGTCTATTTTTAAGATCAGCTGCCAATTTGAATGGAGTAAATATTTGTGTCATCAACACAGATACCGAATTGAGAGGTGCCTCCACGCCGGAATGATGTCGTACTCTGCATGGACAGTACAGGCTTCACTAGTTGACCCCTTCCTTGCCTCCACCCCAGCATGATGTCGTACTCTGCATGGACAGTAAACGCTTCTCTAGCTGACCTCTTCCTTGCTTCCTCGTCGGAATGATGTTGTACTCTGCATGGACAGTACAGGCTTCACTAGTTGATCCCTTCCTTGCCGCCTCCGCGGATAGTCGTACTCTGCATGGACACGCTTCTCTAGTTGACCCCTTCCTTGCCTCCTCCGCGGTAAGATGTACTCTGCAGGGATAGTACACGCTTCTCTTGTTGATATCTTTCCTACCTCATCCCGGGAATGATTCTGTAATCTGTAGGAACAGTATACGCTTCTCTAATTGATCTCTTCATTACCTCCTGTCCGGATAATGACATACTCTGCATGGACACGCATCTCTAGTTAACCCCTTCCTTACCTCCTCCCCGGAATGGTGTCATACTCTGCATGGACAGTAAACGCTTCTCTTGTTGATCTATTCCTTGCTTACTCCACGGAATGATGTCGTACTCTGCATGGACACGCTTCTCTAGCTGATCCATTCCTTGCCTCTTCCTCGTAACGATGTCGTACTCGGCATGGACAGGCTTCTGTTGTTGCTCTCTTCCTTGCCTCTTCCTCGTAACGATGTCGTACTCGGCATGGACAGGCTTCTGTTGTTGATCTCTTCCTTGCCTCTTCCTCGTAACGATGTCGTACTCGGCATGGACAAGCTTTTGTTGTTGATCTCTTCCTTGCCTCCTCCCCGGAATGATGTCGTACTCTACAGAGACAGTACACGCTTCTCTTTTTGATACATTCCTTGCCTTCGACCCGAATGATGTCGTACTCTGCAGGTACAGTACACGCTTTTCTAGTTGATCTCTCCCTTGCCTCTTCCCCGGAATGATGTCTGAAACTCTGTCCGCTTGGCAACTCCGTCCACGCGGTAGTATCTACAGATATTTCTTTCCGCTTTAAGCAAGAACCCCCTATTAACATATCTTTCTGCTATCAACGCACTAATTGGAACTCATTTTGTTATTTTTTCCTCGATGCCTTTTGGTTTGATATTTTTAATCCTCCTCTTAAGAAATGTGATATCTCTTCCTGAGTGAATGACAGCATCGAAGGTTTCGTGCCAGAACGGGAATACCAAGTAAAACCACAAACTACTTCGTGGTTCTACCCTGCTTCTTCAGCCTCTATAGCCCAAAGGAATCACTTATTTCAACGCCAGAGTTTAGATTATATCAGACGCCTCTTTGCAGCCGCTCGTATTGTGTGTAAGTGTGTAACGGCAAAACCACTATTCGCTGATAGAATGAGACACCACATAGCCTTTCACAAGTTTAAGTCTAGAGATTACTGGCGGCTGTGTAAGAGTGTACTTAACAAGTGGAAATCGTCAGTCCCTCCACTCTTCAATCAATCTGAATTATTGTTATTTACTGCAAATAAAGCAGAATGCTTTTCTCTGAAATTCTCTTGCAATCGGGAGTATCTTTGCTTGATTTTCCTTCTAGAATAGCGTCTCTACTGTGTGATATGTGCATCACTTTGTCCATGTTTTCTACTATTGTTTCTAAACTAGATCACCATAAGGCTTACGGATTCGACGGTAGCCCTGCAATTGCCCTAAAGCAGTGTGCTCCTGAACTCATTCCTGATATTTGCAAACTCTACAATAAACACTTGTTTTCTTGTTTTACAGCTTGTTGGAAATCCTCCTCCGTATTTCCTTCCTTTAAGAACTCTGGTGACATTCTCAACCCATTACGTCTTTTTGGCAAAAGTTCTAGAATCTCTAATCAACGCCAAGTTTGTTAAGCATCTCATTTTACACTGCATTAATTCAGATAAACAATGTTTTCCGTTTCTCCTGGTCTACCGCCGATATATTAATGGCTATTACTGAATTTGTCTATCAGGTTTTATATAAGAACAGCGTAGTTCTGGCTGTGGCTTTAGATATCTCGAAAGTGTTCGACATAATTTGGCATGTTGGCCTTTTCCACAGGCTCAAGGGCTACAGTGTTTCCGTGCGAATATTTGGCTTAATCTAATAGTTCCTAAGAAATCGTGTAATGAAGATCGTGTTGAAGGGACACGCTTCTAGTTCCGTTCACATTAATGCGGGGTCCCCTAGAGTTCTATCCTTGAACATACGTTTTTCCTTATTGTAATCAACGATGACCTTTCTTATATCATCAGTTCCCAACTTGGTATTTGTTCTGGTGACACAACCATTTACAACATAGTAGCAAGTCCAACAGATCCAGCAAAGTAAAACTCACCCTCGAAAAGGACATCTAATGGCTTGTAAACTTTAACGCCACCAAAAGAAAATTGCTTTCATTTAATCACCATAGAGAAAATTTTCTTGCCATCAGCATGGCTGATGCTAACCTCCAGGAATACAACTCCTTGCACCGTCTTGGTCTCACGTTTATCACTGACATGAAGTGACGTTATTATGACGAATCAATTGCTAGGTCTACTGATAGGAAAGTTGGTTCACTGTGTCGTGTCAGACAATTTTTCTCGTCAGAATCTATTTTGCATACTTATAAATCTCCCATTTGTCCGTGTATTGAATATTGCTACACCCCCAAATATCTTTAAGTATACAAATAGAAAAAAATGCCGTAAGAATTTTTGCCGTTGACAATAAATTTTTTTTAAAAATCCAGACGACATGCATTTAACGGATGTCAAAATTCATTGAAAAATACATCCCTACCCCTACCAAAACGTAACTAATAACTGATACAAGAAAATACAGCGATAATAAACACGCAACACCCCTTGTCTAGATGAATGGATTTCTCTGTATCCTTGGAAACGTGAATTATGATTTTTTGCAGAGTCTTTAAAACCCAGTAATTTTAAAAATAAGTTACTCCAAAATTCGCTTGAGGATGAAATGGAACTAATGTCTTTAATTTAATTACAAAATTAAATTCGAAGCTTTTAGATTCCATTTTTGAAACATGGTTAGAACTGTGTAGCCAAAAAAAACATATTTTAAATCAATTAATTTATAATATTAATGCTCTGTAAATTTACATTGAGCACTATTTTGTAAAAATAAAAATATCTGTAAGAACACCGGATTATATATCTTACTGTTCTTTCTTCATATATATATATATATATATATATATTTCGGTCCGTTTATATCTATTTATCTAGCTAGCTAGTTCCTTTCTATTTGTGTCTATCTATCTATTTATCTACCTATCTATTGCGGTTTTTTATATTTATCTATCAATATATTCATTGCAATTCTTTGGAACCCTGTCTTTGGAACCCTGTGTCATTTTTTTTAATATTTCAATGAGCCTGCAAGGCATGTGATTAACGGCGAGAAAGGCCTTCTGGCGTCAAACTGTTCAACAAGGTTGATTCAGTTCTCAAGCAATTTTTCCAACTTCACAATAAAAAAAAAACAACTCTCTCAGTAAAGTTATTTTAAGGGAATTTATTTGTTTTAATGCGAATAATTTTTTTAATCTATGGATTAATTATTTCCGTGTAAATCATACAGATATTTTGAAGTTTGTTGTTGCGTTCTTGTGTGTAAAAACCCTCAAAAATTCCTTTACATGAAGTTATTACTGATGAATGATAGAAAGTTATCGTCACTCAAAACCAAACCTTATGACACTGACCGATTTCAAATAGTAAGATTTATTGCGTGATGTTTTCTGGATAAAATGACGTAATTATAGATTCTAGTCTTGATGTAGTCAGACTTACGCCACTAGAATCAGTCTGACAGTATTAGTATTAGTAGTGGTATTAGTAGTAGTAGTAGCCTGAGATGTTTTGAATCTACTTGTTTGTTTTACAAGTTGCCTCCAAGTTTCAACCAGAAACCTCATGAGACCGTAACTCAACAAATCATCATTGTTGGTACAATTAATTGGATATGTAGTTGACATTCCCATCATATTTTTTCTTAATTTTATGACGCCATTGGGGCGCGTATAGCAGTGTAAACTGCCATTGAAATGTGTATGCGTATGTACAAATAAAATTTATGTTCGGTTAAAACGTATGAACATTAAATAGAGCCTGAAAAACTAAAATTATACCATGGGTGTAATATTCAGTCGACTCACAGAAGAATTTTCAAAATAGGAGGAAGAAATCCGTGTCAAATGAATTCTTTTCTTTCTATGTGCCATGTCCTTTCAGGGCGTAGGTAATCTTGGCTCCCCACCTCCCTCTATCCCTTGCAGCTCTCAACAACTTCCTTCCCTCTGCCACCTCCCCCAGACTACCTTCTGTCATCCACTTGCTTAAGCCCGCCATGTATGTCACGCGTTGTTTTCCCTTGTCTCTCTTTCCCTCTGTTCGACCCATGAGTATCAGATTCTCCAGGACCTCCTTCCTCATTATGCATTCCAGGAACTTCAGCTGCCTTTTCCTGGTGTTAAGTATAAGCCGCCTCCTTGTTTGAATTCTCATCATTGCTCACGCGCTCGGTCCATGATATCCTTAGCATCCTTCTGTAGAACCACATCTCCGTCGCCTGGAGTCTCTTCTTCGTTTTTGAGGAAAACGTCCAACATTCGCTGCCGTAAAGAAAGATAGATGTCACGTAACAGCTCAGTATTCTTTTCTTCGTTACCAAAGTATTCCTCCTGTCCTACAAGACTCTGCCCAGATTTTGGAATGCGTCCTTGGCTATCCTAATACGTCTACGGATCTCGTTATGGCATTTACCGTCCTCTGTCAGAACACTTCCCAGATATTTAAACTTCCGAATCTGCTTGAGTCTAATGTTCCCGACCTGCAAATCACATTTCGGGCTCATCTTTTTACTGATGACCATGCATTATGTTTTCTTGTAGTTTATGCTTAGTCCCTTCTTCACACTCTCCTTCGCTACCTTATGAACAGGTTTCTGTAAATAAATGAGAATATTGTTTTTTTTGTTGTTGTTTCTCTGTTTATTTTCTACTGTATTTAGAATAAAATATTCTATAAAAAATATGTTATCCAATAAGCAATAACTTTATTAAAATACAATAATTTGTCATGTCAAAAAAAATACATGAATAAAAATTAATTACAATAAAATAATTATAACAATTATAATTATCATTAATTCCCTTATAAACCATGGAAAATGAAACTCATTTTTCTCCTATAAACACACAAGCACGTGACATCCTCATTATGGGATAGGCAGTCAACAAGTGGGTCAACGAAAACTTCGACTCTTTTCATATTTCAGGCCACTATAGTAACATTCAACAAAAATTCGAATTAAAAAAACTCCAGTCACTTATTTTCAAACTAAATTATCTGGACACACATTAGACACATGTATAAACAATACATACGAGAAATACTATATACACTTTTCATATACTTCATGTTATCCTTCTGTCGGATTCCAATCCATATTTGATCTACATGTAATCCCAGCTTACAATTTTATAGTGGTACCGTCTTTCTTGTGTCCAACACCACATAACTTTTACTTAGTATTACCGTCTCTCGTGTGTCCAACACCATATAACTTTTACTAAATAATACCGTCTTTCGTGTCTCCAACACCATATAACTTTTACTCAGTATTACCGTCTCTCGTGTCTCCAACACCACATAACTTTTACTCGGTATTACCGTCTCTCGTGTCTCCAACACAATATAACTTTTACTCAGTATTACCGTCTCTCGTGTCTCCAACACAATATAACTTTTACTCAGTATTACTGTCTCTCGTGTCTCCAACACCATATAACTTTTACTCAGTATTACCGTCTCTCGTGTCTCCAACACCACATAACTTTTACTCAGTATTACCGTCTCTCGTGTCTCCAACACAATATAACTTTTACTCAGTATTACTCTCTCTTTTGTCTCGAACACCATAAAATTTTACTAAGTAATACCGTCTTTCGTGTCTCCAACACCACATAACTTTTACTCAGTATTAGTGTCTCTCGTGTCTCCAACACATTATAATAATAATAATACTCGTTCCCTTATTTCCACGTCTTGCCGTTTCTCATTTTTATATGTATTTTATATATAAAAATGTTAGGGGGTTTATAATTAATTTCTCGGAATTATAACTCCCCTACAAGTGCTGACAGCTTGACGTAAAAAAGCAAAATCCGTTTCTGAAATAACATTAACAACTTTACACTGGGGGGCTATAGAGAACTGATAAACTTATAACATCCTTACAAGTTTTTAAATTAGAGATATCTTTCGCCTAAACATTTTCTAATGCAAATAATTACGTTTTTTTACAACTAAATAACGGTTCACACTTCAGGACGTAGGCAATCATGGCTCTTAACAACTTCTTGTACTTCACTTTTCCCAAATTTTCTCATAATACGTACCTCTTCCTCCTCCTTTTACGACCTTACAACAATTTCATTCAGTAGCCTTGAGTGGTTCTCAGGCCTTGTATTAAATAAACAATGATATAAAAAAATTCCAGTTCTCGGGTGTATATTCAATTTTTATAGCAGAATATATTACATTCTTTCTTTTTAGTAATGTTACAACAATTTTAACAATAAAATTTTATTTCTGACAATCTTGTTCGAATTTAACTCAGATATCAATTTCCCGCCTAAATCTCTATTCATATCTACAGTATCACGGTTATTTACATTGTATTTCCATTTTATTCGGTAATATAAGTAATCTGTAGATTAATTAAAAGATGCGCATAGGTTATATGCAAACACGACGCCTTTGTATAGAAGTGACTTGAATATCTGCAGACTATGGCATCTGCAAATGCCCGGGAAATATTTCCAGGTGGATACCAAGAGACGACTGTACTCGCGTTTCTGTAACATTTTCGCTTCCTTTTTCGGTAAATTTGCAGATTAACCCCGGAAACCAATTGTAATGAAAATTTCCATTCTGGTGTGAAATTGCCTGATTAATTCCAAAATAACAATAAAAGTTTGCGAAAGAAAATCTTTTAGGAGTTATTGACAATATAAGTTTGGCCTTATTTGCGTCTAGCCCGGCTACCATAACTGATCTTGTATACATACGTTTATCTCGAGTATTAATGAACGGAAGCTTACTTAGTTAACGGCCTTTTTAATGATTTTCTTATCTTCTTACTCGTCGTGATTACTGCGCAATTAGCGAAATTTATTTTAAAGTTCGCGCATTGTGCAGTAATCACGACAAGTGAAGCTTCAGCACATTACTGCTTGAGGCAGACTTATATAAACAAAGCCAGTAATGGCGGCCGGACTGTAACCGCGATGCGAATGAGGCCGAACTTATATTGTTAATAACTCCTAAACGTTTTTCTTCCGCAAATGTTTATTAGTTATTTTCAAAATAAGCATACAAATTTACACCAGAATGGAAATGTTCATTACAATTGGTTTCCGGGGCTTAATCTGCAAATTTATTTTTCTTTTTTTTATAATTTATCTCTATCATTCACTGTTTGAGATTTTTTGCCCACATATCTCAAGTAGGTACATAAAGTTCGATGCTATGCTACTAGATAGTTGTTTGAAAGTCAAGAGATCAATATAGGCACCCCCGCAAGGCTCTCTCCCTATTCTTTCGACTTTTTTTTTTATTAAAGATTTCCCTCAGAACTTTCTTAGGACATTAGTCAATATTTATACCACTGTTCATGGACTCGCCTTCAAAAATGATTCAAGCCTTACAGCTGATCTCGCCTCGGACCTCGCTCTTAACAGCTCAATGGGGGGGGACTAATTCTAATACTTCCAAATCAAACCTACTGTCACCGTTGAGACCCTGAATTTTCTCCAGTCACACTGAATGTTTCTACACCCAAAGAAGTCTCCACGCCCTGAACGAGTATCAGGCCTCAAGCTCACTCCTGATGGAACACCTATATACAATACATTGTTAAAGATGCGAAAAAGATCATCGGCTTATCGTTACAGGAAGTTACATACTCCTTCTACCAATGCTTTATCTGTACAAAAGTCAGGTTAGACTAAAATAATGGAGCATAGATGCTATATATTTGTTCGGGTACTGCTGAATCCTCAAATTGAAGGATTGAGTTCAAAATCGTTTTCGCAGGCTTGTAGGGGAAAATTTAATTTCCACTCTGCAACCTCTTTCCCCTCATACGCAACGTTACAAGCCTGTCTTTACTCTATCGCTTTTTACATTGGAAATTTTCAGATGGGCTCTATTCTTTAATTCCACCAGTTCAGACCTTTACTACTAGGATAAGCCATGCTATTTCTACGGAATCGAATCATCTCCTTCCTCTTCTAGATATTAATATAAGAGCGTTCTCTCAAACTGATTTTTCCCAAGTACTGCCACGTTTCATAACAAACTTCAACACGCTTGCTTCTCTGAACATTACTACTTAAACTTATAAGCTTCACTTTTTACTACTTTCGCTTTCTATCCTATCGCATACTTTATTCATTATCACCATTTTAACAGTAATTTGTGTGGCTCTAGAGCCCTGTATTGTGTTAATTTTAGTATTAAAAAGCATTTTTCCTCTTTTGTTTTCTTACTTTAATTTTTTAATCACATTATTTTTCCTGGATATTCTTCGAATTTCAAAGTAAAACGTGGCTCTGAACTAAAATCTACACGCTTATGCAAATTAATTGAAACAACCATTTTAATTTCCTTTCTTTCGCCATACGGTCAGTTTTAGACCCATTGGAATGACAGGGTGTAATCGATTTCTATTTTTTTCCTCAGATTAGGTCATTTGCAGTGGTGTGCAGTAATATGAATCTATTTTCGGGAAGTATGATTGAAATTTAATTGGCTTTGAAAAATATTGCGTCATCCGTATTGCATCAGATTTTTATCACGCCCAAACACATATTGTCTCGACTGTCGATTAGTTGTCCCACGGCTATAGTCTGCGATGGATATTACTCCAAGGAAGCGTACGAAAATTGTAACGCTGCACAAACACACTGGCAAGCCTTACCAGTGAGCAAATCAAAGTACTATAGATTGGACGGGAAACTCTCCTGATTTTAAATCCTATCGAAAATCTGTGATCAATTTGCACGGAAATACTTCGTGGAATAGACATACAAAATACTAACATGTGCACTGGGTCATGTTTCATTGGAAAAATACGAAAAAAAGTAAATAATAAATTATTCGTTTTGTTTCAATCAATTTGCACAAGGGTGAAACTTCTGTCCTGGACCACTGTACCTATTCATATTTTGCAGCCATGCCTATACCACCTCAAACATTGAAGCAACTGACACCCAGATGTGGTTGTTAACCATATTTATGCTGTCTCCTTCCTACTTTCCCCGATACTTTTTTTTTAAATGACATGTTCCTTCAGAAGGTAAGCAATCATGGCTCGTCACAGATTCCTTTTTTTTTCTTACCTATAAACTGCCAACAACTTATTGGGGACGATAGTAGAATTCTTACCTGTTGCCTTCTATCACGATATTTGGTTTCGGACTTGTTCTACTTCTAGACTGGTCGCCACCCAGTTCTTGAGACTCCAGTTTATCCTACTATTTAACTCATAGATTGGTGGAGAAGTGATGAATTCTTGCCTTTCCCAAGGGCATTAGTGCGAAAATGAACGAAATTTTTAACTTGATTCGCCAATTATTATTATTATTATTATTATTGACTGCCTAGCAACGCTAGCACCAAAGCAATTTTGTTATCTAATGTACTGAGATTTTCAGCACTCTTCATATTTAAAGATAATAAAGGTATATTGTGATGTGTATTTAGTGTAATGCTTATCATCACGGAAAGTGGATTTGGTTTCGTTTCGTTTCGTTTACGGCATATCAACCTCAATGGGTCATTTAATGCCGACAAGATTTTTATTGCTGGTAATATTT
Organism: Acanthosepion pharaonis; assembly: GCA_903632075.3. Taxonomy (NCBI): domain Eukaryota; kingdom Metazoa; phylum Mollusca; class Cephalopoda; order Sepiida; family Sepiidae; genus Acanthosepion; species Acanthosepion pharaonis. Next base: position 613,495 of record CAHIKZ030001778.1, on the reverse strand, counting down.
TTTTTTTCAAAAGGTATTTTGGTAATATTTTTTACAAAAATGTATTGCTGGTAATATTTTTTCTAAAAAAAGTATTGCTGGTAATAATTTTTACAGAAATGTTTGCTGATATTAGAACCTATTTTTACACGTTTTGACCCCAGTTTAGGGGTTAACCATTCACCCTTAGCTGGGACCCCAACACGTGCCACCACCCTGGGTCAGGGTGGACCTGGTAACACTAGCAATCAAGATTTGGTTCCATGCTCCTCAAAACCTCCTGATCCGAGTTCTTGCTGTCAGATGTATTTTATCGTCTTACCCAGGAAGGACGGAAAGCGGAATTTAAATTATTTTTCAAATAATTATTTCAAAATCTCTGTTAAGAAAATATTTTCTTTTTACTTATAATCTGTGTATAAGAATATTTATTAAATAAGTCTGACTAGTTGGCAAATAAAACGATTCTAAACAGGAAACCTCTTACTACTGCTAAACGTGTTTTCGATTAACGCACTAAAAATCTTTTATGCAAAAATTCGATTAACGCAGTAATTTAAGGCTAATTCAGAATTATCTACTTTGCGGTGAAACAAATTTTTTTTTTTTTTTTTTGTTTTGTTTTTTCACTGTCTTAACTTCTGAAGTGTGAACGTGTGCGTTCAGACAACTGTCGAATCAAATCAAGATTTTTAAAAAATCTATCAAAAATCAAATAATTATTGGCTTTCAATATTTATCTGTTTATGAAAAAAATGTTTTCGTAAAAAATTTATTGAGATATTTCTTAAGTCAATTTATTTAATTTTATGAAATCTCTGAAAATAGTTATATTTCTATCAAGATAAGTACCTGGAAAAATCAGTCAAAATTTTATTCAAAACTGAGACCAATGTAGAACATATAAAATATAAAATGCAGTAAAACTAAAATATTTCCTTTTTGTGGTGGGGAGAATTTTTAGTCGCTTTTTTATTATTATTAAAACATAAAGTAGATATTTAGGTTATGTAAACAAAGTAACCGCTGAAAAATTACACAGGGTGTGGCAGAACTACCTCCCACATTTTAAGCAGTATGATGCTAGTGAACTTAAGCAAATTGTAATGGCGTCTTCATCCAGCTAATGTCTTACCAGTTTTTCAGATACCATCATTTATCATTATGGCTTGGAATGGTGCACACCATGCACTTGTTGAAACGATATTTTTTGTTTTGTTTTTAGACTGGTGAATCTGTAATTGCAAAACAGATTTTTTTTCGTACTCATTTCATGTTACGTCGGAATGGTACTGTCTTAGCAGTTTTACTGTCTTTCTTAGGGTGGACTCGATTAAAAATATAATATCTCTCAGCTTATCATTCGAATTTTGATGAATAGAACACGTAGCAGAATTAGACTATAAACAGATCAAGAACAGTGTGATTTCATTAAAGACAGTAGAACTAGAAATGTCATATTTATTATAATATTTTTATTATAATATCTTACATCGCTACACAAAAATTTCTATGTTTCGGAACTTTAAAATTGTCCCTCATCAGGGGATGTTAGATAACTTATGTTGAAAATGATTTACTTGGGAAATCAGATAAAAATTCGGTAGCTCATTTGAAAGTTAAAAAAGGGGGAAAAACCAAAATTCCAAAATTAAAAAACACATTTGTGTGTATGTCTTGATTAACCAATCAAAAGACGGATCAAAGTTAAAATAGAAAAATGAAAAATAAGATCAGAAGATGGAGGTAGGTGGGATATTAATTCATGTATAGATAAATTGACACTTTAGACACGTCCGCAGCAGACATCAGTCAGTCAGTTATGGGCCATGCGTGATACAAGCTTAGGTGATCATGTATCTTTCGATACATGACTGACAAGGCAGATTTTTCCCGCAGTAGGTTGCCATTTCTTTCTGCGCTAGATCAGTTGCGATCCAAGGCTATAGAACCCGGTCTGTCCTGCTATTTACTCATAGCTGGGGGGGGGGTGGAGAAAAGGATTCATACCTTTCCCAAGGGTATTAGTACGGAAGTTAATGTAATGGATTCGACTGGAATTCGAACTCGGATCTTCACATTCATACTGTTGCGAATATTTTAGATACTGTGAAGTAGACACGGAGTTATATTTATTTTAGATTTTTTGAATAATCCGGAGCATTTACTGGGAACAAATTGTCCGCATTCTGATAGAAAATGAATTCAGTAAATGCACAAAAATAGCAAGGGAAATAAGGCAAGGATGTGTCTTCTTGTCGGATTTAATTAAGTTATACACCAGGGTTGGCCAAACCGCGGCTCGCGATCCACATGCGGCTCTTTAATATGCGGCTCGTGGAAATGTGTTGACTGAGCTTCTTTTTTCATCACAGTCAAAGTTAAATAAGAACATTTTCAAGCTTCATAATTATTTACTGGGTATGAATTGAGTCCCCATTAGAATAAAATGTAAGTTTAATGTTCATGTTTAGTAAAAAAAATTTAAGAATTTAAATCCTAATTTTAATGCTAGATCTGAGTGACGCATTGTTTTTAGTACTGAGGGAAGGAATGATGGGAGACAGAGAGGTTAAAGAAATTTGCGGTCAGCAAGGGTTAAAGAAGACTAAGGTCATGAGTAAGGAGATTAAAGATTTCAGTGCACCAAGAAGGGAGGGAGGGAGGGAGGGAGGGAGAGAGGTCTCATGTGTATATCACAAAAACGTATGTGTAAATTTTGTTCATGTTTTCTGATCTCAAACATCTGAACATTGTCGTGTGTGGTTCTTACATTAAGCAAGTTTGCCACCCCAGCTATACAGCGAGGCGATCTTAAGAGAACAAGAAGTCCTATCAGGATTTATTATTGACTAGCAGCGTGGCCTGGCATTGCCCGTGCTTGATTCAAAAATCACACGACTCATACAGCAATCTCTATGACTTGACTTAAAATATTTTTGCCCTTCCTTGCCTTTAAAGGAGTGCCCTTTGCCGTGCTGATGTTGCTACATGCCTTACTTCTTGCCTATCTCACACTGCGATTTTTTTTCTAAGCTCTATACTAAACATTAAATCTGTTACGAAAAAAAGAACTAAACAAAATGAACACAAAACGATCAGCTTTAAAAAAGGATCGTAACCGGAAAAACCGAATGAAAAAAGAATGTTAACAACAAATACTTTTTTACACCCAACACAGTTCTGCGGAATCAGAATCAACGTTGAGTTTAAGCAAGCGAATGAGCCAATTGGAGTAAAGTGACATGCAGATTTAAATATTTCCCACTTGTGACGAATGCAGCTATCGATTTATTTTTGTTTTTGCATGCTAGCATGCTAGTTAACATTCGTGCCAGTCAGCTGTTGGCTCTCACGCTGGCCAATAGAATCTTGTTGCCTATTCGTGGCAGCCAGCTATATACTCTCAATCTGCCCAGTAGAAAATGGCCGCAAACTACATGAAAACTGCCGTAGAAGCATGAAAAAAATTGATTATTTCCACTATCGATGGGAGTTGGGAAATTCAAAGTCGGTCTTGGCCTTCCCGGTAACTTGGAGCACGTGCATGTAAATTTTGGGGCAAATCCGTCTAAAATTGCGGCCGTGCATTCGTTACACACACACACACATCCTGCCTTTTATAGATAGAGATGGACACAATCTTAATAGATATTGTTATCCGTGTTAACAATAGACAGAGAAAGAAAACTGCAGTGTGTTTTAGACAAGGTAGTAAAGGAAAGCTTGAAGGAAGGACTATCAATTGTAAGAAATCAATGTATGATCGTTAGCAAGTGGGGCAGCCAATGGTGAGAGCTAAGAATTGGAAACATCGGAATCCAGAAAGTGCAGAAATTTATCTGGTAAGTGCTACAAGAGATAATGAAAAGTGTGATGCAAACGTCTGAAAGGCCAGTGGAATAGTGAAACATGCCTTCCAAAAGCGAAGAGCTCATCCAAACAATTACGATGAAAGTATTTCTAGATAAGGTATAGGGCGGCAACCTCATGATGGTGGGAAACAGACTAAAGCCGAGCCACCAGATCAGGACCAGTAATATTGCTGGTTCTTCTTTGGATTTTATCAAGGAGCTCAAGGTAAATAGCAGGGGTACCGAACCATATATGACAGCAATATTCCAAGCATGGACGAATAGCAGATATATAGATGTTTCATTTAGCATCCTTTTTATCGAGCACCCCTACAGTATTAAATATATATTTATAACTAGTTTAAAAGTCTGAGGAGGGCCCTTGATTGAGCCTTCAACTTGTTCAGGGGTTTGATAGTCCCTAAGTTTTTTTCATATTCTCAGTGTTTGAAGCTCTCCTGGCTGCCGTTTGATCTGATTTTTTTGCATGGGACTTTCTTTTCCTCGCTGCAGTCTTGGCTCATTTGATTGCAATCTGGTTCTCTGTTGGCGAAGATTTCTTTTTGTGAGGCATACTGATGCCGTATGCGATAGGCAACAATAAACTACAGAAGAACTCAAAATTGATCGCTACGTTTAAGTATTTCATTAATATTTAAGCTTATCGTTCATCGATAATTCTTCTGTGTCACTTAATTTAAAGACAACTTGATGTACGTAGGTCCTTACTTTCCGTACAAACAATTATTTTTTTTTTATTTTATGATGACTTTCGATAGATTTCGCAATTAATTTCAATTATTCCCAAATTTATTTCCAAGTTATAAAAATTGTTATCGTACAAAAAATTCGTCGTTAAAAGTCACGTAAAAAATCGCCAAAAACAATCGTAGTAATGAAAACTTGGGAATCCAAAATTTCAGGATTGCGGGTCCGAATCTGGCACAGAATGATTTTAATTTTCTCACGGAGTTGGCCTGATCCGAAAATGGTGTGATATGTTGGGCTATGGAGTAAAGTTGAATAAGTGTGACACACTGACATTCGCATTTATTTATATAGATCTGTATGAAAAAAATTTACACGCAGAGAGAAATGACATTGTAACAAAATACATGCTAACTTTCTTATTTATTTATTTTTTTTTAATAGTCAAATATGTTATTGATTTCCTCCATATTTGCGTGCTTCAGTATCATACCTGCCAGAATATAAACACAACTAAGAAATTAAAAATGTCCTCCATTGTTATTCAAGTGATAACTACTTAAGAAATTTACTTTCGTTACAAGAGCAGAGAAATTGCTTTTTAGTCACATCTAAAACCAATAACACTGTAAATCAACTTTATAACTCGTATCATTTTTCATGTTTTGCTTTATAGCAAATAAATTGTTTCTTAATGACGCGGCAATTTTCTAAGCTTAGTCTAGTGTGGCACAGGGTCGAACTGAGTGAAAAAAAAAGAACATTGGAAAACTGATACGCCAATTTTCCAGCTGGAAAGGCGCTTCCTTGCCTACATTGATATATATATATATATATATATATATATATATATATATATATCGCTCGACTCTTCCGTCGAATCCGACGTACGAGGGTCAAGCAGATCAGTTCCCTGGAAACCGACAGCCCGACAACAGCACATGAGATTCTTATTTTAGTGGTGAAGGTTTCGTGCAGGATCATCCACACTTTTTGAAGGGCTAAATACAGAAACCTGCTGCACTACGTGATACAAGGTCCCCAAACGACCCTCCGCAGGTTTTGAATTCAGAGTTGTACTTCTCCTAGACCAGTTGCCATCCAAGGACTGTTCTGCTATTTACCCATAGCTGGAGGGAGAAGAAGAGGATTCATACCTTTCCCAAGGATATTAGCACGTAAGTGAATGTAATGGATTCGACTGGAGTCTGTATATATATATATATATATATATATATATATATACAGACTCTTATTATTTTGGTGCATAGCAAAACAAATATATTCAACAGTTTGATTTGACCATAGAATTTCGTATTCTTTTACACATGGTCGAATGAAAGGAAAGCGCATAATCAAGATCCACTATTTAACGAGAGGATGCTGAAAATTTAACGACACGATTAAAAAGGGATTCAAAATAAAAGTTATGATGTGTCTTTTGGTCAGTTTTTAGTAAGTGTATCTGGCCGACATGTTTTCAACAAACCCTCATATGTATTCACATGATTAAGTAACTTTAACCATGATAATTTTAAAAGCAATCGGGTAGCAATAGTGGGCTTCCTGGGTAGAAGGAACAAGGGATGATAAAACATTCCCGCTCTTCCGTACGATCGACGGTGGTCACACGGAATAGACTCCATGCCTGACTGGAGAAAACCTTTCATCTGCTGTTCGATTTCTAATTCTGTCGTCAACCTGCATTTTCCAATCAAAGCTGGAACTCTCAACAAAAATGGCAGATTTCCGAATTGTGTATATTTGTTGGGTACTTTCACAATAATAGTTTTGCCATAAAGAACTCTAAAGATTCTGTAGCCAGTCCCCGGTAAGCACCTGACTCCTCCTGCTACACTCTATATTTACGAGAGCAAACCCCAAATGGAGAACTACTGTTAACACCCGCCATACCACCAACACTTAGTCGAACCACCTTTAATCTCTTCATATTCCGTTAATAAGAAGGAAGTTCCACAAGAAGTGCTTCTTCCCACAAACTGCATACTCCAGAGCGGATGATTTCCTGATCACTATAATCTTAACCTCTTCAATAGTATTAACTGTTATCTTTCCCACATATCCTCATAAACTACGCTTGTTACCTCTTACTCTTACCGCCCATACAACCTCCTTCAGTAACCCTTTACCTTGAGTGGATCTTGGACCTTATATATGGTGAACATTACAAACAATGTTTTATTTGAATATCTAGAGTCGAGCCGAGAGGGCTGTGAACAAAGAGGTCGTTTAGAGGACACGTCGTATGATACTGGAGTTACGGTTCAAGTAACTAGAATTCTTTACTACTTGGTGTGACCAAAGAACAGCGAAGATATAAATATTACAACAATCAGCCAACCAGGATTATATCGATATAATATAGACATGAAGAAAAACAGTAGCGACAATGATCCTCTAATCTTACTACGGGACAGAGGCCATCAGCCAACGAAAATGATTCCATCGATTTTATGTCAAATCTATTTTATTGCAATTAGTTTACCCATGCTGTCAAAAATGATAGCAATATTCAAGCAATTTTGCAATTGCATTGTATCTATAAAATATCAAAAGTTTTACATATTTTCTTGGTTATGTTCGAAGCAGATGGTCAACTATTATCTTAATTTCGTTTTTAGTTTGATATTCAGGAAATTCGTGAATATTCAACTAAAAATAAAATTAAGACAATAGAACATCTAACTAGTCCCCATACTATAAAACAAAAAAAAAATATGCCAAGTCTCCATTTTCCAACCACGATAATCCAAACTCGCTTACGCGGCCTTGTGGGTGATGACTTATTTTCCACCCTCCAGCCCCTTTCCCACAGATGCAAAGTCGTAAGCCCGTGGCTACTATATCGCTATTTCCATGGCAAAGGTTCGGACAAGCTCAATTCTCTAGTTACCTTCACAACTAAGACCCGCCTTTCTGTGTCTACTGAGCCAAAGCGCCGTCATTCCACCATATGTAAGGTAGAAAACGGAAATCTTCGACAATCGAGGATAAATTCACAATAATCCAATTCTTCGGTTAACTATACTAATCTCTTCATCTATAAAATTACTTAGCTTAGAGCGTAACTGCTATTTATCTACCAATTTAAATATTTTAACATTTATTGCTCTCCATAGCGTCTTTTTCTTTGTTATCCATGAATTGTCTTGACATATATCAAAAGACAATGAAGTGGTTTCTCGGGCTCTTACACCCTTATACAAATTAATTGAAACAACCACTTTAGTTTCCTTTCTTTCATCATACGGTCAGTTTTAGATCCATTGGAGTGACAGGGTGTAATCGATTTCTATTTCTTTCCTCAGATTAGGTCATTTGCAATGGTTGTGCAGTGATATGAATCTATTTTCAAGGCGTATAAGGAAATTTGTTTGGACTTGAAAAATATTACGTCATCCATGATTGCATCAGATTTTTAGCATGGCCAGACACTATTGTCTCTACTGTCGATGAGCTGTCTTACGGCCATTGTCTACGATGGACGTTACTCCAAGGAAATGTACGAAAATTATAACGCTCCACGGATACACTGACAAACCTTACAAAGAGATCGCGGACTGTACGACGAAAGAGAAGCCCGTGACGTCCATTATAGACGTGTGGTAACGTGACATGAAAATCAACGAGGACTGCTCTAGATTTGTGGATTCCATGTCAAATCGAATCAAAGAGCTTCTAAAAAATAAAGGCGGACACATGAAGTACTAATATGTGTACTCAGACATGTGGTACCGTGACATGAAAATCAACGAGGACTGCTCTAGATTTGTGGATTCCATGTCAAATCGAATCAAAGAGCTTCTAAAAAATAAAGGCGGACACATGAATTACTAATATGTGTACTCAGACATGTTTCACTGCGAAAATACGAAAAAAAGTAAACAATAACGGAATTATGAGTTTTGTTTCAATTAATTTGCACAAGAGTGTTTCCATGGTTTAGAAGTTTTCTCTTAGACTGGATGTCACTCGGTTTTAGAGAGCACAATCTACCCTGTTATTTAAATCATAGCGGGAGAGAAGTGAGTCATAATGTAATATTTAGGTTTCCTATGATGATAGCAATATCCTACGATTCGCATAGTTTGGGCGTTATCCACTTTGCTATAAAATCTCATTAGCCAAGTATAAACTCCAGCAGCTCAACGAAAAAATACATAAGTTTAAAGACGTCTTAGAATGTTCCCCAACTGAGGATAACTTCACAGTAATCCAAAACTCTCTTTCTCAACCCACACAAGAGGATGAGTTTACTGGTAAACTAATTATTCAAAAAAGCTGATTTCTGATTTCGTTATATCAAGGAAACATATTTTAGAAATTCTTCAGCTATAAATTTACTCAGGGATTAACTGCCATTTCTATTCTAAGTTTGATATTAATGTGAAACAAAGATATTGAAATACTAAAGAATATTATTTCAGAATGTTGGCTCTCTTATCTGTGAATTACCATGACTTCTTGGGAAAGGCCGTGTTGTAGCATACCTACGGACGATAATGAGTATGTCCCCATTCACATATAGTAGTAAATACTGTATGTTGATCTGCAGTTGGAGATTCGTCTCCAGCTGTGCTGGTCAAAATTTCTGCCTCCGGGCAGAGAGGATCCCCAGGAGAGGCTATGTCGAAGGGCAGTCTCGTCTTGGGAAACACCTACCCGACCCCATTTTATACGGGGTCTACGGGAAATTTTTGGCCGAGCCTACGGACTCGGGTACCCTACATTAAATTCGGCCTTGTGCCACATCTGTCCGCGTGGGGCGGTTGGTAGATATCCTGCAGTTGGAGATTCATTATGTTGGAGATTCAACTAGCAGTTGACTACTACTTCAACGCGTCGCTGGTGAATCTTATGTGCTTTGTTCTTGTCCTAAATATTATTGTTCATTACCAACTTTCGTTTGATTATTCTATTCAGTAACCTTCCCTAGGTTAAAACATTTTGACGACGAGGATTCGCCAAAATTACAACAGATTGTGAACTGTTTTTTCCATTAGCTTCTCAACAAATTTTAATGCGACGTTTTCCTTCTCTTAGATTTGTGAGAGAGTCAAGTCTATTCTGCTGTTTCAACCGGGGCTGTTCATGTCTTTTCCAAGGGATTCTGTGTGAAAGTGAATGCAACTGACTAGACTAGAATTTGAATTCAGCTAGCCAGTTCCGCATTCAATCCTCATATGCTACACGTTTCCATTAGCTTCTCAACAAATTTTAATGCGACGTTTTCCTTCTCTTAGATTTGTGAGAGAGTCAAGTCTATTCTCTGCTGTTTCAACCGGGGCTGTTCATGTCTTTTCCAAGGGATTCTGTGTGAAAGTGAATGCAACTGACTAGACTAGAAATTGAATTCAGCTAGCCAGTTCCGCATTCAATCCTCATATGCTACACGTTTCCATTAGCTTCTCAACAAATTTTAATGCGACGTTTTCCTTCTCTTAGATTTGTGAGAGAGTCAAGTCTATTCTGCTGTTTCAACCATAGCTGTTCATGTCTTTTCCAAGGGCTTCTGTGTGAAAGTGAATGCAACTGACTAGACTAGAATTTGAATTCAGCTAGCCAGTTCCGCATTCAATCCTCATATGCACGTTTCCATTAGCTTCTCAACAAATTTTAATGCGACGTTTTCCTTCTTTAGATTTGTGAGAGAGTCAAGTCTATTCTGCTGTTTCAAACGGGGCTGTTCATGTCTTTTCAAAGGATTCTGTGTGAAAGTGAATGCAACTGACTAGACTAGAATTTGAATTCAGCTAGCCAGTTCCGCATTCAATCCTCATATGCTACACGTTTCCATTAGCTTCTCAACAAATTTTAATGCGACGTTTTCCTTCTCTTAGATTTGTGAGAGAGTCAAGTCTATTCTGCTGTTTCAACCGGGGTCTTTCCAAGGGTTCAACTGATAGAAATTGAATTCTTTCCGCCATTCAATCCTTATGCTACACGTTTCCATTAGCTTCTCAACAAATTTTAATGCGACGTTTTCTTTTTTGTGAAGTCAAGTCTATTCTGCGGTTCATGTCTTTTCCAAGGGATTCTGTTGAAAGTGAATTTTCAACTGACTAGACTAGAAATTGAATTCAGCTAGCCAGTTCCGCATTCAATCCTCATATGCTACACGTTTCCATTAGCTTCTCAACAAATTTTAATGCGACGTTTTCCTTCTCTTAGATTTGTGAGAGAGTCAAGTCTATTCTGCTGTTTCAACCAGGGCTGTTCATGTCTTTTTCCAAGGGATTCTGTGTGAAAGTGAATGCAACTGACTAGACTAGAAATTGAATTCAGCTAGCCAGTTCCGCATTCAATCCTCATATGCTACACGTTTCCATTAGCTTCTCAACAAATTTTAATGCGACGTTTTCCTTCTCTTAGATTTGTGAGAGAGTCAAGTCTATTCTGCTGTTTCAACCATAGCTGTTCATGTCTTTTCCAAGGGCTCTGTGTGAAAGTGAATGCAACTGACTAGACTAGAATTTGAATTCAGCTAGCCAGTTCCGCATTCAATCCTCATATGCTAACGTTTTTAATGCCATTTTCTTCTTAACAAATTTTAATGCGACGTTTTTTCCTTCTCTTAGATTTGTGAGCCATTCATTTCTTTCTTTCATCAAGTCTATTCTGCTGTTTCAACCATTCAATTTTCATATGCTGTTCATGTCTTTTCCAAGGGCTTCTGTGTGAAAAGTGAATGCAACTGACTAGACTAGAATTTGAATTCAGCTAGCCAGTTCCGCATTCAATCCTCATATGCTACACGTTTCCATTAGCTTCTCAACAAATTTTAATGCGACGTTTTCCTTCTCTTAGATTTGTGAGAGAGTCAAGTCTATTCTGCTGTTTCAACCGGGGCTGTTCATGTCTTTTCCAAGGGCTTCTGTGTGAAAGTGAATGCAACTGACTAGACTAGAAATTGAATTCAGCTAGCCAGTTCCGCATTCAATCCTCATATGCTACACGTTTCCATTAGCTTCTCAACAAATTTTAATGCGACGTTTTCCTTCTCTTAGATTTGTGAGAGCGTCAAGTCTATTCTGCTGTTTCAACCATAGCTGTTCATGTCTTTTCCAAGGGCTTCTGTGTGAAAGTGAATGCAACTGACTAGACTAGAATTTGAATTCAGCTAGCCAGTTCCGCATTCAATCCTCATATGCTACACGTTTCCATTAGCTTCTCAACAAATTTTAATGCGACGTTTTCCTTCTCTTAGATTTGTGAGAGAGTCAAGTCTATTCTGCTGTTTCAACCTAGGGGCTGTTCATGTCTTTTCCAAGGGCTTTTCTTCTCTTAGTTTGTGAAAGTGAATGCAACTGACTAGACTAGAAGAAATTGAATTCAGCTAGCCAGTTCCGCATTCAATCCTCATTATGCTACACGTTTCCATTAGCTTCTCAACAAATTTTAATGCGACGTTTTCCTTCTCTTAGATTTGTGAGAGAGTCAAGTCTATTCTGCTGTTTCAACCATAGCTGTTCATGTCTTTTTCCAAGGGCTTCTGTGTGAAAGTGAATGCAACTGACTAGACTAGAAATTTGAATTCAGCTAGCCAGTTCCGCATTCAATCCTCATATGCTACACGTTTCCATTAGCTTCTCAACAAATTTTAATGCGACGTTTTCCTTCTCTTAGATTTGTGAGAGAGTCAAGTCTATTCTGCTGTTTCAACCGGGGCTGTTCATGTCTTTTCCAAGGGATTCTGTGTGAAAGTGAATGCAACTGACTAGACTAGAAATTGAATTCAGCTAGCCAGTTCCGCATTCAATCCTCATATGCTACACGTTTCCATTAGCTTCTCAACAAATTTTAATGCGACGTTTTCCTTCTCTTAGATTTGTGAGAGAGTCAAGTCTATTCTGCTGTTTCAACCGGGGCTGTTCATGTCTTTTCCAAGGGCTTCTGTGTGAAAGACTAGAATTGCAACCAGACTAGACTAGAAATTTGAATTCATTCTGCTGTTTCAGCCAGTTCCGCATTCAATCCTCATATGCTAATCCTCACGTTTCCATTAGCTTCTCAACAAATTTTAATGCGACGTTTTCCTTCTCTTAGATTTGTGAGAGAGTCAAGTCTATTCTGCTGTTTCAACCGGGCTGTTCATGTCTTTTCCAAGGGATTCTGTGTGAAAGTGAATGCAACTGACTAGACTAGAAATTGAATTCAGCTAGCCAGTTCCGCATTCAATCCTCATATGCTACACGTTTCCATTAGCTTCTCAACAAATTTTAATGCGACGTTTTCCTTCTCTTAGATTTGTGAGAGAGTCAAGTCTATTCTGCTGTTTCAACCGGGGCTGTTCATGTCTTTTCAAAGGGATTCTGTGTGAAAGTGAATGCAACTGACTAGACTAGAAATTTGAATTCAGCTAGCCAGTTCCGCATTCAATCCTCATATGCTACACGTTTCCATTAGCTTCTCAACAAATTTTAATGCGACGTTTTCCTTCTCTTAGATTTGTGAGAGAGTCAAGTCTATTCTGCTGTTTCAACCGGGGCTGTTCATGTCTTTTCCAAGGGCTTCTGTGTGAAAGTGAATGCAACTGACTAGACTAGAATTTGAATTCAGCTTTTAGCCAGTTCCGCATTCAATCCTCATATTCTGCTACACGTTTCCATTAGCTTCTCAACAAATTTTAATGCGACGTTTTCCTTCTTTAGATTTGTGAGAGAGTCAAGTCTATTCTGCTGTTTCAACCGGGGCTGTTCATGTCTTTTTCCAAGGGATTCTGTGTGAAAGTGAATGCAACTGACTAGACTAGAAATTGAATTCAGCTAGCCAGTTCCGCATTCAATCCTCATATGCTACACGTTTCCATTAGCTTCTCAACAAATTTTAATGCGACGTTTTTTGTGAGAGAGTTCTCTTAGATTTGTGAGAGAGTCAAGTCTATTCTGCTGTTTCAACCGGGGCTGTTCATGTCTTTTTCCAAGGGCTTCTTTTGAAAGTGAATGCAACTGACTAGACTAGAATTTGAATTCAGCCTTTTCAGTTCCGCATTCAATCCTCTATTGATGCTACACGTTTCCATTAGCTTCTCAACAAATTTTAATGCGACGTTTTCCTTCTCTTAGATTTGTGAGAGAGTCAAGTCTATTCTGCTGTTTCAACCGGGGCTGTTCATGTCTTTTTCCAAGGGATTCTGTGTGAAAGTGAATGCAACTGACTAGACTAGAAATTTGAATTCAGCTAGCCAGTTCCGCATTCAATCCTCATATGCTACACGTTTCCATTAGCTTCTCAACAAATTTTAATGCGACGTTTTCCTTCTCTTAGATTTGTGAGAGAGTCAAGTCTATTCTGCTGTTTCAACCGGGGCTGTTCATGTCTTTTCCAAGGGATTCTGTGTGAAAGTGAATGCAACTGACTAGACTAGAAATTGAATTCAGCTAGCCAGTTCCGCATTCAATCCTCATATGCTACACGTTTCCATTAGCTTCTCAACAAATTTTAATGCGACGTTTTCCTTCTCTTAGATTTGTGAGAGAGAGTCAAGTCTATTCTGCTGTTTCAACCGGGGCTGTTCATGTCTTTTCCAAGGGCTTCTGTGTGAAAGTGAATGCAACTGACTAGACTAGAAATTGAATTCAGCTAGCCAGTTCCGCATTCAATCCTCATATGCTACACGTTTCCATTAGATTTGTCAACAAATTTTAATGCTTTTCATTCAAATTTTAAAGAATGAGTCAAGTCTATTCTGCTTTTCAACCGGGGCTCTCTTTTCCAGATTTGTTCTTTGAAATGCAACTGAGTTTGACTAGTTGAATTCAGCCAGTCTTCAATTCTATGCTGTTTCCATTAGCTTCTCAACAAATTTTAATGGACGTTTTCTTCTTTAGATTTGTGAGAGAGTCAAGTCTATTCTGCTGTTTCAACCGGGGCTTTCATGTTTTTCAAGGGATTCTGTGTGAAAGTGAATGCAACTGACTAGACTAGAAATTGAATTCAGCTAGCCAGTTCCGCATTCAATCCTCATATGCTTTCTCACAAATTTTAATGCGTTTCCATTAGCTTCTCAACAAATTTTAATGCGACGTTTTCCTTCTCTTAGATTTGTGAGAGAGTCAAGTCTATTCTGCTGTTTCAACCAGGGCTGTTCATGTCTTTTCCAAGGGATTCTGTGTGAAAGTGAATGCAACTGACTAGACTAGAAATTGAATTCAGCTAGCCAGTTCCGCATTCAATCCTCATATGCTACACGTTTCCATTAGCTTCTCAACAAATTTTAATGCGACGTTTTCCTTCTCTTAGATTTGTGAGAGAGTCAAGTCTATTCTGCTGTTTCAACCAGGGCTGTTCATGTCTTTTCCAAGGGATTTCTGTGTGAAAGTGAATGCAACTGACTAGACTAGAATTTGAATTCAGCTAGCCAGTTCCGCATTCAATCCTCATATGCTACACGTTTCCATTAGCTTCTCAACAAATTTTAATGCGACGTTTTCCTTCTCTTTGTGAGATTTGTGAACCGAGTCAAGTCTATTCTGCTGTTTCAACCAGGGCTGTTCATGTCTTTTTTCCAACAAATTTTAATGGACTTCTGTTTGTGAAAGTGAATGCAACTGACTAGACTAGAATTTGAATTCAGCTAGCCAGTTCCGCATTCAATCCTCATATGCTACACGTTTCCATTAGCTTCTCAACAAATTTTAATGCGACGTTTTCCTTCTCTTAGATTTGTGAGAGAGTCAAGTCTATTCTGCTGTTTCAACCGGGGCTGTTCATGTCTTTTCCAAGGGATTCTGTGTGAAAGTGAATGCAACTGACTAGACTAGAAATTGAATTCAGCTAGCCAGTTCCGCATTCAATCCTCATATGCTACACGTTTCCATTAGCTTCTCAACAAATTTTAATGCGACGTTTTCCTTCTCTTAGATTTGTGAGAGAGTCAAGTCTATTCTGCTGTTTCAACCCGGGGCTGTTCATGTCTTTTCCAAGGGCTTCTGTGTGAAAGTGAATGCAACTGACTAGACTAGAAATTGAATTCAGCTAGCCAGTTCCGCATTCAATCCTCATATGCTACACGTTTCCATTAACCGGCTTCTCAACAAATTTTAATGCGACGTTTTCCTTCTCTTAGATTTGTGAGAGAGTCAAGTCTATTCTGCTGTTTCAACCGGGGCTGTTCATGTCTTTTCCAAGGGATTCTGTGTGAAAGTGAATGCAACTGACTAGACTAGAAATTGAATTCAGCTAGCCAGTTCCGCATTCAATCCTCATATGCTACACGTTTCCATTAGCTTCTCAACAAATTTTAATGCGACGTTTTCCTTCTCTTAGATTTGTGAGAGAGTCAAGTCTATTCTGCTGTTTCAACCGGGGCTGTTCATGTCTTTTCCAAGGGATTCTGTGTGAAAGTGAATGCAACTGACTAGACTAGAAATTGAATTCAGCTAGCCAGTTCCGCATTCAATCCTCATATGCTTTACGTTTCCATTAGCTTCTCAACAAATTTTAATGCGACGTTTTCCTTCTCTTAGATTTGTGAGAGAGTCAAGTCTATTCTGCTGTTTTTAACCGTTTTCCTTCTGTTCATGTCTTTTCCAAGGGATTCTGTGTGAAAGTGAATGCAACTGACTAGACTAGAAATTGAATTCAGCTAGCCAGTTCCGCATTCAATCCTCATATGCTACACGTTTCCATTAGCTTCTCAACAAATTTTAATGCGACGTTTTCCTTCTCTTAGATTTGTGAGAGAGTCAAGTCTATTCTGCTGTTTCAACCGGGGCTGTTCATGTCTTTTCCAAGGGCTTCTGTGTGAAAGTGAATGCAACTGACTAGACTAGAAATTGAATTCAGCTAGCCAGTTCCGCATTCAATCCTCATATGCTACACGTTTCCATTAGCTTCTCAACAAATTTTAATGCGACGTTTTCCTTCTCTTAGATTTGTGAGAGAGTCAAGTCTATTCTGAGAGAGTCAAGTCTATTCTGCTGTTTCAACCGGGGCTGTTCATGTCTTTTCCAAGGCTGTTCTGTGGATTCTGTGAAAGTGAATGCAACTGACTAGACTAGAAATTGAATTCAGCTAGCCAGTTCCGCATTCAATCCTCATATGCTACACGTTTCCATTAGCTTCTCAACAAATTTTAATGCGACGTTTTCCTTCTCTTAGATTTGTGAGAGAGTCAAGTCTATTCTGCTGTTTCAACCGGGGCTGTTCATGTCTTTTCCAAGGGCTTCTGTGTGAAAGTGAATGCAACTGACTAGACTAGAATTTGAATTCAGCTAGCCAGTTCCGCATTCAATCCTCATATGCTACACGTTTCCATTAGCTTCTCAACAAATTTTAATGCGACGTTTTCCTTCTCTTAGATTTGTGAGAGAGTCAAGTCTATTCTGCTGTTTCAACCGGGGCTGTTCATGTCTTTTCCAAGGGATTCTGTGTGAAAGTGAATGCAACTGACTAGACTAGAAATTGAATTCAGCTAGCCAGTTCCGCATTCAATCCTCATATGCTACACGTTTCCATTAGCTTCTCAACAAATTTTAATGCGACGTTTTCCTTCTCTTAGATTTGTGAGAGAGTCAAGTCTATTCTGCTGTTTCAACCGGGGCTGTTCATGTCTTTTCCAAGGATTCTGTGTGAAAGTGAATGCAACTGACTAGACTAGAAATTGAATTCAGCTAGCCAGTTCCGCATTCAATCCTCATATGCTACACGTTTCCATTAGCTTCTCAACAAATTTTAATGCGACGTTTTCCTTCTCTTAGATTTGTGAGAGAGTCAAGTCTATTCTGCTGTTTCAACCGGGGCTGTTCATGTCTTTTCCAAGGGATTTCTGTGTGAAAGTGAATGCAACTGACTAGACTAGAAATTGAATTCAGCTAGCCAGTTCCGCATTCAATCCTCATATGCTACACGTTTCCATTAGCTTCTCAACAAATTTTAATGCGACGTTTTCCTTCTCTTAGATTTGTGAGAGAGTCAAGTCTATTCTGCTGTTTCAACCGGGGCTGTTCATGTCTTTTCCAAGGGGATTCTGTGTGAAAGTGAATGCAACTGACTAGACTAGAAATTGAATTCAGCTAGCCAGTTCCAACATTTCCTCATTCAATTTCCATCATATGCTAATGCGACGTTTCCATTCTTAGATTCTCAACAAATTTTTTCAATGGGGCTGTTCGTTTTTCCTTCTCTTGAGATTTGAATTCAGAGCCAGTTCATTCAATCTATTCTGCTGTTTCAACCTCAACAAATTTTAATGGACTTTTCATCTCTTTTCCAGAGAGTCAAGTCTTCTGTGTTTCAACAGTGAATGCTTTTCCAAGGATTCTGTGTGAAAGTGAATAACTGAAGACTAGAAATTCAATTAGCCAGTTCCGCATTCAATCCTCATATGCTACACGTTTCCATTAGCTTCTCAACAAATTTTAATGCGACGTTTTCCTTCTCTTAGATTTGTGAGAGAGTCAAGTCTATTCTGCTGTTTCAACCGGGGCTGTTCATGTCTTTTCCAAGGGATTCTGTGTGAAAGTGAATGCAACTGACTAGACTAGAAATTTGAATTCAGCTAGCCAGTTCCGCATTCAATCCTCATATGCTACACGTTTCCATTAGCTTCTCAACAAATTTTAATGCGACGTTTTCTGCTGTTTCTTCTCTTTTCCAAGATTTGTGAGAAAGTGAATCAAGTCTATTCTGCTGTTTCAACCTCATATGGCTGTTCATTAGTCTTTTTAATGCGACGTTTTCCTTCTGTTAGATTTGTGAAAGTCAAGTTTATTCTGCTGTTTCAACTGACTTTTCCAAGACTAGAATTTGAATTCAGCTAGCCAGTTCCGCATTCAATCCTCATATGCTACACGTTTCCATTAGCTTCTCAACAAATTTTAATGCGACGTTTTCCTTCTCTTAGATTTGTGAGAGAGTCAAGTCTATTCTGCTGTTTCAACCGGGGCTGTTCATGTCTTTTCCAAGGGATTCTGTGTGAAAGTGAATGCAACTGACTAGACTAGAAATTGAATTCAGCTAGCCAGTTCCGCATTCAATCCTCATATGCTACACGTTTCCATTAGCTTCTCAACAAATTTTAATGCGACGTTTTCCTTCTCTTAGATTTGTGAGAGAGTCAAGTCTATTCTGCTGTTTCAACCGGGGCTGTTCATGTCTTTTCCAAGGGATTCTGTGTGAAAGTGAATGCAACTGACTAGACTAGAAATTGAATTCAGCTAGCCAGTTCCGCATTCAATCCTCATATGCTACACGTTTCCATTAGCTTCTCAACAAATTTTAATGCGACGTTTTCCTTCTCTTAGATTTGTGAGAGAGTCAACCGTCTATTCTGCTTTTCCAAGTTTCAACCTAGGGGCTGTTCCGCATTCAATCTTTTCCAACAAATTTTAATGGACGTTTTCCTTCTCTTAGTTTGTGAAAGAGTGAATTCTGCTGTTTCAACTAGACTTTTTCCAAATTTGAATTCAACTAGCCAGTTCCAGCATTCAATCCTTCAATCCTCATATGCTACACGTTTCCATTAGCTTCTCAACAAATTTTAATGCGACGTTTTCCTTCTCTTAGATTTGTGAGAGAGTCAAGTCTATTCTGCTGTTTCAACCGGGGCTGTTCATGTCTTTTCAAAGGGGATTCTGTGTGAAAGTGAATGCAACTGACTAGACTAGAAATTGAATTCAGCTAGCCAGTTCCGCATTCAATCCTCATATGCTACACGTTTCCATTAGCTTCTCAACAAATTTTAATGCGACGTTTTCCTTCTCTTAGATTTGTGAGAGAGTCAAGTCTATTCTGCTGTTTCAACCGGGGCTGTTCATGTCTTTTCCAAGGGATTCTGTGTGAAAGTGAATGCAACTGACTAGACTAGAAATTTGAATTCAGCTAGCCAGTTCCGCATTCAATCCTCATATGCTACACGTTTCCATTAGCTTCTCAACAAATTTTAATGCGACGTTTTCCTTCTCTTAGATTTGTGAGAGAGTCAAGTCTATTCTGCTGTTTCAACCTGTTCATGGCTGTTCATGTCTTTTCAAGGGATTTTCTGTGTGAAAGTCAATTCTGCAACTGATGTCTTTTCCAGACTAGAAATTGAATTCAGCTAGCCAGTTCCGCATTCAATCCTCATATGCTACACGTTTCCATTAGCTTCTCAACAAATTTTAATGCGACGTTTTCCTTCTCTTAGATTTGTGAGAGAGTCAAGTCTATTCTGCTGTTTCAACCATTCTGTTCATGTCTTTTCCAAGGGATTCTGTGTGAAAGTGAATGCAACTGACTAGACTAGAAATTGAATTCAGCTAGCCAGTTCCGCATTCAATCCTCATAAATTTTAATGCGACGTTTCCATTAGATTCTCAACAAATTTTAATGTTTCAACCGGACGTTTTTCCTTCTCTTAGATTTGTGAATTAGAGCCAGTTCATTCAATCCTATTCTGCTTAGTTTCAACAAATTTTAATGGACTTTTCCTTCATTAGATTTTTTTCTGCTGTTTCAACCGGGGCTTCTGTCTTTTCCAAGGGATTCTGTGAAAGTGAATGCAACTGACTAGACTAGAAATTGAATTCAGCTAGCCAGTTCCGCATTCAATCCTCATATGCTACACGTTTCCATTAGCTTCTCAACAAATTTTAATGCGACGTTTTCCTTCTCTTAGATTTGTGAGAGAGTCAAGTCTATTCTGCTGTTTCAACCGGGCTGTTCATGTCTTTTCCAAGGGATTCTGTGTGAAAGTGAATGCAACTGACTAGACTAGAATTTGAATTCAGCTAGCCAGTTCCGCATTCAATCCTCATATGCTACACGTTTCCATTAGCTTCTCAACAAATTTTAATGCGACGTTTTTCCTTCTCTTTCAATTTGTGAGATTAGCTTCTCAAAATCTATTCTGCTGTTTCAACCGGGGCTGTTCATGTCTTTTCCAAGGGATTCTGTGTGAAAGTGAATGCAACTGACTAGACTAGAAATTGAATTCAGCTAGCCAGTTCCGCATTCAATCCTCATATGCTACACGTTTCCATTAGCTTCTCAACAAATTTTAATGCGACGTTTTCCTTCTCTTAGATTTGTGAGAGAGTCAAGTCTATTCTGCTGTTTCAACCAGGGCTGTTCATGTCTTTTCCAAGGGATTCTGTGTGAAAGTGAATGCAACTGACTAGACTAGAAATTGAATTCAGCTAGCCAGTTCCGCATTCAATCCTCATATGCTACACGTTTCCATTAGCTTCTCAACAAATTTTAATGCGACGTTTTCCTTCTCTTAGATTTGTGAAAGAGAGTCAAGTCTATTCTGCTGTTTCAACCAACAAATTTTAATGGGCTTTTCATGTCTTTTCCAAGGGATTCTGTGTGAAAGTGAATGCAACTGACTAGACTAGAAATTGAATTCAGCTAGCCAGTTCCGCATTCAATCCTCATATGCTACACGTTTCCATTAGCTTCTCAACAAATTTTAATGCGACGTTTTCTTTCTCTTAGATTTGTGAGAGAGTCAAGTCTATTCTGCTGTTTCAACCGGGGCTGTTCATGTCTTTTCCAAGGGATTCTGTGTGAAAGTGAATGCAACTGACTAGACTAGAATTTGAATTCAGCTAGCCAGTTCCGCATTCAATCCTCATATGCTACACGTTTCCATTAGCTTCTCAACAAATTTTAATGCGACGTTTTCCTTCTCTTAGATTTGTGAGAGAGTCAAGTCTATTCTGCTGTTTCAACCGGGGCTGTTCATGTCTTTTCCAAGGGATTCTGTGTGTGAAAGTGAATGCAACTGACTAGACTAGAAATTGAATTCAGCTAGCCAGTTCCGCATTCAATCCTCATATGCTACACGTTTCCATTAGCTTCTCAACAAATTTTAATGCGACGTTTTCCTTCTCTTAGATTTGTGAGAGAGTCAAGTCTATTCTGCTGTTTCAACCATTCTGTTCATGTCTTTTCCAAGGGATTCTGTGTGAAAGTGAATGCAACTGACTAGACTAGAATTTGAATTCAGCTAGCCAGTTCCGCATTCAATCCTCATATGCTACACGTTTCCATTAGCTTCTCAACAAATTTTAATGCGACGTTTTCCTTCTCTTAGATTTGTGAGAGAGTCAAGTCTATTCTGCTGTTTCAACCGGGGCTGTTCATGTCTTTTCCAAGGGATTCTGTGTGAAAGTGAATGCAACTGACTAGACTAGAAATTGAATTCAGCTAGCCAGTTCCGCATTCAATCCTCATATGCTACACGTTTCCATTAGCTTCTCAACAAATTTTAATGCGACGTTTTCCTTCTCTTAGATTTGTGAGAGAGTCAAGTCTATTCTGCTGTTTCAACCGGGGCTGTTCATGTCTTTTCAAAGGGATTCTTTCAACTGACTAGACTAGAATTTGAATTCAGCTAGCTTCCGCATTCAATCCTCATATGCTACACGTTTCATTAGCTTCTCAACAAATTTTAATGCGACGTTTTCTTCTCTTAGATTTGTGAGAGAGTCAAGTCTATTCTGCTGTTTCAACCAGGGGCTGTTCATGTCTTTTCCAAGGGATTCTGTGTGAAGTTCTGACTAGACTAGAATTTGATTTCCGCCAGTTCCGCATTCAATCCTCATATGCTACACGTTTCCATTAGCTTCTCAACAAATTTTAATGCGACGTTTTCCTTCTCTTAGATTTGTGAGAGAGTCAAGTCTATTCTGCTGTTTCAACCGGGGCTGTTCATGTCTTTTCCAAGGGATTCTGTGTGAAAGTGAATGCAACTGACTAGACTAGAATTTGAATTCAGCTAGCCAGTTCCGCATTCAATCCTCATATGCTACACGTTTCCATTAGCTTCTCAACAAATTTTAATGCGACGTTTTCCTTCTCTTAGATTTGTGAGAGAGTCAAGTCTATTCTGCTGTTTCAACCGGGGCTGTTCATGTCTTTTCCAAAGGATTCTGTGTGAAAGTGAATGCAACTGACTAGACTAGAATTTGAATTCAGCTAGCCAGTTCCGCATTCAATCCTCATATGCTACACGTTTCCATTAGCTTCTCAACAAATTTTAATGCGACGTTTTCCTTCTCTTAGATTTGTGAGAGAGTCAAGTCTATTCTGCTGTTTCAACCAGGGCTGTTCATGTCTTTTTTAAGGGATTCTGTGTGAAAGTGAATGCAACTGAATAGACTAGAATTTGAATTCAATCTAGCTTTTTCCGGCATTCAATCCTCAATTCTGTGCTACACGTTTCCATTAGCTTCTCAACAAATTTTAATGCGACGTTTTCCTTCTCTTAGATTTGTGAGAGAGAGTCAAGTCTATTCTGCTGTTTCAACCGGGGCTGTTCATGTCTTTTTCCAAGGGATTCTGTGTGAAAGTGAATGCAACTGACTAGACTGAAATTTCATTTCCGCATTCAATCCTCATATGCTTTCCATTAGCTTCTCAACAAATTTTAATGCGACGTTTTCCTTCTCTTAGATTTGTGAGAGAGTCAAGTCTATTCTGCTGTTTCAACCGGGGCTTTCATTCATGTCTTTTTTCAAAAATTCTGTAGTGAAAGTGAATGCAACTTTTTAGAAATTTCTCAGCCAGAGAGTCAGTTCCGCATTCAATCCTCATATGCTACACGTTTCCATTAGCTTCTCAACAAATTTTAATGCGACGTTTTCCTTCTCTTAGATTTTAATTCGTTTTCCTTCTCTTAGATTTGTAAGTCTCATTCTGCTGTTTCAACCGGGGCTGTTCATGTCTTTTCCAAGGGATTCTGTGTGAAAGTAAATGCAACTGACTAGACTAGAATTTGAATTCACTAGCCAGTTCCGCATTCAATCCTCATATGCTACACGTTTCCATTAGCTTCTCAACAAATTTTAATGCGACGTTTTCCTTCTCTTAGATTTGTGAGAGAGTCAAGTCTATTCTGCTGTTTCAACCAGGGCTGTTCATGTCTTTTCAAAGGGCTTCTGTGTGAAAATGAATGAGCATCCTAGACTAGAAATTGAATTCATTTTTCCAGGTTCAATCCTCATTCATGCTACACGTTTCCATTAGCTTCTCAACAAATTTTAATGCGACGTTTTCCTTTCTCTTAGATTTGTGAGAGCGTCAAGTCTATTCTGCTGTTTCAACCAAAACTGTTCATGTCTTTTTCCAAGGGATTCTGTGAAAGTGAATGCAACTGACTAGACTAGAATTTGAATTCAAACAGTTCATTCAATCCTCATATGCTACACGTTTCCATTAGCAAACAAATTTTAATGCGACGTTTTCCTTCTCTTAGATTTGTGAGAGAGTCAAGTCTATTCTGCTGTTTCAACCGGGCTGTTCATGTCTTTTCCAAAAGATTCCAAAAGTGAAAAAACTGGTCTAAATTGAATTCAGCTAATTTCCGCATTCAATCCTCATATGCTCTTCACAAATTTTAATGCACGTTTCCTTCTCTTTACTAGAAAGTCTCTGCTGTTTCATGGGCTGTTCATTTGCCATTTATGCAACTGACTGTCAAATTCAGTTCTATTCAATCCTCATATCACGTTTCCATACTTCTCAAATTTTAATGCGACGTTTTTCCTTCTCTTAGATTTGTGAGAATCAAGTCTATTCTTGTTTCAAAAAAAAAAAGATCTTCTTCTTTCACTGATCCCAAGGGCTTCTTTTGAATTTTTTTGTTCATTCATTCTTTCTTTTCTCAACAAATTTTAATGCGACGTTTTCAAGATTTGTGAGAGAGTTTCTACAAATTCTGCTGTTTTTTGCATGGAGGGGTTTTATATTGTAAGGTTCTGTGTGAAAGTATTGTTCAGAAAAAAGTTTCATTCATCCTTCCTTATTCTTTTTTCTTTTCTAAAATATCACCCAATACATGGCTCTTCCATAATCCTTAATTGCAAAGTCAAAATTTAAAATGGTCAAAAGCATACAAAATATGTTTTTCCAAAGTGACAGGTCTCTGGAAAAAAATACTGAGTTTTTTAATTTCCCTCTGGCACAGGGGATAAAGGCGTTGGTTAATCCAGTGACAGGACCCAAAGAAGGTGACTTCAATTCTTAAGGCATGAACAACTTTCAGAGGAAATTTCATAACTGATAACTGACATCCAGTAAACCACGTGGAACTATAGTCTTCATTGTACTAAAAAATTCAGTTCGAATTCCAAACACCTGAAATTATATATATTTTATTCACGTTCAATAAATATTTCAAAGCATTATCAATGTAAATAATGTACATAATACCTTCTCTTGTGAAACATCTCTATTTTTTATGATATTCCTATATAAAATTTCTTTGAGGACAATGCATCTTTGTGATTCCTTTCTTTGTGTTTCTTCCGTCAATTTTAAGGTTTATTATATTATGCCTATAATGGGGATGAAAACTTTATATTCTCTGAAAGCATCCTCATTACTTCATTCTTCTTGTTATTTTATTTAGATGCTGATATACAATCAGTTTAAAAGAAATACATTTGAAAAAACGGAATGTTAAAAAATCTCAATACATGTCAAACAACGATGCTAATGGATTTTTTCTTCCTTCTGGCATATGTTTTATTGCAACAAATATAAAATAAACTATCTGCTTCTGTATAAAACTTATATATGGGCTTTGGAATTAGAACCTGTTACTAGTCATTCAATAATCTCATATAAGCATAAATATGGTATTTCCTGCATATTTGTCTCTATTCAATCATCATGTGCTATAAATTTTCTCTGAAATGGTTACATCATTTCATCACAGGGCCTTCTTTAAGACCAAGCAATAATGTTGTTTCATTGCTGATTCACGTTATTCTGAAAGTGTCGATAAAAGCAGATAAGACTGAAGAAAAAAGATTTGAAAACATCTGACAAGATTCGACATACTTGTTTTGTTCAAACTATGATATTTGAGCAAATTTTGAAATATTTATAGATCGTTTTTGCATTAAAAAATCTTTAGACATGAAAATTTATTCTCATCAATTTCCTAATTACACACACCCTTGTGCAAATTAATTAAAACAAAATGAAAAATTCGTTATTAACGGTCTTTTTCCAAAAAATATTCCAATGTTAATTACTTGTATGCCCATTTAACGTGTCCTTCCAGATTAACCATGCGT
This sequence comes from Acanthosepion pharaonis, assembly GCA_903632075.3. Lineage (NCBI taxonomy): Eukaryota > Metazoa > Mollusca > Cephalopoda > Sepiida > Sepiidae > Acanthosepion > Acanthosepion pharaonis. The sequence goes on along the minus strand of CAHIKZ030001778.1, from coordinate 587,922 downwards.
TCTCGATTTATTTAAATCAGGAAGTTTCCGGGCCAGTCGATAGTACTTTTTTGCTCACTGGTAAATGCTTGATTAATGTTCGTGCAGTGTTATACAAAATTTTCGTACTTTCTTGGAAACGTCCATCGTATGGCCTTTTTCCAATAAATAAACCTGGACAATTTGATCAATCGTATACTGCAATATTTTTCAAAACAAAACAAATTTTTCATATTATTTTCACACGCTAATCTGGAGAACGTCCAAATCGATTCCTGTCAATCAAACGCATCCAATGATGAAAGAAAGAAATTAAAGTTTCATCTCTAAAACATGGATGACTTCGTATATTGTTGGATACATTTTATTCCTATCAAACCGTGAAATAGATCAATTTTCCTCGTGGACGCCAGTGTCCCCCATATCTTCATCAATGACATAATTCCCAAGGAAAAATAAATTTACACCTGTCTCAATGGTAAATCTGTATCGTTAACAAAACTAACCTTACTGATCTCGTAAAAACTAATCTATGGTTGAAAGGACGGAAATGCCTAAAATCGAGCACTCCTTTACCCACCACAATATAAAAAATCTTGCCTAGACTAACTTGTCTATGAGTTATCTTGCTGCCTTCTATTACATTATATAGGATAATATATATATTAATCAATTTCTTCCCTGTCAAACCGTAAAATGTTGGATCATTGTAAACTACAATTTTTCTTCGTGAGAAAAATTCATATCGAAAAATTTGCCTTGCCTTATCTATAAAATTAAAAATAATTCGACATAAATCCCAAATCAAATATAAATGAATATATCTTCTGTTCTCTCTCTCTCTCTCTAGTCTCTCTCTATATATATATATATATATATATATATATATATAATATATAATATATATATATATATAAACAAAATAAAATTAAATTCGGCATTTGTACTGATCTGTTTCATAGATATGGTATCCACTCAATCTATATTTGTGTGTGTGACAGAATCCTCCAAAAGAGAGACAGATATATTCTCTAAACATTATTTTTGTGGATAAATAGTAATTTAATTTTTAAACAGTATATATTACATCTATTAGCATGCGCATTCGAGAAATCTCAATAAAGTAAATGTGCTCTCCAGATTGAATTTACATACCCCTTTGTACGAGAAACCATCTTGCTTCAGGCTCACCATTTGCAAACAACCCATCAAGGCTCTATTTCTATTTTAAAACAACATCTTGGTTGCTCTTTAAGCTAAAGCATAATGGATTGGAATGATGGTTTCTCCTACAAAATTGGGATGTAGATACATTTTTTTTCCTGAAATATGTTGATGGCATTATTATTATTTATCTTGAGAAGAAAGTTTTCTTGTTTAAGTGAAGACGGATTTGAAAGTTGTAATTAAAATTGTTATTAACAAAAAATTTAATTTCTCAGTTCCTTAAAGAAAATTTTTTTTAGATAAAGAGATTAATCTTTTGTGAATAAATTATTAATGACAGCAAATTTATATCTTTCAAGACTTTCACTCAGATATTTATTATTAGAACGAGATATATTTTATGCAGGGGAATATTTAAGACCATTATTATCAATCAGTACCACTAGAGAAGTTTTTATTGACCTTTACTTGAAGAGACTTGAGGCAACAGAAATAATGGTTCTACAGAAGGATGATGATACTATGGACTGAACATGTGAGCAACAACAGAAAAGAAAATGGAAACACTTAGAATCGAAATATGTAGCTGACATTTCTTGGGTACATAATGAGGAAAGAGGGATTGGAAAATTTGACACTCACAGGACATTTAAAAGCAAAAAAGAATAGAAGCACTAACAAATAGCCTACATAATGAGGGTGTGTATTTGGTTATGAGAACAGAAATTAGGAGATACAGCAAAAATAGATGAACATTGCTAAGTTTTCAAAGGATAAGTTTCTAGAACCATAATCAACTATATTCTTAAGAATGGTGCTACATTTAAGAAGAAGAAGAAGAAGAAGATTTGCAAGAAGGTTCAGAACTTAGACATGATGTGATGTTTTTCAGTTAAATCCAAATTTTAAAAACAACTTACTTCTTGACTTCTCACCTTCCCACCTTATATTTTCTCTATTCCTATGCCTTTTCTATAAATATTTTCATGGTTTTCCCTATTGAACTCCCTATGGTACCTAGGCTTCATGAATTTAAGCACATTACGAGATTGGCAGCAATATCTCATCATTTTAGTCGAAATGGCTAGATGTAACCATATGTTCTATCCTCTAAATTTTCTCACACTTCTCTAAGAAACTTGTCTTAAGAGGAATTGCTTCCCTGTCAATAGACATGAAAGTCTTCAAAAATTTAAAAACCAATGTCGATTGTTTAACATTTGTCTTCTTAATTCTTTTTCTTTTATTGTCCTCTCTCCTTAATAGTGAGGTTTATACAAATAATCCTATACTGTAAAGGGTTTCTCCAGCCCTCCCCTAAATAATAAATACAAAAATAAAATAATGCATATAAGCAAAATACTGATAAAACAGTTTTTTTTTTTGTGACCTATCAGTTCACCTTTAAAGATGAATAATTATGATCTCTCAGTGTTTGCGTATGTTGCCAAAAAATTGTTATTAAAAAAATGTTTAAAGATTCAGAAAATTAAAAAATTATGTATATATCAATAATGTAAATACAGTTTCAAACTTAACATGTGTAAATAACATCTAGGTTCAATAACTCTGCAAAAAGTCAGGGATTGATTTTACACTCTATCAATATTATGAACAAGACTCCACTTCTAAATCGATAAAACAATCAATATTTTTCGATTCTAACAAACATCACGCTTTGAAGAATGTCTTATGAATGCTAATCTGAAAAAAAAAATTATTCTCGAAAGATCTTTCCCTATTTTTTTTATAAGCGGACCAATCTATTTAATTAGTGCCTCAAAGTATTCTACCGCTGTAAACTGATAAACATCACGACTTGCCGTGGATTATAAGACTTCTTAAGGCTGAAATTATAAAAAGTAGACATGACCGTAGGGAACGCGCCCATTAAAGCAAGATTCTGTGTTCGAACTATTCTCATGTTTCTAATGGCCTGCGGAATCCCACGTGTGTCTCTGCCGACTTTGTTCGCCGAGAAAAAATGTCACGCTGAATATTCAATCAATTCCATTGGCTTTGTCGTTGGCGACACGTCACATCAGACGCGCAGTCCCATAAGAAGGCGGGAATTAAGTTGAAGTTTCATATAATTTATTTCGTTTTTATAAAACAAACTTTCGTTCCCGGATGATTGTGTTTTGAGTAAGAAATTAAAGACGCCGCTCAGGACAAAATGTCCCTTTTTATTGCCCACCCCACGCCCGCTCTGAAAACAGTGATACAGTTTCTGTTGTCTTTCGTCAAACACGTTTTCCATTGACATGAAGTGGAACGACTACATCAAATCAATAGCTGCATCTACTGCAAGAAAAGATGGATCATTGTCGTGCCAGAATTTTTCTCGTCAGAATCCATCTTGCACATTTATAAATTTACTATTCATCTGTGCATTGAGAACTTTTGCCATATCTTGATCAGGTGTTCCATCTGTATATCTCGAGACTCTTGATAAAATCCAAAGAATGATCTTTAATATAATCGATCTTGATAAAGCATCTCGACTTCAGTCACTTTCTCACCGACATGACGTGGCTTCATTCTCTCTTTTCTACAAATATTTCCATAGCAAATTTTCCGGCGAGCTTTATTCCTTGTTGCTCCGATTACACGCATCTAAGCGTGCTGCTAGATTGGCAATTAGGTCCCACCGTTTTACTGTTGAAATAACTAAATGCCACCGCCACTTCTACTCCAACAGTTTATTTTCTCGCACTTTCCTCTTGTGGAACTCCCTTCCAGTTTATTGCTTCCCTGACACCTACAATCTTCAAAGATTTAAATGCAACGTCAATCGCTATCTTCTGTGTTCTTGAAACACGTTCATCTTTTGTCCATTCCTCAATTCTCTCTATTTTCAGCTTTCGCTTTCACTTTCATTCCATGTAACCCACTGCTCACTATTGACATTACTTGCTTGGGGTGAAATTATTAAAACGACACTAATGAGTATTGTCTCTTCCTCGTGTTCTAAGAACATTGCCCTTCTTATATCACTCGTTAATTTCTGTCTGCAACACCACGTCTGCTTCCAGTGGCTCGACACAGCATTGAATAACACTGGGGAAATACCGGATTACTTTCAATTTTAAACAAATGCCATTTTCCCAGTCTCTGTATTCTGCATTCTAACAAATGACCTTTGGTATTTCAACCTATGTAAAGGATATCATAGACATTTCCTTATATGAGTATGAAGCATTCTTCCAAATTGAAAATGAATCCCATGGGACATTTCATCAATCCTAATTCTAGAAATTGATTAAAGTTCTTTATTTGGCTATTTCCTATTTTTCCTAAAACAGGCCAGCACAGCCAGGCAACAATGCTATTAGAATGCAGCAGTGAAAGTCTTAATATCCGCCACCTTTTGAGACAGAAACTGAATCGGTTACCTTTCTCCAAACAATAATGAGCTTTGTTAACATCTACTCACATATACATACCTTTCTATACAGTGTAAGCGCTATTGCCTTCCTCCCAACATGTTAATTTTATCTCAAATTACCATAACTGCTGCCAATGGCTTGATAGGCACTACTGGCGTTAAGGAAATGTCGATTTGAGAATATTATAATTTATAATTTTAAAAAGACATACTTTCTTTTCCAAATTCTGCCTTCTAATATATGATAATGATAACTATAATATTAGCCGTTTCCTTATAAGGAAACATTCGGCATTCATTGACCGAGCAGCCAGTGCTACTCGTTACGCTTTTTTTCATTCCCTGGCCATCGGACTGGGATCAAAGTGTAGTATCTGTTCTTCTCATCTCTAATTGTAATGGTAATATTAGCCGTTTCCTAATAAGGAAGCATTCGGCATTCATTGACCGAGCAGCCAGTGCTACTCGTTACGCTTTTCTTCACTCCCTGGCCATAGGGCTGGGATCAAAGTGTAATATCTGTTCTTCTCATCTCTAATTGTAATGGTAATATAAGGAAACATTCGGCATACATTAACCGAATGGCTAGTGCAACCGTCTGTTAAAATATATAAAATATATAAAATATATCTGGGAAATGTTTTTCTCAGGTTCCATCTAGGTTTTGCTCTTTACTGTTATATAATTGGCATTGTTTTCTTCACAAGATCATTTGTTAGTTACTTCTGGTTCAACCAAAACCTCATCTCCGTTAAAAATCCGGTACAATCAGCTCAAAACCCACAGAAAATCTCTGAAAATGAGTAGCTCTTGGTTACGTCCCTAAAGAGAATATGCCTAGCACTATATACGCATGGAACTGCCATTTTAAAATTCGATCTGGTGCCATGTTTCGTTTTAACATGAAGCATGCTGTGGATATCTGGTTAACTATCGTTATTAAAACACACACACAAACACCCTGTCATCTTAAAAACGGTTTTGGTGTATGATAGTATAACTCTACTAAAGAAACAACAAGGATATTATAATTCGAAAAGCAAAGAAAACTGACGTTTTTATTGTTACTTTCAAACAGGGTTGATTATATTTCTAAATTGGATTCTATTCTTGATAAGAAAACTAAGCTTCAAAAAAAAAACATTGTTGACTTCCTCAAAAAAAAGGTCTAATAAAGTTATTACAGTAAACAACGATGAAATCGGATCCATTAAACTCGCGAAACCTTTATGTGATTATTACTCGTGCTATTTTTGTTGCCATGTAAAATTTTTAAAACCTGGTTCAACATTTCGTCCCATAAATCCTTATTCCCGTACATCAATTATCTCGAATTATAAACCAACTGATCCTACCGTACTTATCAAATGAATATAGTCTTTTTCCTAGTATAGAATTATTTCAAATGCTGCACTCACAAAAATCTAATAATGGTATCTTTGCTTCGTTAGATTTTTTTTTTTTACCTTACTAATGTCCCTGTGAAAGAAATAATAGATATAATAATGCCAAAATGCATATAAATGTTCCCGGAATGTTGATATGAACTCACGTCTTGATTCTACCTTATATAATTTCCAGATGACTCAATTAGAAAACAAAGCCAAGGCGAAACTAAATCTCATCGTTTATTAAGCTCCGGACTTTATCAATTAATATTGTTAAGTAGGTGTGTGGCTTTGGGATTTTTCTTCGAACATGGATTCTTTTTCTCACAAAGATTTGAGAGGTTCTCCATATTTTCTCTTTCAGATGAGGCATTTATAGAACTTTCTGTTATCCCACGTGTGCACACCCTGTTCACATGTCGAGAGCAGCAGCTGACACCCTGTATAAAACACGAATCTGCAGATGGTGAATATGAGGCTCCCTTCCAGGTAAACACAACGATTCAACTATTTTTTCTGACATTCTGGTTTGACACCGTGTACACAGTCTGTTTTGGTACCATTTTGGTTGAATTCAGCATATATAATTCAAGCAAAAATTGCCAAGAAAAAAAACTCAAAAAAGGAAAGGATCCGAATGTGGATGACGACAAAATCGACCAATCGAAAACAGCATTAAGATTTATAGTGCGCCTATATATATATTACAACACACACACAATACACACACTGACATTAAATACTTGAAGCAACATAACTTATAATTGAATACCATGATATTTGTTAATAAAATGCCCCCATGTTAGTGAAACGGACTTTTTCATGTGGGTTTCTGTATAAACCAATAGCAGAAAATTGTTAATTTATGTCAAGAACCCCCCAAATTTAAAAATAAGTTATTCTTAAATTCTCTTTTTCGATGAAACGAACTCCTTTATTACTAATTTAATTAATAAATTAAATTTGAAGTTTTTAGCCAAAAGAATCTAGTTTTTCAAACATGTTTAAGCAGAATCGATCTTCCAAAAGACCATATTTTTAAAAACAGTAAATTTGAGGCTAATTTATACCATAAAACGACATTGTGTGTGTCGACCAAAATCAGTTACATTTATATATTACATTTGATTTCTATTTAAACTTTTCATCCGCAAATTTCACAGGACCACAAAAAATTTTTTTCTTTGCTGGTTCTTGACAGTTTCTAAAAATTGAAAAACACAATTGTTTTTTAAAACGAAAAATCAATTGTTAAAATCAATTAAGAAATTTTTTTCCCTTTAACAAATGAAAAATAACTCATATCAAAATATATTATATGTTTTCTTTATAAAACCCAGATTCTTGTGTGTGTTTGTTTGTTTGCGTTTTCATGGGAATCTTCTGTGTGTGTTTCCATTTTCAACCGAAATTTTTTAAAACTTCACTTTTTTTTTTTTTTTTTTTTTTTAAATACTGTATTTGGTGTTTATTATCTTGTTAAAATTTTTTTTTGATTATTTTACATTCAGAATGCTTTTAAAATTCCACATACAAGACAATTGTTTATAAGTGTGTTGTATTCAATCGGTAGACTCTGTGTGTGTGTTGAAAAATTGTTTGTGTTTGAGTTTGGGTTTGACCAATTGTGTGTGTGTGTGTGTGTGTGTGTGTGACATGTGTGTGTGTGTGTGTGTGTGTGTGTGTGTGTGTGTGTGTGTGTGTGTGTGTGTGTGTGTGTGTGTCAACCTGTAAACAATAATCTTTGTCAATTTTTTTTTTTTACAATCTTTATGATGGTCGATACTTGCTCTATCTTACTGTCACATCCTTTGGCAACGCCAGGCTCTATTGCTAGTCCTCTGTAAATTTACATTGAGCACTGTTTTGTAAAAATGAAAATAAAAATATCAATGTGAACACAGATTATATATCTTATTGTTCTTATATATATATATATATATATATATATATATATATACATTTGTAAATGTTGTCTGCTTAGTATTATCTTTGCCCTGTTGCTTTTTTTTTTTTCATTGAAACTTTGTTAATTGTGTTTCAAGTTCATTGTCATTTAACCAATGGCCAATTATCTTCTTTCGAAAGCTTTCCCTTTTAACCTTTTGCTTGATGCAGTGTGTAATGTTAACATTTTTGATTGTCGTTATTTTCCCTTTATAAATATACACATTTTTAGTTGTTGTTGTTGAAAATTGAGTAATAGTGAAATCTGACAACTGTATCATATCCATTTTTAAAATAGATTGATATTTTTATAATGGTGTAACTTGTCCTTAATGTCAAAGAACAAGTTTCACCTGTACAGCTCAAAATGTCTATGAACACATTTCATCCGTCCATACATGAAACAATTATTTTAATGCTGAAGTCATCATGTAAAAGTTTTGTATGTTGTTGTTGTTTTTTTTGTAAAATGGAATGAATTTGTTCTGTGGACCTCAAATGTAGCTAGGTTTCCAGCTGGTGAAATATTTTTGTTGTATATATGTTTATCTTCATACATGGTTTATGTGATATACACATTAAAAAACACACACAGTATGCAAACTGTATTTAGTGTGTGTGTGTGTGTTTATGACATTGTGTGTGTTGTGTGAACAAAAAAGAAATTGAAGTGTGTATTAATGGTGTGTGTTTGTTAATTTAACAAAGTGATGTCTGTGTTTATTCTAATAAGGTATTGGTATGATTTCTATGGCAGAAAATTTGTTATACATATGATGTTTCTAGAAGAAACATTCATAACCGAAATGTATGTGATATGTTGAAAGTTTTGATAAAATTAGTGTCTGGTGGTCAAGGTTTTAATCTTGTTTTGATCTCAGATGATGTTCCCAAGTATCTAGATTTACTCCCAAATTGCATTGGCTGAATCTTCTTTCAAACTTTAAAAAAAAAAAATCTTTGAACCCAGTCATGACTCTAACATCGGAACCTTAATCAGTTTGTCAGCACCTTAGGGACAATGCCCAACAGGTGAAAAGTTGGAAGTGTTAAAAATCACGTTTCATATTGTTTAACCAAAAATTTCTTTATTATAACTGATGTTATTAGTGAATTTTATAGTTTTCTGGATTATTTTGATCCTTTCATTCTTAGTATCAAACTATCCCTTATCTCGCGTTTTCCACTAACATGAAGAGGAACGATTATATTGAATTAATTGCTAGGTCTTCTGCTAGGAAAGTCTGTTCATTATGTCGTTTTAAACAATTTTTCTCTCCAGAATCTATCTTGTACATTTATAAGTCTACTATTCGTCCGTATATCGAATATTGCTGCCACAGCTGGCGTGGTGCTTCTGCTATACGTCTAGCGATTCTTGACAAAATCCAAAGAAGAATTGATAACGTTATCGGTCCTCACCTGGCATCTCGGATTCAATCACTTTTCCATCGATGTAGCGTAGCTTCCCTTTTGCCTCTTCTATAAATATTTTCTTGGCAATTGTTCTGATACGTTTTCCTCGTTGGTACATCGACTTCACGAATTTAAGCGCAGTACTAGATTGGCAGCTAGGTTTCATCATTTCACTGCTGAAATTGCTAACTGTAAGCATACGTTCTATGCTAATTGTTTCTTCTCCGACACTTCTCGCTTGTAGAACTCTTTTCTCGCTTCCCGTTGCCCTGTCAACTACGATCTTCAAATATTTAAACGTAATATAAATCGTCATCTATCTCCTTAACCTCTGTTCTCTTATTGTTCCATTTGTTTCTTTCACTCGCTGTAATCTCTTGCTTCTTGGTTGCTTTTATAGCCTTGCTTGGGGGTGAAAGTATTTTTTTTTAAATACGTATGTGTCAGCTCTTCTTTTTCATCCCAATCTTCGTCTATATTTTTACACTATCTGAACCAGAGACTGAATACGCCATTTCCAGGGAAACTTTCCCCTCACTTTTGTCTACCAAACTACAAAAAAATGGCGACATATCTTTCCAGTGATATCCATTACAAATTAGGTTTTATGATTATTTTGATTTCAGTGTCAGTACGTAATAATTCTTTTTGCTAAGCTTAAGAACTCTTATTCTCCAAATTTCCGTGTTTAATATTTTCTAGGTTTTTTTTATTCATTCTAAAATATTCGCCCAGTAATTAAATATCTAGCAGAAATCTGATAAGAAAAAGCCTGATGAGATAAACCGTTATCCCAATAAAAGAGCCAACCGATTCTTTTAATCAAAAGATCAGAACACCTCGAAAACATGAAATCATTTTCTCTTCACCATTTTGATTCCTAATATTCTTGTTTTAATTTTTTTTTTTACAATTAATAAACTCATATTTACGGAGATTCGTTGTATGAAAATACGCGCTTTAATTAAAAAAAAAAAAAAACGGAATAACTGATACTTCTATAAAGACTTCTATTTCCGTAGGGACTATATTCCGTCAGAATGTAACTGATAATGGCTCTCCACAGATTCATTCGCATTACTGTCCGTAAACTCTATATTATCATGCCTATTCATGTAAAAGACAACTGACTGCTTTCCCGTTGCCTTCTCCACGGTTTTGACCTCAAAGAGCTCAAACTGGTTACTCTACCAATGTTAAAGGGCTCAGTCTACCTTACTGTTTTACCCAGATTACGCCTTCTATTAATCTATGACATCATAAGAGACCATTGGATGCCCATTGTAACCATATAGCTAACAAGCTGATCTTATAGACTATTTGCTAATGCATTGATTCCGCTACTCATTAGGAGCTGCACTAGTCTAGCCTTGTGCCAATCTAAGGAAAGGCTAGTATTTTTGTGTCTCACTTTGAGAAAATGGTCAATAAGTTAACTTAGGAAACGATTATTATTTTGTAGGGAGTTTGATCCTCACTAAGTGCCCCATACCTATGGCATTGTATCAGGTTATTAACATTAGTAAACATTTCGTTTTTTTGTTTTTAAATCGCTCTCTTTTCTAATTATTATTACTATTATTATTATTATTATTATTAGGCTTTTCCCTGTCAAGAGGACCAGTGGTCATTGACTTAATCTACCATTCAACTCTGTTCCGGACTCTTTTCGTTGTTTCTGTCCTGTTGTTTCTCCGTGACCTTTAATTCAAGCTTTAACGACGCATCCTTCAGAACTTGGAAAAAAACTCTTGACACAAGGCCATGGGGCTCCCCCTACTACTACTCCCGCTGATGAACGGAGATGCATAAAACAACTGCAAATAGTTTCGGCTTGGAAAACGAACGCGCCTTCATCTTAAGTTTTAAACTGAACTGTTTAAGATAAATATTGTTACATCAAAATAAAGTACAAGGAACTCATTAGACTCGCTAATCTCCCTTCCGCGAGATTCAACACCGTCGAATAGTTTGGCTTGGTTTGTTTTGTTTTACGGCATATCAACATCAATAGGTTATTTAATGCTGACAAGATTTTTTTTTATTGCTGGTAATATTTTTTTTCTCAAAAATGTATTGCTGGAATAATTTTTCTTCAAAAATTTATTGTTGGTAAGAATTTTTTACAAAGTATTTCTGGTTTAAAATACTATTTTTACACTTTCACGGTGTTTTAACCCCACTTTTGGGGTTATCTATTTGCCCATAGCTGGTACCCTAACAGGTGCTGCCACCCCGGGTCAGGATGGATCTGGAAACATCAGCAAATAAGAGGTGGTTCCACGTTTTTCAAAACCTCCTGATCAGAGGCCTTGCTGTTGGACGTAGTTTATCGTCTTACCGTCGAATAGAATATAGAAATTTAATCTCTTTCAAATTTGACACTCACAGAACGTATTGAATCCAATAAGAGCAAAAGAAAACCTGGTGAGCTTGGCAGAAAATGGGGTGGGCATATGCATTGGTTAGAGCTGAAAGAATTGGAAGTTATGGAGAGCTATGACCGCCCTTGTCCTGAAGGGATACGGCACATAAAATAAGAAATCACTTCTTTACCGTGATGTTCCCCTACTCAATAACAATAAATAAAATAAATAAATTTGTTCACTTAGATGCTTATTATCTCTACTCTAAGGTCAGATAAAATTAGATGGAGAGGCTTTTGCAAATGATATGTGCAGTTCCGCACAAAGTAATTTTTGCAGCTCTAAGATGCTGATGTCTCCAGGAAATGTACTCACATGATTTTCGCCTCCCTTCTTTATTATGTCCAATGCCTATATTGTAACACGAACTATCGTAGTTTACACATTTTTGTTATTATTATTATTATTATTATTATTATTTCCTTGGTTTTCTGTTATATACATATTTCCTTCCGGGTCCCAACCAGAGATCTAAGACCAGAAATGGCTTCATGACATTTTCCACTGATCATTTTTATTAAAGAAAACTAGTATCACATACATTTTACCTAGATAAAGCTTTTCGTAACGTGTGAGCTGTACTTGTGAGTCTTTCAGGGATGGGCTGCCAAGAATCCATTCAATGAGTCTATCGGAACCTTTTTTCCAATCAATCCGAGGGTTCCAACTGCAATTGGAATTAATGATACCCTCATGTGCCGTATTTTTGAGATTTCCATTTCAAGATCTTTGTATTTTGATATTATTATTTTTATATGTTATTATTTTCTTCATTTCATCAACTACACATTATTGTCTTCCTTCTTTATTTTCTCATATTATTATTATTATTATTATTATTAACAGTAGTATATAACAAATAGGAAATAAGAGTCTCTTTTTTTTGTGATTATATTGTATGTTATCTACATAACTATAGCCACAAGTAAGGATAATATTTCTAAAATGCCGATCAATTTACCTTAAATTGATTGATGTTTACATCCAGTTGTTATGTTGCATAGTTGATTAAAATCCAATCGATTTTTACATTCCAAACTCAATTTTATTATTTCTGTATACATTTCCACTGTGAATAAAAGTAACCAGCATAAGGCTGGCTATAAACATTACTTGTAAATTTATGTCGTGTCGCCAACATAAAGAATATGTTTTTAAATACGTTAGAACCAAATGAATATATTATGCGGACGCATATAAGATTTATAAATCGTCATTCGAAATGCTTTATTTACCATTCTTTTGAAATTTCGTCTTCGATGTGGTCATTCATCATCAGGACTTTGGTGATCATGGCTCTCCACATTTTCTTGTCCTTTTTAGTTCATAATGAATTTTGTCTTTTTTGTTATCTCTCTTAAATTTTCTTCGACTATCCATTTACTTAAGGTAGGTTATGAGTTGTCTGCCCCTGACCGTTTTGCTTTTTACTCTGTACTGTAAGTATCAAATTTTCCAAATCCACTTTCTCCATTGTGTGCCAAATAAATTTCAAATGTCTCTTCCTAATGTTAAGTATAAGTATCCTTTTTGTTTCCATTATTTCTAAAACTTTGTCGTTATCACATGTTCGGTCCATGGTATTCTCAGCATCCCCCTGTAGAACCACATTTCTGTTGCTTCAAGTCTCTTCTTCAGATGTGCGGAGATTGTCCACCATTCACTGTCATATACAAGGACTGATATTACATAACATTTCAGTACTCTTTTCTTTGTTTCTAACGAAATTTTTCTGGTTCTTAATAATTCACTTAGCTTTTGGAAGACATATTCACCTCTGGGCGCAGGTGATCATGGCTCTCCACAATTTCTTATCCTTTTTAGCTCTTAATAAATGTAGTCTTTTTGTTATTTCTCCTAAACCTTGTTCCGCCATCCATTTACTCAAGCTCGCTAAGTATGTTAAGCGTTCTTTTTCTCTGTCCCTCTTGCCTTCAATCTACCCTGTGAGTATCAGATTTTCTAAACCCTCTTTTCTTATTATATACGCTAGAAATTTCAACTGTCTCTTCCTAATGTTAAGTATGTTTCCTTCTTTTCTTCCATTATGTTTAAACTTTGTTGTTGCTCACATATTCGTTCCAGGTATTCTCAGCATCCTTCTGTAGAACCACATTTCTGTTGCTTCGAGTCTTGTCTTCATCTGTGATAAGACTGTCCAGCTTTCAATATTATATAGGAGGACTGATATTACATAACAATTCAGTACTCTTTTCTTTATATTGCTTCATGTCTCCTCTTTATATGTGAGGAGATTGTCCAGCATTCACTGCTATATATGAGGACAGATATTACATAACAATTCAGTACTCTTTTCTTTATGTTGCTTCGTGTATTTTCTTCATATGCGAGATTGTCCAGCATTCACTGACATATAGAAGTATTGATATTACATAACAATTCCGTAACCTTTTCTTTGCTTCTAATATTTCGTTCTGTTTCTTTTACGCCTTTTTACTATGCTTAACAGAGTCTGGCACAAAGCAAAACTCTAGTTTGTCAGTGGTCGATACTGTGGCACAAATAATTAATGTTAATGAATAAATCATTAATCCTTCATAATGACCTGCGGTACTAATCCGCCAGTCATTGCGTTGGCGTAGACATTTTAAAGTTTTTATATGCGAAATGAAATAAAAGAGGTGCCAGAGAAGAGATACAAAGTCACCTTTAAAAACCCTCACCTTTTGACATCATCGGACGCCAACCGAGAACAGAATCTACCCACGGGACGATATCATAATATAAGATCTAGCAGGCAAGTTAATTCTCCCAGAAGAGATGGAGCCGTAAATCCAGAGCTTTCAATTGCCAGATATTCTCATACAGTCGTTGGTTTTGTTGGTCATCAAACGACCTGCAACAAATTTGGAAAACCGTCCTAAATTTTCATTTCCGAAAGTAAACTTTATGGATACACTGACGTGCCAAAAGTCATAGGTTAGCCGCATGTAAAGGTAACCGTATGTAGCACCATCGTATTTTGACGTAATGGAAAGGCCTGGATTTATGTCAGTCGTGTTTTGACATCTGGTGAGCCACATAGGCTGCTCATGGCAAGGAGACATAAATTATCGGGGTCAGTTGAGGTATGATATTGGATACCAAAGTGTTGGAATATTACATTTCTGAAACTTTAGGGATATTTGCTCTTTATTGCTCCTTGGTGCACACTTCTAGCGAAGCGGACATGTTTACACTGTAACAACAGCAAAAAAAAATGGCGCTGTTAAGATCAAACTTCGACCACATGTCCAAAATAGTACCAACTATAAGCACGCGTGAGCAGAAGGCGGTGTGGCAAACCCAAAGATACGAAAGTGCGGATAATTTTAAACGTGCCCTCGTAATATATATTGGATGTGCGGCTGATGCAATGGATGACGACTCGGAATGAGAAATCGCTTTCGAATTCAAGTCGAGCTTGTTACATTCAATTATGCGCAAATACCTTTGGGCAAAGTATGAATCCATCTTTCTCCCCTCCCAAGCTATGGGTTAAATAATAGAACAGACTGGTCTCTTCAGCCTTTGTTGGCAACTGGTCATAGAGATGAGCTACACTGAATTCAAAAACCATCAATCCCATGATCGGATATGTCCGTAGGATCAGTGTGCAGCTGAGAATCTAAAGAGTTCCTTCCAAATATCTCGGTTAAAAGGCATTCATTCATTCCTTGGATATGTAAACCTGGTCAAACCAAAGCCGATGCCCCTTCAAGGATCGCTTTGGTCACGAACAACTGGCCGTTGATTCCATCGAAGGAAATCCACTGCTCTGGACTTTAGTCTAGGAAGCCCTCCCCCAAGCGATACCGTGTCATGACTGCACTGACCGCGACCATATCTATGGAGCCCAGTCTACCCCGTTGCGCTAGATGACCCTGTTTTAATCTCCTCTTCGCCAGAATAACCTGGTGGGAACACCGGTTTATTCACTGGTGATTCAAATATATGGCAGATAGTATTGGGCTACGGCAACACTTGCAGAGTGGCCTGACATAAAAAGTGTATATATCTACTAACCAAGACCGACCGCGGACGGACTCATAGAGTAATTGTGAAGCCCATGATCCTTTATTTAGCGGCATATTTAGCAGTGTTTGCCAGGGTATACATACGGTTTTTCAATTCATAGTTGTTCTTCTCCTATACTGGTTACCAAACAAGGCTGAAGTACCCAGTGTGTTCTACTATTTAACTCATATACTGGGAGAGAGAGAGAGAGAGTGTGTGTGTGTGTGTGTGTGTGTGTGTGTGTGTGTGTGTGTGTGTGTGTGTGTGAGAGAGAGAGAGAGAGAGAGAGAGAGAGAGAGATTCATAGCCTTCCTAAGGGCATTTGCACGTAAGTGAATGTAACGAACCTGGGGTGGAATTCGAACTCTGCTCTCGGATTTCTCATTCCAATCTGATATCCCTTACACCACCTGCACATACAATATATATTATATTGTTCTTAATTTCTGTCTGAATTTCCAGGATAAGGAATTATCATTATTTACACTATTTACTTTCGGAATTACTGTCTTCATCTTTGCTGTTATCGCAACGTTTCGGCTGTTGTGCCCTCCAGCCTTCATCAGGTGTATATTGTCCTGGTTAACGCAATAATTGCAAGTTCAATCCCTGCGACGGGCGTTGTGTACTTGGACTCAGTGGAGAAGGCGAACAATAACTGCACATTACTAAAATTAAGAACTAGATGAAATATTCCCTAGACAATGGCGGTAGATTAAATAAATGCTTCAGTTCCGAATTCCCTGTAGGTTACCCAGATTGATATACACCTGATGAAGGCCAAAGGGCACAACGGCCGAAACGTTGTTATAACAACAACAAAAATGAAAACAGTAGGTATGTAAATAGCGTAAATAATATATTATTCATATATTTTTACAATGATGGTATTGTGAAGTGATTTCACAGCGGAGGCTTGTATTTGTACTAAGTCGGTCCTAAAATAGGTTCGACGTACAAAACGTTAGGAACTTGATATAATAGGTAATGACGCAGAGAAATCTAGTCGTGGTCACTGATACTTTAATATCCGACTGTCATCCGGCATCGACTGACTCACCCCTCGTTACTATTACTACTCCTACTTATTATAGGTGGGAGAGTCTATTAACTATAGAATTGGTGTGTTCCACTATAACAGATGGTCATTCTGTAAAATGCCCAAGAGACACTCAAGGGAGAATAAGAAGCACTGTTTATGGGGGTATGTGGGGAAGATAACGGTTGACCCTAGACTTGAACAGGCCAAGATTGTAATGATCGTGGAAGCATCCTCTGAACATAGAATTTAAAAAATATATTGGGTTGGCAACTAAGTTCCCGCCATTTTTTTAATTAAAATTTTCTAAAAGGTTTAATTAAAAAAATAACAACTAATTAACCAATAATGTATTCTCCCTTGTTGTTTACAACTTCTTCCCAACGTTCAACAAGATTTTGAGTACTTCGTTGTTAGAAATCACCCTGTTTCGACTCGAAAACTTCATCCAACCAAACTCTCAATTCTGCATCAGTATTGAACAAAACTCCGCACATAACATGAAAGAGATCGATAGAGGTAGAATTCCGTTGGTGCCAAATCGGGAGAGTACGGCAGGTTTGGCATCACTTCCCAGCTGTGTGTTTGAATGGCTTCCTTGGTCATATTGTCAATATGAGGGCAGGCGTTGTCGTGCAGCAAAAGAACTCCATGCTGCCGATTAGGTCTTTTCTTTTTTAATAGCCGTGTTGAGTCTTTTCATCTGTTGAACATAGATTTCCGCGTTGACCGTTTGGTTCCGTTCAAGCAATTTGTAATGGATAATTCCTTCCCAGTCCCACCATACGCACAACATCGTTTTACGCGGATGAAGATCTTGTTTCATGCGCGGTGTCACTTGTTTACCGGTGCTAAGCCATTCCATACGCTGCTTCATATTGATGTACAGGCACCATTTTTCGTCGCCAGTAACGTTTCAGTAAAGAAATCGTTAAAATGAGCGGTGACGAGCAAGCAAATCAGCGGACATTTTTGATCGTTGATTTTGTTGTTGTCACTTAAAGCCTGTGGTATCTATGCTCCACACTTCTGAACCTTTGCCCATCGAGTGAAGATGCTTCTCTATAGTAGTGTGGGAATATTCCATTTTTTCTGTGTTCCCTTGTTGTTTGACAAGAATTTTCGTACAAAAGTTGGTTTAATCGCTCTTCATCAAACTCAACTAAACGGCCAGAACGAGGTGCGTCTTTGAGGTCAAAATTTCCATTTTTGAACTTGGCATACCAATCACAAGCGGTTCTTTCGGCTATGGCCTCCTCTCCATACACAGCACAAATGTTGCGAGCAGCTTTTGCGGCCTTAGAACTTTGATTAAAAGCGAAAAGAAGGAGGTGTCGAAAATGCTCATTTTTCTTAACTTAACATTCAATTTTAATGATCTGAAAATAAACAGAAATTAACTTAAATTAACTCGAAAAAAAAAACAAAATAGATTAAAAAATTATTTCAAAATAGAATTCTCGAAAAAAAAAAGTAGATTCCCAAATTTAAAAAAACAATTTATTCCCAAATTTAAAAAAAAAACGCCGGAACTTAGTTGCCAACCCAATATATATATATATATATATATATATATATATATATATATATATATAAAAGTGAACATAAAGTCAACACTTAGAGGCGACAGTCTGTTTCATACTATATGCAATCGTCAGGCCACATATGCTGTTATTTTTCTCGGTTAAACAAACGATATAAATAACGGGTTAGTACCCACAATACATTGTGGGTAACCTATATATATATTATAGCCGAGAAAATTAAAGCATATGTGGCCTGACGATTGCGGTAAAAATAGTATGAAACAGACTGTCGCCCTAAAAAAAAATTTCTATGTTCACTTTTATATTTACACACGCTCTATCTCTGATATTGAGCACTTTATTCCATAAATATAGCACACCTTAAGACTATATTTCTTCATATATATATATATATATATATATATATACATAAAATTAAAAATAGGTATCGCAGTATTATTATATCTATTTATTTACATTACGATGAACAGCCTGCGAGTTGCATAATATAATCCCACGCCTCCAAATACGTTTCTTATAAAAACGATATTTATAATGGTCGATTCACATGAAATATTTATCATATAGATATAAATGTATCCTCATAATTTGACCAAAAGCGGTTGGTTAGTCTCAAGTTTATTGCGAAAACATTGACTTGAATAATAAAATCTGATATTGTGTATCTACAAATCTAAATATGCTTGCGCATTTCAAAGTGAAACAAAATTTTGTGGCGGAAAAATTTCCCCCGTGCGCATGCTCGCCTCTACATATCATCAAACACACAGACACACCTGATTATGTGTATGTGTCAATATAATTCAATACGATTAAATTGCTAGCTTTTCAATCTATTCCTCGATTTATTTATTCTTTTAACTCAGATGTATTCGCATTTTATATTTACAGTTACCAACTAATCAATTCCTTTCCACTTATTCGATAAATTAAATAACGTGGCGAACGATTATTGAATCAATCATTTTTAAGTAATACAATAAAAACGGCTGAAGGGACATTTTATAACATGAAGCAAAATTGAAATCCTTACGATATCCAGCAAATTCAGCGAAAGGCTCTTGCAAAAATATCACCTGGAAAGAACTGTTATTTATAACACAGTCTGGTATGTGAAATTTAGCAGGAAGCGAAATTCTTTGTTTGGAGCCCTGTGTATGACGCGCCTAACAGCGAGACTTTCACTCAGGAAATAGAAAAATCCAATTTTAGTTTGATATTTTTGCAAACTCCATATCTCTTCAGGATGTAAACGATCATGAATCTCCTATAAAAATATAGGCTATCTCCTTTTGGTAGATGGTTCCTGCTGATAATAAGAATAGTCTATTATAAATTCATAATGAGCATAACCCAAAATTAGGCGCGAAATAGGATTTCGAGCGCCAACTTCAGACACCGAATAGAAGACAGAGCGAATGGACGTGTTTTAGATTAGAACACACGCGTCTCGAGACCACACAAGAAACAGGTATTCTGGCCATAAGCTAACCTGAATAATACGAGGACAAGCAGCATGCAGAATATGAACTCCATTCAGATAAGTCACATCTATTTCAAATAAATATGTATTTGGATTTCGTCCTTGATGATTTGACTTCTAACCGCTAAAAGAAAACTTTTTTAGCAATCCATCTCTATTCTCTTGTGTTTCTTGTATAAAGTATGTTTAATAATGTCCAATTGTCTCACTTTGGTCATCAAGCCACGACTCTGTTTGGGAAGTCGTTAAATTTCCCACACTCCTGAGTATTATTTTCTTGTTTGTAAACTGTACAGTTTCAAATCTTGGAAAGGCAGTGGAGAATTTTCCGTTGCATTCCTTACGGTTTTCCTTCTTCTAGATTTGTTCGCCCATTTAAGTTTAAAGAAACCAGCCCCTTTCATCAATAGATAATGAAGAGAAGAAAAAAAAACGTATTCCTACTTTTCCCAATGGCAATAGTGTAAAATGAACATGGGATTTAAATTCGAATCGCCGATTCCTGTTTCCACGCTGTCATGGGTATGATGATAAACTACAACCGGCAGCAAGGCCTATGGTCAGGAGATTGGAGGTTTTAAGGAGCGTAGAACCAACTTTTAATTGCTTTTATTTCTATGTCTACTCTGACACGGGTTGGTAGAACTTGTTTGGGTCCAAGCTATGGAGAAATGGTAAAAACCCCGAGAAAACACTATGAAAGTACAAAAATACATTTTTATAGTAAAAATACCAGCAATACATTTTAGGTAAAAAAAAAAAAAAGCAATAATGCTTATTTATAGTAAAATAAGCGACAATAAGCCATAATGCTTATTTATAGTAAAATAAGCGACAATAAATTTTTATAGTAAAATGTCCAGCAATATATTTTATCTGTAGTTGAAGGCATACAATTGCGTTCAAAATATATTTAGTTGAAGCTATAAATTTGTGTTCAGATTATTTACATTTCGGCATTAAATAACCCATAGAGGTGTTGATATGCCAACCAAGTTTTCACGCTGATACCTGTTACACCGCTCGCTAAGCATTTATAATATTTTACAAGACGTAATGACATTAATAGATACTAATTTTTACTACAATGAATGTATATTTTGCTATGGTACACCGTTGCATTGTTTAGTGCTTAGAATCAAAGTAAACAAGAAGTCAGGTTAAAACATAAGAGCAACTTGGATATTTTGTACAAAAAGCTTATCATTGTGATGTGTCGATAAGGTTTATTTTTGGGGTTATACTGGTTAATTAACAAAACCTCAACTGGAGTTATTTTAATGTTGAATCCAATACTTATAAGGCATAAATCTCAATTAATTATTATCGAGAATTTTTGCCTATCATGATGAACAGATGTTCTTTCAACGAGCTCCTTGTCTTGAATATCTATTGAGACTCAAGCTTACCCCAATCCTTAAGGGGAACTCATATATACTATCCATTGCTAAAGATCCTGGAGACATGGACGGTCCCTTGTACCGCTTCAATACATACCTGACTTCACTTGCTATCATCTCTCTTTACAAGAGACAGATAAGACCAAAGAAATAGGGTACTGCTGCCAGAACTGGGCTGGAGCTACCCAGTCCTCCCTTTCCAGTCTTGATAGAGTTCAAAAGCATCTACGCGTCTTTGTGCGTGATTACTTATTTTCCAACCTACAACATCGCACGCCTCTCTATACTCTGTGATTATTTCCAAATGTTCTGACAAGATACATTAACCCGCCACGCCACGTACACTGGGACGAATCATCTCCATTCCCCTCGTATCCCATTAGTAAGGAGGAAGATTCGTTCAGACAAGCTTCTTCCCAAGAACTGTTGCTTTGTGGAACAGACTCTAGAGTGGGTGTTTATCCGACAAATACAATTTTAGTGTCTTCAAGTCTAGGATCAATCCTCATAAACTGCACTCCTTGACTCTTCCTCTTAGGTTCATACAACTTCATTCAGTAACCCTCTACCTTGGGTGAGTGGTTCACACTAAAGTCAAAAATGTAAACATGGAGCCGATTTGCATTAGATTCAATAGGGTATGCAGAGGCCTGGTTTAAACAAGATTCAAATAGGTAAATATATGCACAATTTACAGTAGATTTAATAGAATATACACTATATGCAACAGGGTATACAAATACGTAAATATAGGACCGGTTTACACTAGATTCAATAGGGTATACACAGGCCCGTCTTACACTATATGCAATAGGGTATACAAATACGTAAATATAGGACTGATTTACACTAGCGTTAAAAGAATGAACATTAGTGAGATTTATACCGGAATCTTTAATGACCCGTCAGAGTCAAGAAGCTTTTTACCCTTGGGCCTGGGATGCAGTCGGCGTTTTCGAAGCTTCATCAACACGGCAAGATAAGGTTCAGTTCGATGTTAGATATCCATAGAGAACATGAGAAAATAATAGTTAACTGATCAAAAATTAGGAGGACACATCAAACAGTATCGGATTGAGCGCTTTGTGTAGTTTCTCTTCCTTGACTCCTCCTCCTCTTAGGGTCATACAACAACCTCATTCAATAACCCTCTACCGTCGGATGTGTGGAATTACAGGAGGGTTGTGGAACTACGTCATGCTACGTACACGGGATCGAATTGTCCTCGTTCCCTTCATATTCCATTAGTAAGAAAGGCTGTTTCTTCCGAAGAGGTTACTTTTCCGAATCCTACAGTCTTGATCTCTTCAAGTCACGAGTCAATAATCTTGTTCAGTAACCCGCCAACTTGAGTTGCTCTTGAGCCTTATATTGTGAGAAAAAATGGTAAAAAAAATAATCATATATATTTTGCATTTATTACATTTCCCATCCAGTCTCCTCTTCCTAGATACCCAATCTCTTATCTTTTCAAAGACCTGACCAGCCACTCCAAAGTTAGACAGATATCCGAAAATGACGCAAGAACTTAAATAAATAAATACTCATATTTACTAAGCTAAGAATATTTTCGCAAAAGAAATATGAACCACCCTGTGAGGATGGAAATCATTCCAGTAACGACAGTTTTCGGAACCACTTTAATAAGTTCTTCATAGTGATATGATGTCCAGTGCTTCACAACAAATTACAAAACGGATTCTTTTAAATGATAAAAGCAATTTAGAAATTTTACAATAGCTTTTCTTTACAAACACACACGTTTTTTTTTAATTTTTTGCAATAATGTTTACAATAGTACAAGGCCCGAGAGCCACTTGAGGTAGGGGGTTACAGAGTGAGAGCACAATTTATAGGACACATGTGGAGAAGTTAACGGTTAATCCTAGACTAGAACTGCTTCACATTGTAGTGATCAGGGAAGCATCCTCTTCCACAACGCAGTAGTTCGTGGGAAGAAGCTGGGCATATGTTCGACTGGGCGAGGTTCTTGATATCCATTGCATGATGAGAGAGTTTCATTTTTTAGTAGATGTGTGTGTCTGTCAGAAGTGAGATATTTACTAACCTCCCCACGCGGTCGGAAGTGGCACAAGACCGAGTTTATTGTGGGGTATCCGAGCCCGTAGACTCGGCCGTAAAAAACGGGGTCGGGTAGCTGTCTCCCAAAAGACGAGACTCTGTCCTTCGACATAGACTCGTCTGGGAATCCTTTCTGCCCAGAAGCAGAGATTTTGACCAGTACACTTCTGAAGTAATCCGGATAGTCTGCCAGATGTGAATGTCCTATTCGGACTCTGAGGAAACTATTTCCTCCCGTTTTGTTTTTTTCTGAAACCTGTGAGCCATTCTCCTATAGTTGGTTGAATATCGTATATTCTATTAGGTTTTGAGTCCCATATTGCTTATTATTTTTTTTTTTTTTTTTTGACGGGTGTTAATGCCTCCAAAAATAAACTTCTTTCCATTAATCATCTGAGAAACCCCTCACTGCTTTCTATTAGCATGGCTGATGCTAACCTCCAGGAAAATGACTCGTTGAGCCTTCTCGGGCTAATGTTCTCAGCTGACATAAAGTGAAAAGACTATATTGAATTCATTGTGAGATCAGCTGCTAAGAAAATCAATTCACAGTATCGTGCTAGACAATTTTTCTCTCCAGAATCTGTCATACATATCTATAAGTCTACCATTTGTCCATGCTTAGAATATTGCTGCCACATATGCTCCTGCTAGTTATCTAGAGCTCCTTGATAAAATCCAAAGAAGAATCAGCAATATTATTGATCCTGATATGGCGGCCTTCAGTTACTTTCCCACTGCCCTAAGTTTGTCTCTTTATGTCTTTTTGCTATGGTTCATAGACTTTTTGGATTTAAGTGCAGTATTAAACTGGCGTCTAGATCTCATCAATTTACAGTTGAGCTGGTTAGATATAGCCGTAAGGTCTATGCTAAGAGTTTCTTTTCTCGCACTTCTCCCTTGTGGAACTTCCTTCTTTATGTAATTTTGAAATTCTTGCGTCATTTTCGGATATCTGTCTAACTTTGGTGTGGCTGGTCGGGTCTTTGAAGCGATACTGTCTGGCTCCATGCTTTCCAGCCAACGTTAATCTGCAAAAATTTAAATGCAATATCAATCGCTATCTACTGTCCTCCTCATTACTCTTCTCTTTCCGCTCATTATTAATGTTTCTGCTCCTAATTACTGCACACCCTGTAACCCTCTTGTCTCTTAGTGGCTTTATCGCCTTGCATGTGGTGATATCGATTAAAAAAAAATGATAGAGGAAACAAATTCAACGCATCCCTGGTGGTTTTCATACAAACAGCTCGGAAAAAAGAAAAGAAAAAAATATTTATGGGATTAACGCTAGTGTGCGTGTGTGGAGGTGATTGCGGGTAACAGTGCGCCACGTGGTTTAGTGAAACCAAGTAGTCGGCCTACCCAGGGAAAAAATCTCCTCCGGCGAAAACAAGTCTCATGTTATCGCTAATACATACCGCAGCAAAAAGACAAATAGAAAGTGAATCCTTTACATTTATACCCCCCGATTGCCGCACCATACCTTAAAACTATATCTTATCATATCTGTACAACTTCTACAGTTCACCGTATCCATTAGAGTTAAGATGGATCAATACACTTCTTTGCCTGTTAAAGAAATATTATTAGTTTTAATTTATATGGAGTTTGTTCTTTTTTAAATTCACTTTCGGTGTCTTTTCAAGTAGCTGTTGAAAGTGATTATTATTGATCCGTGACTTTTAATGAAAATGACAGCAGCGCAAGTGAAAGTGCAATGTGTATCCTGGTTCATAGAGATCAAGTCGGACACACAGGCACAGTGTCTGGCACAGTAAGTTTACGGAAACAGGAAGTGTCTTGAAGAAAAGAGAAATTGTGTATCGTCGAGATTTCTTGTGTAGAAGTGTTCTGGTGTGTTCAAATAAAACTTTAATTGATTACGTGTTTTCTAATAAGGGCTGTAGAGTCAACCTCATTTTTATTAACTTCTAAAATTGTATCGATGATTTACGGACACCAACTGTACCCATAAATCATATATATATATATATATATATATTAATCGCTACATAATGGCAATTATGTTTCAACACTACAAATGTGTCTCTTCGGGCGATGTTAAACTACTGGTGAGTGAAAGAAAAATTTAATTTCAAAAGCAGAATACTTTTAAAAATAGGCTTGTGGACTTTGCCGT